>CM035106.1:47771483-48201530 GCA_020205505.1 Panax japonicus
TTATAGGACTTGACAATTAACCTTGGTTGACCCATCGACCCCAAAGAAGAACGAGAAGATTACTATCTGTTCATTCCAATGGTGTGTATCTTCTTGCCATATAATTATCTCCATTGTCTCAAACTGAGGATTATATTCCAACCATACTCTAAGATTATATAGATAATGCTCATAGATTTAGTCAGCAAGTGGATGTGCACAACCATATCTAATGATAACACGAGTTTGTATGTGGTTAGACATCATGTATGATAGTGGAAACACACCCTATAAGCTCTTAGTACAATTTGTCCTCCTCATTCTAATGGGGTGGATTTTTAACGCTTTCAAAGTCGGGTTCTCCTCACCTTATTGTTGTTCACCAAAATCAATTATTAAATAACGTATAAAATACGACACACGCATTTTAAGTCCTCAATGCAATTATATATTGGCATGCTTTTTTATAATGTATTGAGAAGCTTCAACAGTCATAGACCATTACTCTAATCCCTTGTTATCCCCGCTCAACCAGTTACATTTATTACCTGAAAGGAATTATGAAGCAAAAGGGTGAGCACAAATAGCCCAGTAAAGAATATCATGACTAAATAATTAAATTATCAATACCTTTATTAGTAATAAATCAAATATTTAGAACATATGGTAGATAATAAAAGTTTTCAACCATAATTGCAGCAGAATCAACAATCCATTAGAAGAGTCAAGTAGAACATAATGTCTACTATCTCCTCCACATTAAAAGTCCATCATTAATATTTCATTCATGTAATACCCATCAACAATTCTTTGTTGTAACCAAGATAAAAAGAACTTTCATCACCTATCTTCACCTGAACCACCAAAGATTATAGTTAAATTAATTCATGTTTATACTAATGTAAATCAACAGTTTCTCATTGCCACACATGCTTAATAGAACTTTCACTCAATGTCTTTGCCACAAAGGCTAAGATACTCAATAATCATATCGTTTTTACACTCTACACAAAAACATTCAAATATAACAATATGGTCATGATCATGCCAATCAATTATCTATCTTTGCATTACGGGCCAAAGATATTCAATGGTCATGATCATACCAATCAATTGTCTATCTTTGCACTACGAACCAAAGATGTTCAATTGTAAACCAATGATCAACAGTCCATCTTTGCACTACGACCAAAGACATACAACTGTAAAACCAATAATCAACAGTCCATCTTTGCACGCCAAAGACATACACTGTAAAACCAATAATCAATAGTCCATCTTTGCACTACGGGCCAAAGACATACAACTAAAATCAATAATCAACAGTCCATCTTTGCACTACGAGCCAAAGATGACTTTAACCACATCATTTGTTTGTAACATAAGGTCATGATTTTACCAATACACAATTCCAGTCATAATCATACCAATCAAGGACATCTATGCATTACGGGCCAAAGACGACTTTCACCACAATATAATCATGAGGATGATGACAATGATATAAGGAATCAATCAAGTGAAATCAAGGATAAATATTAGAGATTTATAATTTAATTTATCAGAGTTCAAGAATGTCCAAATTATCAACATGATCACCAATTGTGGAGTAAAATTCAAGAATGATATTCATGTATCAAAAATAATTTGGACAAAAAAAAATTAAATTTTGTTATGAATAGTACCGTATGAAATACCCCGAATGAATAGTATCCCGACATGAAAAGATTAAATTTCAATAAGAGATTTCAGATCAATTTCAGTGAAATAATTATTTAGTTGTGTTACAGAGATAAAATATTGATGATGAATTTTAAATCATAGAAGATAGTAGACATCATGCTTACTTGACACTTCTAATGGATTACTTTTTCCGCTGTAATTGTTGATCTAAACTTGTTGTCTATTATTCTATCAGATTTTACACTTGAAGACTAAGGATGATTTATTCTATATTATTTAGTCATAATATTCTTTACTGGTTAGTTGAGCTCATTTTCTTTCATTGTTCTTTTCAAGAAATGAAATATAGCTGGGACTAGTCGGAGAATGGAGTGATAATTTATTTGTATTATCTTAGTCATAATATTCTTTACTGGGCTAGTTGAGCTCACCTTTTTCTTTCATTGTTCTCTTCAGGAAATGAGAATATAGCTGGAACTAGTCGGAGAATGAGTGATGGTTCAAGATGGTGGCTATATTAGTCCTCACTATTTATAAAATAGTGTGATAATAATTGTAATGAGGACTAATTTTGAGTTTGGATATTGTCTACAAGACAATTTTTGCTAAAACTCAAGCTTATATTCTGTCGTATCTTACACGACAGTTAATAATTATAAATAAAGTTTGTATTTGAATTTTGTATCATGTATTTGGTGACCCATTCAATGTATTTGGTGACTCAATGGTTATATGGACCTATTTTGGGGGCGTCACAGGTGACAACTTCTAGGCCTTAAATCTAATAATTTTAAATATGACCTTTAAATGGAGAGGATCATGATCCTTAACAGTTAGGACGACTAAATGAAGAAAAAGAAGCTTCATCAAATTAGATTGCTCCATTATAACAAATTATTATATATTATTGTAAAATATAGGACAATATTTGGGTAACACATTTGTAACCTTAATTTATTGTTCTAGTTTTGTCATTGAGCTAAGGTTATGTACGAAAAGGACAAAATATATACATTGAGAAGCACATGAATATATATTTATGACTTGCTAGGAAAATATATAAACATGTTGTAAGTGGATCTTGTTATCATGAATTAATTTTATGGTAAGCTAGTGAATTGATCATAAAAGATTGATACGCAGAGTGATAGATCATCTTCCGGCTTGTGTGTCGTCACTGTATTGATTAATTAATCAAAGTTAACGTTCATACTAACCACTTTCGTTGCAAGTCCTATTTCTACCTCTACCCCATTCCATTTGGATTTGGTAGCCATATAACAACAAAATTGGTTCAAGAAATGACACACAACCTTCATTCTCTTGGTAAAAATAAAAGTTTATGGATATTTGTAAGATTTAGGCCTAAATTCAATGAATGCTTATTCATATATATATATATATATATAGCAAAGATCAAGTTGCATACCCCTTATCTTACTCACCCGTGCTCACCCCCTTTTAGCGACGGAAGCCCGACGACGGTTTTCGATTATACAACCGTCGTCTATACTTTTAGCGACAGACAATATATAGCGTCGCTAAAGTATAGACGACGGTTGAAGGAGCCGAACAGTCGCCGGGTCTGTCCGCTAAAGGAGGGTGAACACGGGTGAGTAAATAAGGGGTATTCACTTGATCCGGACCGATATATATATATATATATATATATATATATATATATAAGTTAACTAAATCGTTGCAATTGAATAACAAAAGTTGCATTTGTTCATCATATATTTAATTTGCGTCCATCTCTTTGGCATAAAAATTTATAAAAATAAAATGAATAAATTAAATGCTTAAATATAATTTACTATCCTAAACTATAGGCTATATCTACTTCAGTGATCTACCGTTTTAATTTTGTCAATTAGATGATGAACTATTAATTTTTTTCCACTTCAATTCAATTGGATCTGTCAGGTCAAAATTGCTAACGTGGCATGCAGACGTGGTCAATTACTACACAGGTGTAATAAAAAAATATTTTTAAAACAATGTTGTGATATATTTTGAGTAAATAAGGGGTAAACATGTAAATGCATAAATATTACATATAACACTAATATCAATACCACTTAACTACTCATTTATTCAAATTGACTCATAAAACCAAAAATCCTTTTATTAAATCAAATTACCAAGCCCAAAATCTTTTTAAAAACCAAATTACCAAACTCAAAAATCTAATTCATCACACCAAACCCAAAAATCGCATTCATCCACACAAACCCAGTTCTTCTCCAACAAACCGAGAAGCGTCAACCCCAACTAACTAAAGCAGATGTACCACCATCTGGGTCCCTCCGTCGCAACATATCATCTCCTTCCTTTCTCACCTACAAATTCAATCAAATCCAAATCCACAAAATCCTAAAAACACAAAACAATCAAATCATATAATTAATTCATTGAAAAAGAGAGCATAAAATCCTCCGTCGTCATCATATAATCCTCATCCCTTTCTCACCTACAAATTTCAATCAAATCCAAATCAACAAAACCCTAAAAATACAAAATAATCAAATCAATACAAATCGATTCATGAAATAAAAACAGCATAAAATAAGATCAATTTACTGAGAATATTTTGAGTACGAGTGGCACGAATGATAATTTGAGTGGGCATGGGAGTAACTCTGACCTTACCGCCAGAGTATCCATCCTCATATAACTCTCTGGTCGGCAAAGAAAACTCCATCAGCGACGAACTGCAAATAAGATTACCCAAAAAATGAACTTAACTATACATCCATACACACACATACATACATATATATATATATATATATATATATATATATATATATATATATATATATATATATATATATAGTTCAGGGTAATAAATTAATAGTTCAATCATCTAATTAACAAAATTAAAAGGTGAATCACTCAAGTGGAATATGACCTATAGTTTAAGATAATAAATTAAATTTAAGCCTAAATTAAATAACCAAGTTGATGCAAGTACTTAATTTCATGCTATAAAATTACAACCTCGATGAATTCGACTTTAACTTCACTGAATCAAAATTGAATACTCAAAAACCCAATTTCGTTAGCCCAATTAATACTAGTTTCATTTCCATGGCTTCCATGCCCGACTATGGCCGATTTTCCATTCAAAAACCAATTTCTACAACAAAAAACTTCATTTCATCCTCGAATGTCAAAAAATTTCCACATACACCACAATCACACACTTAAGAATTAAACCCTTGACCTCATGGAATCATAAGAAAATAGTTACCGTTGGGCCAAAAATCATACGGCCAAGACTGTCAATTTCTCACCATCTTAAACATAGATTTCAGAAACTGATAGACCCACATTAAAAAATGATATTTCTATATGTAAATCGTCGTTATAGATCTTATAGCGACACTTTTCATGTGACAATATTAAAAAGTGATATGGAAATATTAATTTCATAAATTTCTTATTTGATACTAGTAATTGCTTGTGCCTGAAGGCACGGCGTAACGAAATCCTCCTGCTCTCTCCGTTTCAACAATCACACATTTATTTCCTCTCTCTCTCTCTCTCCTTCTCCCACCACCCTTTACCGCTCATATCAATTAAAATAGTAATGGCTTTTCTTTTATTTATTTTTGAAAGCCTTGGGGAGATCCCAGGGAGAATTTATTGAATGAAATCCGAATACATGATAGAGTAGAGCTGAAATCAGTATCCAAGAATCAGTATCTAAGTACATGACTGAATTTAAAGGATGAAAAAAGATTACATCAGAGGTAAGTTTGTGTACACGTCTCCCCCAACCCAACTTGAAACAAATTCCTCCTTGAATCTGCTCAAAACAAAACAAGTTATCGACAAACATCAGTTATTCGGCTACATTTTTTGGGGGACAAATTAATTTTAAGCTGCAAGTAAAAAGAGAAAGATTATAATAATGGGAAAGAGAGAATCCCACATCTAATTAGTTCATAAAACCAATAACGCAACCAAGTAAGCAACTGCTATATAAACAGGGCTGAGGGGCTGGTAATACTCAGGCCGCCGCGCGGTGAGCACAAAGCGAACTATTTTTTCGCCTTTTACTAAAGAATACCGTGTGTTCGTCGCAAATAGCGGCATACGCTTATTTTTGGAGGACTGATTCCCTTGTTGGGTTTTGGCCCCTAAAATTCCAGTTGAATAATTTAGGAAATATTTCTACTAAAATAATCTCAAATTCTATGGTTCAAATTCCTTTAATGGGTTTTGGCCCCTCATAATCTCAAATTCTATGGTTCAGGCAGGCAGCTGGCATTAGAGAATCCAGAGCATGGTAAGGGTAAATGACCAAATATTGATATTTGGCGAGGGTTAAGCTGTTGCTTGTTGGTAATGCATTTTTGTACATTGCTTACGGTTTTATAATTATAAAAAATTGACCTTTTACATTCCATCAAAGAAAGAGAAATTGGATTTATTATGTAATACCCAGAAAAAAATAATGATAATAATAAATAATATAAACTTTTATTATGATTCTGTTACTTTATATATTTATTATTTGATTTGTCTGTGATTCAGCAATCCCAAAGTTGTTTTTTGATCTGATCAAATAAGGAAAAATCTTGTTTTTTTATAGGGAGGGTGTTGTGGTGGTTTTGATCAAAGCTTTTGTTTGGTCATTCCCATGTCTGTAAGCTTTTGATCTGAGTTTTAAATTTGAAGGTTACATCTTTGAAAAGAGTGGGTTTTTCTTTTTTTGTTTTATCTGTTGCTTGTCTGTAAGCCTTTTATTCGCATTGATTGGAACAAGATGAATATGTATTAATTGCAGAGCATGTAAAAATCTAAAATTAAATTCAAGTTTACCACCTCCACTACATGCAACACTGCAAGCGTATATTAAAGTGTATATGCCATATACACTTCAAAATGATTGCAAAAGAAAATGTCTCCCAAAATGCATTCCATGGAGTTGTCAAACTTCAATGCCTGTTATAACTAAGAAAGCACTTAATTATACCAACAAAAAATTCAAACTTAATTTTGGACAGGGGCTGCGCGAACGCAAACCCCCACTATCACAAATTATGATGTAGGCTCCACCACTTGGGTAGACCTTAGGTGAGCACCCCTCCAAAGTGCAATGGAGGTCACTAACCTAGGCCATAGACCTTCTTGATCGCCCATTGACCCCATCCAGGTAAGTATGTTTTAATGTCCAATGTACTTTCATATTTATACACTTGTTAGGGAGCCTCTTTTTGTGTGAGGTCAATGTGGGAGAAGAAAGTGTCACAAAATAAGTAGGCACAAAATATTAGTAGTCTTCACATTACCTATGCTGTAAATCGATTGAGTAAATATACTCTTAATTCTAATGATGAGTATTGGATAGCTATTTCTAGAGTGGTTAAATATTTATAAGGAACTGTGGATTATGGTATACTAGCGATAACCCGTGTCTAAAAGGCACTGTATAATTCAAAATAAAATAAAATAAAATAAATCATGCACACAAAAAAATGAAACACTGAATATGGACACACACTAAACTAAAAGCCTAAATTAATTCTTAACACACCCGCACTTTCCATACATACTCCACAAAACATTTAAATGAAAATTATTATGAAGACAAATTTCAATGAATAAATAAAGAATATCCAACTTTAATAGTCAAATTCTCATAAATTTAAACTAAGTTTAACTACATTTTAAAATTTATTTTTTATTATTTATAAGCCTTTTTGATTGAGAGGGTGAGATGATGGATGTGAGTTTAAATTTTTGAGAGATAAATTCTTGGTCGTCGGATGTTGAAGCCCCAAATGATTTTAGATCGTTGGATGTTGAAGCCTAAATTGATTCGAGGCCGTTGGATGTTGAAGTCTTGGGATTTGAGCCGCTCTATTTATATTATAGATTGCTTACAGGTTATCCATCTGTACTTGAAAGATACACTGATACCAACTGGATCTCTGATTCAGATGAGATTAAATCCACAAACAGATTTGAGTTCACCCTTGGATGTGGTGTTGTCGTTTGTAAATCAACCAAATAGACATGTGTTAGCTCGTTCCACTATGGAATCTGTGCTTATTGCTTTGGATTTGACAATTGTTGAGGCTAATTGGTTGAGAAACCTATTAACAGATATCCATTTATAAAAGAGATCAATTTTATTTGGGTCTATGCATTTGTAATTGTCAAGCCACAATAAGTTGAGCTTTAAATATTCATTTGTGGTAGTTCATAATGAGGGACTTGTAGTTTATATTAGCTTGTATGACTGTATTTTTTATGCATTGCTTGATTTGAAGAATTAATGCATAAGATGAGGATGATGGAATTCAGATCTTGTGGATTTTATCTTGCAAAAATAAAACTTACCTTTTACCGGAAAAAAAAATTAGTTTACCCCTTCCTTCTTTACATGTGATACTGCAAGCATATTGTAATTAGTGTCGACTATGCTAAGGAGAGTGATCAACCATTGCCTTGAAAGTATCCTATAAGAGTATAATTTTCAAGGGGGGTGAACAATTTTTATATGATATAAAGAAAATGTCACCCAAAGTGCCCGCAATTATTCACAAAAGAAGGATCTCTGTATTCAATTGGCTAATAGAATGCTGACACATATAGAGTCTCGCCTGCGTGTCAGCACTCTATTGACCAATCGACCGACTTACCCAAAAATGAAATTCATGCTAACCACTTTCAGAAAATTATGTCTTCCATTTAGACTTGATAAAATATGGTAATGGTTTGATTTTGGTTTACAAAATATGGTTATGGCTCCATTTAAGAACTAAAATCATATTAACTATTTTTAATATGAGTTGTATGGGTTTAAACCATATAGTTATGATTCAAATATAGGTTGACCCATATTTTAATTCAAACTTACATTTATTATGATCCAATTAAATATATTATGTATACATAATCACTAAGCATTTTATTTTTTTGGGGTTGGGGTGGGGAGTGTATACATAATCACTTAATATTATTTTTTTTAAGGTGGGAGCGGAGTTGTATACATAATCACTGAATATTTATTTTGGGAGTGGGAGTGAGAGTAGGGTGGGGGTGAGGGTGGGGGTTAGGGTGGGGGTGGGGGTGGGGGTGGGGGTGAGGGTGTGGTTGTATACATAATCACTAAATATTAATTTTTTTGGGGTGGGGGTAAAATAATCATTAAAATTTTATTTTTATTTTTATTTTTTTTTTGGGGGGGGGGGGGGTTGGGATGAGAGTATATACATAATCAGTAAATATTATTTTTTTGGGGAGGTGAGCCGTGGGGGTGGGGGTTGAGTGTATACATAATTACGGAATATTATCTTTTTGGGTGGTTGGAGGATGGGGTGGGATGGGGTGGGGTGGGGTGGGGTGGTTTATACACAATCACTGAATATTATTTTTTTGAATAAAAAATTTCTAAATTTGAAGTGGAAAGAATTTTTAATTTAGATTTAGAATGGAATATGGGTAAAAAAATTGTTAACCGGGTTGAAACTATATTTCTTTT
The DNA here is from genome assembly GCA_020205505.1 of Panax japonicus. Lineage (NCBI taxonomy): Eukaryota > Viridiplantae > Streptophyta > Magnoliopsida > Apiales > Araliaceae > Panax > Panax japonicus. Next base: position 47,780,647 of record CM035106.1, read on the forward strand.
TAAAAATACGGTTCCATTTTACTACTTTTGTCTTGTTAAGTGGAAAAATATATTTTTGTTCTAACTAATATCTTCTATGAAGTTAAAGAAAATATTTTTGTTTTATGTAGCTAAATGTGGTGTTAAATTAAGTAGACAACAAAATTTCTCTAAGAAAAATATATTTCTTAAACAAGCACCCACCGCCACAAATTCTTTTACTAGGTTTGGTCAAGGGCCTTGCTATCACAAATTATGATGTAAGCTCCATCACTTGGGTAGACCTTAGGTGAGCACCCCTCCAACGTGCAATGGAGGTTACTAACCTAGTTCTAATATTTAAAAGGGACACATAGTTGTAATGATGAGTATTTGATAGTCATAGTCATTTCTAGAGTGCTTAAATATTTAAAAGGGACAATGGATTATGTTATATTGTTTACAGGTTATCCATCTGTACTTAAAAGAAGCAGACTTGTATTAGCGTTAAGATTTACTATACAAGAAAAATCAAAGAATCAAGTTTGTATTTCAGTAGATCAACAAGAGGTTTGAATGTTCAATTGCTCATGGTTTGTTGCCCAAAGAACAACTTCCAACATGTTTCAATATAGGGAATGGAGTGGGTAGGATTTGAACTCATGTCCCATTATGAGCTATTGGTCAGCTACTTTTGGAACAACTTCTTATCCCAACTTTAATTTTAACTTAATTTTGCCAAATCTGAAGAGAAAAACTGTGATCCAAAATTATTTTGATCTTGACATTTGTACTTGGTAATATTTCCAGTTGTTCCAAATACAGAAATACATTTGTCAAAATTACGACTTTTTGTAACGAGTGAAATAGGAACAAAAATAGAAATTTATCTTTAATTTTTAAAAGGAGAGGGTACTTTAAATAGTTTACAATACTACCTATTACATTGATCAAAATCACATCAATTTTGAATTTTAAAATATCACAACTTGTGAAATCCCACGTCGCTTGTCGAAGGCAAGGCTCTTATGTATTTAATGCAACGTCAGAACTGCAACTCTAAGTTGATTACAAGATGACGTGAACGGGCTGCGGGTCTCTCTTTCGGGAGTTTCGGGCCCAGTAAAGTCCCCGGGCTAATTCTGCAGAGATGTAGACACACTCGGAAACGAGTAAAATTTGGTGCTCTAGGTGTCTTACCCCTCTCCAGGGGTGGGCTGAGACATGCGTGGAGCCTTCAGACTTCTGATCCATTGGGTTAACTGAACGGGGCTTACAATCTTGTAATCCTTTTTTCTTTTTTATTTTTGTCTTTTTTCTTTTAATGATCTAGGCATCAAGTTATAAGAATCTCAAAATTTTCAATTCTTATGCTACATTTGAATTAAAAAAATTAAATGAAAATTTTTCTTGATTTTTTCATTGGATTAATTGAATGGGGCTTACGACCTTGTTATAAGAATTTCATATTTTTTTAATTATTATGCTAGGTTTGAATTAAAAGAATAGAATATTACCGTTTCATTTTTTTTTGTATTACTTTATTACATTTCATTCCTTTAATCTAAACATGGCATTAGTAATAAAGTGCACTTGGAGATTAGGGTTGACTTTAATGTATAACCCCTATCCTAGAAATGATTTACAACTTCTTTTGAATTATTATTTTTTCTTACGAGCACAAATGTTTAAATTAACATCACTTGGAAAATATTTTTTTATATTAAAAATATATTTTTAAAATAGTACTTTCTTCATTTCAAATTATAAGATCATTATTATTTCTGAAAATCAACATAAGTCATTTTCAAATTTAAAATTAAAATGATTCATTAAAAATTAAAAATTATGAAACATAAATTTTATAATAAATATATTTTTATGTTGACTGAGATAGTATGTAGATACGAGAGGGAAAGGTTGATAGTAATTGATTTGGGTTGGACCCGTGGAATATGAATATCTACTTTAGTATGGATATTAGATAATCTATTTGGGATTGGGAGAGTCCCATATCATTTGGAAGTATTTTAGATTATACTTGATATGGTTAAGACTCTATATGGGATAACTCTCTTGATTTAGTCCATTGTAGACTTCTCTCATATTAATTGTGATTCATGGTTAAATACATATTCCTGAATAGCGTGGGGATAAGGAAAAATTAGGTATTATGTTTTTTAGACATTTTTCTCTGTAAATACTTTCTCTGGTATTACCAAGATTCCATCAATAGGCTTGAGAGTATTTAGTGTTGAACTCCTGAGTTCGTTCGCGTCGTTGCTAGTAACAACTTCATATTGACGAGAAGTATTTGTACGAAAGATCGTAGTAGTTGTGTTCGTGGTGTTGCATTTAGATTTAACATTTCGGTACAATCGTTTCTGCTTCGTGGATACTAACCGTTTCATATATTAGTTTATATGCACTTACGTGTTAGTTTCCATTTAATTTAACATTGGGGTCAGAGCTAGGCGTATATGCTATAATCTCGTATAAATATTCTTTCATTTTTTTTATTCGCTAGAAAGCTTGAAATAGGAAATTAATGACATAATATGCTAGAGTAAATATTAGACGCTGAAATACGGTATAACATAGTCCGTATGCATGTTAAGACACCTACAAAAATATAATTTGTATTTTGTGAAAAAATATAAACACTAATTTGCATTTACGTTTTTTCAAATGAAAATATGTTTTTTACATAAGTCAAAATTATAATTTTTGTACATAATAAAATACTACATGTCGGCACAATTCCAGTATTTTTTAAACATCTGTAAAATGAACTATGATTTTTTGAAAAAGGGTACAAAATTATAATTTTGCTTCTTTGCGAAGGAAGAAGACGACGTTGACGTCAACATGCGTCAGCGCGCATGAGGGCCACGCGCCAATTCAAAAAAATAGGGGCAGTGCGGACGCCCAATTTCGCTTAATAGCGCGTGGGGTCCACGCGCTTAGTTTTGGACTTTTCATTTAATTTTTCTTTTTTAGGCTAGGCAAGTTCTACATTCAGACCGAGTACTGAAGAATAAGATTATCAAAGTTTTTAACTTTGCATGGACCAAACTAATTAGGAAAATGATATTTTTACATGTATTTTTAAAATTTCTATATGGTTCTCGCTCACATAAGTATACAGTGGGTCTCACCTTCATGTAAGAAGGAATCATGTAGAAATATCAAAAACATATGATGAATTAGTGCTCCTCAACTGATTATCGTAGTCAGTCACATTGAAACTAGGGAAAGAAAGGGGGTCTCCGCGGCTTTATAATTTTAATATAAAAACAAAACTGAGAAGACTGCCAAAATCTATTTGGCATATTTCAATTTTCAGCCCCCCCCCAAACAGAAAACTTATTTCCCAAGTTCTGCTGCTACTATCTAATTTATAAGATAAATGTTGAGGAACAATATGTTATTGCATAATAAATTTCAAAAAAAATCTCATAGGATGATTATTCCTCCTGACAATCCTTTTGTTTAAGACATGATCCATTGCTTGTTTGCAATCATGGACTGTAATATTTTTCACTCAAATGGAAGTCCCTTTAAAAAACTTTGATACTGTTGGACCAATATGCTCCATGTCAAACACTTGGTGTTCGCCATCTATTGCTTAGTTTCTTTCTATTTGAACTATTTCAGTATCTCTAATAAAATCTCTAAATTTCCTTGAAACTACGAATTCTTGATCTCAAAACTCTTGAGTCTATAGAGAGGACTTATTTAGATAAGAGAAATGATATACATGTCGATAAATATTTGATGAAATTGGATTGCGGTATGCGATAAGATAGAATAAATTAAGTTGGACCCTTCTTAATTCCTACTTTTCTCACATACGTCGCAATCAAATCATAATTCGACTGAAAACTTTCACAATGTATAACAGAACTCTTTAGATAATCCTAACTTATCCTTTGAATAACAAACAAAATCCTCATTTAATTAAAAAAATTAAAGGAAAAAATGTTTTCCAGAGGATACAAAAATTAAAGTAGAATCCTTCTTAATTTTTAAATTTCCCATATATGCACATACATCGCAATTAAATGATAATTAAACTAAAAAAAATTGTAATGTATCTTTAGATAATTCTAACTTATTCAAAGCCTGGAATTTTAAATTTGCATGTTACACACCTTTCTTAGTCCACACTGCCAAAAAATAAGAATTTTTAAAAATAATTTAGTCAGGGGCTGCGCGAACGCAATCCCCCGCTGTCACAAATTATGATGTAGGCTCCACCACTTGGGTAGACCTTAGGTGAGCACCGCTCCAGCGTGCAATGAGGACACTAACCTAGGTCATGAACCTTTTTGATCACCCATTGACCCCATCCAGGTAAGTATGTTTCAATGTCCAATGTACATTCTTATTTATAAGGAGCCTCTTTTTGTGTGAGGTCAATGTGGGAGAAGAAAGTGAAACAAAATAAGTAGGCACAAAATATTGGTAGTCTTCATGACAGCTCGAGACCTGACATTACTTATGTTATAAATCAATTGAGTAAATATACCCATAATCCTAATGATGAGCATTGGATGGCCATTTCTAGAGTGGTTAAATATTTAAAAGGGAATATGGATTATGATATATTGTTTACAGGTTATCCATCTGTACTTGAAAGGTACACTGATACCAATTGGATCTCTGATTCAGATGAGATTAAATCCACGAGAAGATTTAAGTTCACCCTTGGATGTGGTGTTGTCTCTTGTAAATCAACCAAATAGACCTGTGTAGCTCGTTCCACTATAGAATCTGAGCTTATTGCTATGGATTTGATAGTTGTTGAGGCTGATTAGTTGAGAAACCTATCAACAGATATCCCTTTATAAAAAAAGATCAATTTCATTTGGGGCTATGTGTTTGTAATTGTCAAGCCACAATAAGTCGAGCTTTAAATATTCCTTTATGGTAATTCATTATGAGGGACTTGTCATTTTTAGTAGCTTGTATGACTGTGTTTTTTATGCAGTACTTGATTTGAAGAATCAATGCACAAGATGAGGATTATGGAATTTAGATCTTTTAGATTCAATTTTATCTTGCAAAAATAAAACTTATCTTTTGTCGGAAAAAAAAAATTTAGTTTACCCCATCCTTCTTTACATGTGACACTTCATGCGTTTTGTAATTAGTGTCGACTATGCTAAAGAGAGTGATCAGTCATTGCCTTGAAAGTATCCTATAAGAGCTTAATTTTCAGGGGGGATGAACAGTTTTTATAGGATAAAAAGAAAATGGCATCCAAAGTGCACGCAATTATTCACAAAAGAAGGATCTATGTATTCAATTGGCCAATAGAATGCTGACACACAGAGTCTCGCCTTCGTGTCAGTACTCTTTTGACCAATTTATCCAAAAATAAAATTCATGCTAACCACTTCCAGAAAAGTATGCCTTCCATTTAGGCATGACAAAATATGGTTATGAGTTGATTTTGGTTTACAAAATATGGTTATGATTTTATTTAAGAACTAAAATCATATTAACTATTTTTAATATGGGTTGTATGGGTTGAAACTATATAGTTATGTTTCAAATATAGGTCGACCCATATTTTAAATTTCAAGTTTATTATGATCCAATTAAATAAATTATTATGATCCAATTACATAAATTATTATTAGATATATCATGTATACATAATCACTAAGCATTTTATTTTTTTGGGAGTGGGGAATATACACATAATCACTAAATATTATTTTTTTGGTTGGGGGCGGGGTTATATACATAATCACTAAATAATTTTTTTTGGGAGTGAGAGTGGGGGGGGGGGGTGTGAGGGAGGGTGTGGGTATAATAATCACTGAATTTTTTTTTTGGGAGTGGGGTAGGAGTGAAGGTGAGGGTGAGGGTGAAGGTGTGAATATTAATTTTTTTTGGGGGTGGGGGTTGGATTGCGGTATGCGATAAGATAGAATAAATTAAGTTGGACCCTTCTTAATTCCTACTTTTCTCACATACGTTGCAATCAAATCATAATTCGACTGAAAACTTTCACAATGTATAACGGAACTCTTTAGATAATTCTAACTCATCCTTTGAATAACAAACAAAATCCTCATTTAATTAAAAAAATTAAAGGAAAAAATGTTTTCTAGAGGATACAAAAATTAAAGTAGAATCCTTCTTAATTTTTAAATTTACCATATATGCACATACATCGCAATTAAATGATAATTAAACTAAAAAAAATTCGTAATGTATCTTCACATAATTCTAACTTATTCAAAACCTATAATTTTAAATTTACATGTTACACACCTTTCTTAGTCTGCGCAGACACAAGCTCACACTGCCAAAAAATAAGAATTTTAAAAATAATTTAGTCAGGGGCTGCGCAAACGCAAGCCCCAGCTGTCACAAATTATGATGTAGGCTCCACCACTTGTGTAGACCTTAGGTGAGCACCCCTCCAGAGTGCAATGAGGTCACTAACCTAAGCCACGGACCTTTTTGATCACCCATTGACCCCATCCAGGTAAGTATGTTTCAGTGTCCAATGTACATTCTTATTTATACACTTGTTAAGGAGCCTCTTTTTGTGTGAGGTCAATGTGGGAGAAGAAAGTGAAACAAAATAAGTAGGCACAAAATATTGGTAGTCTTCATGACAGCACGAGACCTGACATTACTTATGTTGTAAATCGATTGTGTAAATATACCCATAATCCTAAAGATGATCATTGGATGGCCATTTCTAGAGTGGTTAAATATTTAAAAGGGACTACGAATTATGATATATTGTTTACAGGTTATCCATCTATACTTAAAAGGTACACTGATACCAACTGGATCTCTGATTCAGATGAGATTAAATCCACGAGAAGATTTGAGTTCACCCTTGGATGTGGTGTTGTCTCTTGTAAATCAACCAAATAGACTTGTGTAGCTCGTTCCACTATAGAATCTGAGCTTATTGCTTTGGATTTGACAATTGTTGAGGCTGATTAGTTGAGAAACTTATCAACAGATATCCCTTTATAAAAAAAGATCAATTTCATTTGGGGTTATGCGTTTGTAATTGTCAAGCCACAATAAGTCGAGCTTTAAATATTCCTTTATGGTAATTCATTATGAGGGACTTGTCGTTTTTAGTAGCTTGTATTTTTTATGTAGTACTTGATTTGAAGAATCAGTGCACAAGATGAGGATTGTGGAATTTAGATCTTTTAGATTCAATTTTATCTTGCAAAAATAAAACTTACCTTTTGTCGGAAAAAAAATTTGTTTACCCCATCCTTCCTTACATGTGACACTTCAAGCGTTTTGTAATTAGTGTCGACTATGCTAAAGAGAGTGATCAGTCATTGCCTTGAAAGTGTCCTATAAGAGCTTAATTTTCAGGGGGATGAACAATTTTTATAGGATAAAAAGAAAATGTCATCCAAAGTGCACGCAATTATTCACAAAAGAAGGATCCATGTATTCAATTGGCCAATAGAATGCTGACACACAGAGCCTTGCATGCGTGTCAGCACTCTTTTGACTAATTTATCCAAAAATAAAATTCACGCTAACCACTTCCAGAATAGTATGCCTTCCATTTAGGCATGACAAAATATGGTTATGAGTTGATTTTGGTTTACAAAATATGGTTATGGTTTTATTTAAGAACTAAAATCATATTAGCTATTTTTAATATGGGTTGTATGGGTTGAAACTATATAGTTATGTTTCAAATATAGGTCGACCCATATTTTAAATTTTAAACTTACATTTATTATGATCCAATTAAATAAATTATTATTAGATAAATCATGTATACATAATCACTAAGCATTTTTTTTGGGGGGGGGGGGGGTGGGGAATATATACATAATCACTAAATATTATTTTTTTTGGGTGGGGGTGGGGTTATATACATAATCACTAAATAATTTTTTTTGGGAGTGAGAGTGGGGGGTGTGAGGGAGGGTGTGGGTATAATAATCACTGAATTTTTTTTTGGAGTGGGGTAGGAGTGAAGGTGAGGGTGAGGGTGAAGGTGTGAATATTAATTTTTATGGGTGTGGGGGTATAATAATCACTAAATATTTTTTTTGAGGTTGGGGTTGAGGTTAAGGTGGGGATGTATACATAATTTGTAAATATTATTTTTTTGGGGAGGTGGGGCGTGGGCGGTATATACATAATCAGTAAATATGTGGGAGGTTGGGGGCGGGGTGAGAGATGGGGTTGGCGGGTGGGGGCTGGGGTGGGGATGGTTAGGGATGGGGTGGGTGTATATATAATTACTAAATATTATTTTTTTTGGGGGGCAGGGTGGACGTGGGGGTTGCGTGGTGGGGTTGGGTGAAGATATATACTTAATCAGTAAATATTATTTTTTTAAGGGGGTGGAGGGTGAAGTGAGGTGGGGTGGGGGTGGGGCTCGAGTGTATACTTAATTATTGAATATTATCTTTTTGAGTGAATGGTTGGAGGTTGGGGGTGCATATATAATTATTGAATATTATTTTTTTGAATAAAAAATTGTAATGTATCTTTAGATATTTCTAACTTATTCAAAGCCTAGAATTTTAAATTTGCATGTTACACACCTTTTTAGTCCACACTGCCAAAAAATAAGAATTTTTAAAAATAATTTAGTCAGGGGCTGCGCGAACGCAATCACCCGTTGTCACAAATTATGATGTAAGCTCCACCACTTGGGTAGACCTTAGGTGAGCACCCCTCCAGCGTGCAATGAGGACACTAACCTAGGTCATGAACCTTTTTGATCACCCATTGACCCCATCCAGGTAAGTATGTTTCAATGTCCAATGTACATTCTTATTTATAAGGAGCCTCTTTTTGTGTGAGTTCAATGTGGGAGAAGAAAGTGAAACAAAATAAGTAGGCACAAAATATTGGTAGTCTTCATAACAGCTCGAGACCTGACATTACTTATGTTATAAATCAATTGAATAAATATACCCATAATCCTAATGATGAGCATTGGATGGCCATTTCTAGAGTGGTTAAATATTTAAAAGGGAATATGGATTATGATATATTGTTTACAGGTTATCCATCTGTACTTGAAAGGTACACTGATACCAATTGGATCTCTGATTCAGATGAGATTAAATCCACGAGAAGATTTGAGTTCACCCTTGGATGTGGTGTTGTCTCTTGTAAATCAACCAAATAGACCTGTGTAGCTCGTTCCACTATAGAATCTGAGCTTATTGCTATGGATTTGATAATTGTTGAGGCTGATTAGTTGAGAAACCTATCAACAGATATCCCTTTATAAAAAAAGATCAATTTCATTTGGGGCTATGTGTTTGTAATTGTCAAGCCACAATAAGTCGAGCTTTAAATATTCCTTTATGGTAATTCATAATGAGGGACTTGTCGTTTTTAGTAGCTTGTATGACTGTATTTTTTATGCAGTACTTGATTTGAAGAATCAATGCACAAGATGAGGATTATGGAATTTAGATCTTTTAGATTCAATTTTATCTTGCAAAAATAAAACTTACCTTTTGTCGGAAAAAAAATTTGTTTACCCCATCCTTCCTTACATGTGACACTTCAAGCGTTTTGTAATTAGTGTCGACTATGCTAAAGAGAGTGATCAGTCATTGCCTTGAAAGTGTCCTATAAGAGCTTAATTTTCAGGGGGGATGAACAATTTTTATAGGATAAAAAGAAAATGTCATCCAAAGTGCACGCAATTATTCACAAAAGAAGGATCCATGTATTCAATTGGCCAATAGAATGCTGACACACAGAGCCTTGCCTGCGTGTCAGCACTCTTTTGACTAATTTATCCAAAAATAAAATTCATGCTAACCACTTCCAGAATAGTATGCCTTCCATTTAGGCATGACAAAATATGGCTATGAGTTGATTTTGGTTTACAAAATATGGTTATAGTTTTATTTAAGAACTAAAATCATATTAGCTATTTTTAATATGGGTTGTATGGGTTGAAACTATATAGTTATGTTTCAAATATAGGTCGACCCATATTTTAAATTTTAAACTTACATTTATTATGATCCAATTAAATAAATTATTATTAGATAAATCATGTATACATAATCACTAAGCATTTTTTTGGGGGGTGGGGGGTGGAGAATATATACATAATCACTAAATATTATTTTTTTGGGTGGGGGCGGGGTTATATACATAATCACTAAATAATTTTTTTTGGGAGTGAGAGTGGGGGGTGTGAGGGAGGGTGTGGGTATAATAATCACTGAATTTTTTTTTGGAGTGGGGTAGGTGTGAGGGAGGGTGTGGGTATAATAATCACTAAATATTTTTTTTGAGGTTGGGGTTGAGGTTAAGGTGGGGATGTATACATAATTTGTAAATATTATTTTTTTGGGGAGGTGGGGCGTGGGCGGTATATACATAATCAGTAAATATGTGGGAGGTTGGGGGCGGGGTGAGAGATGAGGTTGGCGGGTGGGGGCTGGGGTGGGGATGGTTAGGGATGGGGTGGGTGTATATATAATTACTAAATATTATTTTTTTGGGGGGCGGGGTGGACGTGGGGGTTGCGTGGTGGGGTTGGGTGAAGATATATACTTAATCAGTAAATATTATTTTTTTAAGGGGGTGGAGGGTGAAGTGGGGTGGGGTGGGGGTGGGGGTCGAGTGTATACTTAATTACTGAATATTATCTTTTTGAGTGAATGGTTGGAGGTTGGGGGTGCATATATAATTATTGAATATTATTTTTTTGAATAAAAAATTTCTAAATCTGAAGTGAAAAAAACTTTTGATTTAAATTTAGAATGAAATATGGGTCAAAAAATGGTTAACCGGGTTGAATCTATATTTCTTTTGGTTCTAGTTAATATATGTTGATCCAATAGTTAACCAACTATATTGTCAGGTCTACTTCCATTTTACTACTTCTATCTTGTTAAAATTAAGTGGAAAATATGTTTTTGTTCTTACTTATATTATCTTCTTTGAAGTTAAAAGAATATATTTTTGTTTTATGTTACAAAGTGTGGTGTTAAGTTGAGTAGACAACAAAAGCAGCCACTGCCACAAATTCTTTTCCTAGGCTTGGTCAAGGGTTGCGCGAACGCAAGCCCCTGCTATCACAATTTATGATGTAAGCTCCACCACTTGGATAGACCTTATGTGAGCACCCCTCCAACGTGCAATGGAGGTCACTAACCTAGGACACGGGCCTTTTTGATCACCCATTGACCCCATCCAGGTAAGTAGGTTTAAAATTCCAATGTACATTCATTTTTATACACTTGTTAGGGAGCTTGTATTTGGTTGCGGTCGATGTGGAAGAAAGTGTGTCACAAAAATGAATATTCACAAATTATTGATAGTCTTGAATTTCTTTCAAACCGCACGAGACCTAATATTGCATATGTTGTAAATCGATTGAATTGAGATATACACATAGTTCTAATGATGAGCATTGGATAGTCATAGTCATTTCTAGAGTACTTAAATATTTAAAAGGGTGGATTATGGTATATTGTTTGCAGGTTATCTATCTGCATTTAAAAGAAGCAGACTTGAATTAGCATTAAGATTTACTATAGAAGAAAAATCAAAGAATTAAGGCTGTATTTCAGAAGATCAACAAGAGGTTTGAATTAAGGTCAGCTACTTTTGGAACAACTTCTTATCTCGACTTTAATTCTAACTTAATTTTTCCAAATCTTATGAGAAAAATTGAGATGTTAAATTATTCTAATCTTGACATTTGTACTTAGTAATATTCCCTGTTATTCCAAAGACAGAGATATATTTGTCAAAATGACGACTTTTTGTAACGAGTGAAATAGGAATAAAAATAGAAATGTATCTTTAATTTTAAAAAAGAGAGGGTACTTTAAATAGTTTACAATAGTATCTATTACATTTATCAAAATCACATTATTTTGAATTTTAAAGTATCGCAACTTATCTAAAAATTATGCAAATCTGACTTTTTTTGTGAAACAAAGAGAGTATTTGATAATAAACCCTAATTTTTTTTTTTTTAAAAAGTACTTTTAATTGGATGACCTTTTATTATTAAAAGTAACAATGGATGTAGAAATGAGAATCTAAAACCATCAAGTGGAACTTCATCTCCCAAAAGCCTTTTTTTGTGAAATCCTACATCGCACATCCAAGCGAAGGCTCTTACGTATTAAAAGCAACATCAGAACTACAACTAAGTGAAAGCAAGGATAAATTTTAATTATTTATAATTTAATTTATCCAAAGTTCAAGAATGTCTAAATTGTCAACATGATAATGCTTTGTGGAGTAAAATTCAAGAATAATATTAATGTATCAAAAATAATTTGGACAGAAAAAAAATAAATTTTTGTCATGAATAGTACCTCATGTGAATAGTACTCGAGTAAATAGTACCCCATGAATTGTACTTCGTGAATAGTACTTCGTGAATAGTACCCCGGCATGAAAAGATTAAAATATAACAAGAATGTTCAGAAAAATATTCTTATAAAACGATACTAGATGAATCGCAAATTTCAAGGATATCCTACTAATTTCAAGGAGTATAAAAGCAATACTTATCAAAATGAGTGTAAAATTCGAAATTTGAAATGAAAATAATATTACTTACATACTACAGAGTATGGAAAAAAATACTAGTTCTTTCGAATGTTGAACAAAAATAATGTCCCTAAACTTAAAAGGAGAGTATTTATGACTAGTATGGCGGGGATATTCTTGAAGATAACTTGTACTCTACACTCAAAGCTTCCCGAAACTCTAAAGAAATACGCTCAATATTATAGAAGAAGAATTTTCTGATTCTGGTATGATTTTCATTTCTAAACTAAGCATCCTATTTATAGGAGAATGGCAGGATTCTATTTAGGAAAATCACGAGTTCACAGTAAAGAAAATCACGGACGAATTTGGCAAAGAAAAACTGATTTTCTGATTTTTACTATTCATTATTGTGCAATAAAATATTCTAATAAAACAAAAACTTTAAATAAAATATAATATATTCTATTTATAATCGAATAAAACAAAACTTATATGATATGTGACGCCCCAAAAATAGGTATACATAACTCATTCCGAGTCGCCAAATACATGGTACAGAATACAAATTCAAAATTAATTATACAACATGAGCTAAGAGTTTTAACACGAATATTGTTTTCTAGAAAATATCCAAACTCAAATGGAGTCCTCATTACAATTATTATCACACTATTTTATAGAATAGTGATGACTACTACAGCCACCATCTCGGACCGTCACTCCATTCCCCGACTAGTCTCAGCTATGCTCTCAGTTTCTGAAGATAACAATGAAAATAATGGGTGATCACAACTAGCCCAGTAAATAATATTATGACTAAGATAATGTAGAATAAATTATCCTTAGCCTTCAACAATGTAAAACTGATAGAATACAATAGACAACACGTTTAACTGCAGCGAAACAATCAATCCATTAGAAGAGTCAAGTAGAGCATGATATCTACTATCTTCTATAATTTAAAAGTTCATCATCAATATTTTATCGCTGTAACACAGCTCAATAAATAATTCACATCATCAAATTATCCATGCACTACGGGCCAAGGATATTCATTATTATCACCAATGGTCATGATCATGCCAACAACTGTCCATCAACTACGGGTCAATGAGGACTTTTACCACATCATTTATAACATTACAGGTCATGATTATACCGATACATAATTCCTGGTCATAATCATACCAATCAACAGTCCATCTATGCACTACATGCCAAAGATGATTTTCATCACAATATAAGCATGAGAATAATGACAATGATATAAGAATTCAATTAAGTGAAAGTAAGGATAAATTTTATAGATTAATAATTCAATTTATCTAGAGTTCAAGAATGTCTAAATTGTCAACATGATAATGCTTTATGGAGTAAAATTCAAGAATAATACTCATGTATCAAAAATAATTTGGACAGAAAAGAAATTAATTTTTATCATGAATAGTACCCCGGGTGAATAGTACCCGAGTAAATAGTACCCTGTAAATAGTACTTCGTGAATAGTACCCCGTGAATATTACCTCGGTATGAAAAGATTAAAATTTAATAAGAATGTTCAGAAAAATATTGTTGTGAAACGATACTGGATGAATTGCAAATTTCAAGGATATTCTACTAATTTCAAGGAGTATAGAAGCAATACTTATCAAAATGAGTGTAGAATTCAAAATCTGAAACGAAATAATATTACTTACATACTACTGAGTATGGAAGAAAATATTATTTCTTTCGAATAGTGAAAAAAAATAATATCCCTTACCTTAAAAGGAGAGTATTTCTGACTGGTATGGCGGAGATATTCTTGAAGAAAACATGTACTGTTTTCTACACTCAAAGCTTCCTTAAACTATAAAGAAATACGCTCAATATTATAGAAGAAGAATTCTAAGATTTTGGTATGATTTTTATTTCTAAACTAAGCATCCTATTTATAGGAGAATAACATGATACTATTTAGGAAAATCATGTGTGCACAATAAAGAAAATCACGAACGAATTTGGTAGAGAAAAACTGATTTTCTGATTTTTACTATTCATTACTGTGTAATAAAATATTCTAATAAAACAAAAATTTTAAATAAAATATAATATATTCTATTTATAATCGAATAAAACAAAACTTATATAATATGTGATGCCCCCAAAATAGGTATACATAACTCATTTTGATTTGCCAAATACATGGTATAGAATACAAATATAAAATTAATTATATAACATGGGTTGAGAGTTTTAACACGAATATTATCTTCTAGAAAATATCCAAACTCAAATGGAGTCCTCATTACAATTATTAGCACACTATTTTATAAAATAGTGAGGACTACTACACACCATCTCGGACCGTCACTCCATTCCCCGACTAGTCCCGGTTACCTTCTCATTTGCTGAAGAGAAAAATGAAATCAAAAGGGTGAGTCCAACTAGCCCAGTAAGAAATATTATGACTAAGATAATGCAGAATAAATTATCGTTAGCCTTCAACAGTGTTAAACTGATAAAATACAATAAATAACAAGTTTAACAGCAGCGGAACACGCAATCCATTAGAAGAGTCAAGTAGAGCATGATATCTACTATCTTCTATGATTTAAAAAGTTTATCATCAATTTATCGCTGAGACTCAACTCAATAAATAATTCACATCACTAAATTATCCATGCACTACGGGTAAAGAATATTCGTGTTATCACCAATGGTCATGATAATGCCAACAACTGTCCATCATTGCACTACGGCCCAATGAGGACTTTTACCACATCATTTGTAACAATACAGGTCATGATTATACCGATATATAGTTATAATCATACCAATTAACAGTCCATCTATGCACTACGGATCAAAGATGACTTTCATCACAATATAAGCATGAGGATGATGACAATGATATAAAAATTCAATTAAATGAGAGCAATTATAAATTTTAAAGATTTATAATTCAATAATGTCCAAATTGTCAACATGATACTATTTTGTGGAGTAAAATTCAAGAATAATATTGTATCAAAAATAATTTGGACACAAGAGAAATCAATTTTTATCATAAATAGTGCCTCAGGTGAATAATAACTGAGTGAATAGTACCCCGATATGAAAATATTAAAAATTATCAAGAATGCTCAGAATAATATTTTCGTGAAAAAATACCAGATGAATCGCAAATTTTAAGGATATTCTACTAATTTCACGGAGTATAAAAGCAATACTTAACAAAATGAATGTAGAATTCGAAATCTGAAACAAAATAATATTACTGACATACTACAGAGTATGGAAGAAAATATTATTTCATACGAATATTGAACAAAAATAATATCCCTTACCTTAAAAAAAGAGTACTTCTGACTGGTATAGCGGGGATATTCTTGAAGAAAACTTGCACTATTTTCTACACTCAAAACTTCTTTAAACTCTAAAAAATATGCTCAATATTATAGAAGAAGAATTCTATGATTATAGGAGAATGGAAGGATACTATTTAGAAAATAAAATCACGGATGGACAATAATGAATTCACGGGCGCTGCAATCTAAAGAAAAAAAATTAATTTTACTATGCAAATACTATGCAGACACTATGCAAACAATATGCATAATAAAATAATAATATATTCTATTTTTGATAAAAAGTAAAACTTATTATAATATATATATATATATATATATATATATAACTTATAACACCAAACTGAGATAACTTTCTCCCGACTATTTTGAAAAATGGGTAAGTGGGGGGTTCATATAAAAAGCCAAATTTATAACAAATACTTCATAAAAAATCCCCTCTATTTATCTCAATTCACTTGGCTTCACAAAACACATTTTTAATAACATTCATCATTAATATTATAACTTGCAATATTAACAACCAGATCATTCTCAGGAAAGAGGGAACTTTCCGATAAGGATTTCTCCTTATTGGCGCGTAATTAGGTGATCAAATCCCTTTCCTCGACAGAACCTTCTAGACATCATCAATAATGCAAATAATAATATGAATAACTTTGTCGTCTCAATTTTTAATTTAATAATATAAAATATTGTGACAATAATTAAATCAATAACGTGAGATACTATCCAGCAATTAATGTAGCAATAATTGAGTAACTTCTCACATAAGCATCAATAATCAATACCGTGTGCTACTATACAACCACGCGTATTATTGTATATTTATCATCGGGTATTTCAACAGTTAACGGTAAAACTTTTGTCGTTACTTTTATAAAAGTTATTTTTGTCATTTTCTAACTCCAACAATAATTCTGTTGTGGGGTCCACCAATGATTGTGCCATCATACGAATATTCCCTGTTAAAACAAATATTTCCTGACCAATCAAATATTTTATAACAACTTCCTTACTTTATAAAATTTATAAATATTACCCACAACTATAATATTATATCAAATTCACACCATAATATTCAAAAATATATTTTGAGAAAAATTAATCTTTATTCATAAAAGTTGGGGTCTTACATAATATATATATATATATATAAGTAATAAAACAAAACTGAGATAACTTTTTACCGACAATTTTGAAAAATGGGTAAGTGGGGGTCCATATAATAAGCCAAATTTATAATAAATACTTCATAAAAAACCCATTTATTTATCTCAATTCACTTGGCTTCACTAAATACATTTTTAATAATATTTATTCATCATTAATATTATAACTCACAATATTAACAACAAGATCATTCCTAGGAAAGATGGGGCTTTCCGATAAGGACTTCTTCTTATTGGCGTGCAATTAGGTGACCAAATCCCTTTCCTCAACAGAACTTTCTAGACATTGTCAATAATGCAAATAATAATATGAATAACTTTGTCGTCTCAATTATTGATTTAATAATATAAAATATTGTGACAATAATTAAATTAATAATGTGAGATTCTATGCAGCAATTACTGTGGCAATAATTGAATAAAGCTGGGTGATTTCTCACGTAAGTATCACTAATCAAAGATAATGTATAATATCGTGTGCTACTGTGCAATCACGCGTATTACAGTACTTTTATCGCCGGGTATTTCAACAGTTAACGGTAAAAGTTTTGGCGTTATTTTTATAAAAAGTTATTTCTGTCATTTTTTAACTCCGACAGTAATTCTGTTGTGGGGTCCACGAATGATTGTGTCGTCGTACGAATATTCCCCGACCAAACGAATATTTTATGACAACTTGATTACCTTGTAAAATTTATAAATATTACTCACAATTATAACATTATATCAAATCCACAACTTTTTATTCAAAATAACATTTAGAGAAAAATTAATCTTTATTCATAAAAATTGGGGTCTTACAGCTTACGATCTTGTAGACCTTAAGTTATAAGAATTTCATATTTTTTAATTCGTATGCTTTGTTTGGATTAAAAGAATAGAATGTTAGTGTTTCAATTTTTTTGCATTACTTTATTTCATTTCATTCCTTTAATCTAAATATGACATTAGTAAAAAAGTGCACTTGGAGATTAGGACTGACTTTAATGTATAACTCTTATCCTAGAAATAATTTACATCTTTTGAATTATTTTTTTTCTTATGAACACAAATGTTTAAATTAACATAACACTTGGAAAATATTTTTTATGTTAAAAATATACTTTTAAAACAATACTTTCTCCATTTAAAATTATAAGATCATTATTAACTTCTAAAAATTAACATAAGTTATTTTCAAATTTAAAATTAAAATGATTAATTATAAATTATAAAACAATAAATTTTATAATAAATATATTTTTATGTTGACTGAGGTAGTATGTAGATACGAGAGGGAAAGGTTGTTAGTAATTGATTAGGGTTGGACCCGTGGAATATGAATATCTACTTTGGTATGGATATTAGATAATCTAATTAAGATTGGGAGAGTCCCAAATCATTTAGAAGTATTTTAGATCATACTTTATATGGTTAAGACTCTATATGAGATAACTCCTAATCTAATTGGGATTGAGAGAGTCCTATTGTGACACCCCTAAAATAGATCCACACGACCCCATTCTGGGTCGCCAGATACACACTACTAAATCCAAATACAAACTTCATTTATAAAATTGTCGTGCAAAATACGACAACACATAAGTTGTGAGTTTCAATACCAATGACAGTACTCACACTCCAAACCAATAATACTTTACATAAAGGTTCAGTCGATAACTGTTTTAGATACTAAAATCTTTGAAAAATACTCAAGGAAGCCTTCATACATGGGAAGCCATGCATCTAAGTTATAATAGATATTATAGGACTTGACAATTAACCTTGGTTGACCCAGTCAACCCCAAAGAATAACGAGAAGATTACTATCCTGTTCATTCCAATGGTGTGTATCTTCTTGCTATATAATTATCTCCATTGTCTCAAGCTGAGGATTATATTCCAACCATACTCTAAGATTATTTAGATAATGCTCATAGATTTAGTCAGTAAGTGGACGTGCACAACCATATCTAATGATAACACGAGTTTGTATGTGGTTAGACATCATGTATGATAGTGGAAACACACCCTATAAGCTCTTAGTACAATTCTGTCCTCCTCATTCTAATGGGGTGAATTTTTAACGCTTTCAAAGTCGGGTTCTCCTCACCTTATTATTGTTCACCAAAATCAATTATTAAATAACGTATAAAATACGACACACGCATTTTAAGTCCTCAATGCAATTATATATTGGCATGCTTTTTTATAATGTATTGAGAAGCTTCAACAGTCACAGACCATTACTCTAATCCCTTGTTATCCCCGCTCAACCCAGTTATAATTTTATTACCTGAAAGGAATTATGAAGCAAAAGGGTGAGCACAAATAGCCCAGTAAAGAATATCATGACTAAAATAATTAAATTATCAATAGCCTTTATTAGTAATAAATAATATTTAGAACATATGGTAGATAATAAAAGTTTTCAACCATAATAACAGCGGAATCAACAATCCATTAGAAGAGTCAAGTAGAACATAATGTCTACTATCTCCTCCACACTAAAAGTCCATCATTAATATTTCATTCATGTAATACCCATCAACAATTCTTTGTTGTAACCAAGATAAAACGAACTTTCATCACCTGTCTTCACCTGAACCACCAAAGATTATAGTTAAATTCACAATTCATGTTTATACTAATGTAAATCAACAGTTTCTCATTGCCACACATGCTTAATAGAACTTTCACTCAATGTCTTTGCCACAAAGGCTAAGATACTCAATAATCATATCGTTTTTACACTCTGCACCAAAAACATTCAAATATAACAATAGTGGTCATGATCATGCCAATCAATTATCTATCTTTGCATTACGGGCTAAAGATATTCAATGGTCATGATCATATCAATCAATTGTCTATCTTTCTACTATGGTCCAAAGATGTTCAATTGTAAAACCAATGATCAACAATCCATCTTTGCACTACGACCAAAGACATACAACTGTAAAACCAATAATCAACAGTCCATCTTTGCACTACAGGCCAAAGACATACAGCTGTAAAACCAATAATCAATAGTCCATCTTTGCACTACGGGCCAAAGACATACAACTATAAAATCAATAATTAACAGTCCATCTTTGCACTACGAGCCAAAGAGGATTTTAACCACATCATTTGTTTGTAACATAAATGTCATGATTTTACCAATACACAATTCCTAGTCATAATCATACCAATCAAGGACATCTATGCATTACGGGCCAAAGACGACTTTCACCACAATATAATCATGAGGATGATGACAATGATATAAGGAATCAATCAAGTGAAATCAAGGATAAATATTAGAGATTTATAATTTAATTTATTCAGAGTTCAAGAATGCCCAAATTATCAACATGATCACCAATTGTGGAGTAAAATTCAAGAATGATATTCATGTATCAAAAATAATTTGGACAAAAAAGAAAATTAAATTTTGTTGTGAATAATACCCCGAATGAATAGTATCCCGACATGAAAAGATTAAATTTCAATAAGAGATTTCAGATCAATATTCCAGTGAAATATTTATTTAGTTGTGTTACAGAGATAAAATATTGATAATGAAATTTTAAATCATTGAAGATAGTAGACATCATGCTCTACTTGACACTTCTAATGGATTACTTTTTTCGCTATAATTGTTGATCTAAACTTGTTGTCTATTGTATTCTATCATATTTTACACTGTTGAAGACTAAGGATGATTTTTTCTATATTATCTTAGTCATAATATTCTTTACTGGGCTAGTTGAGCTCACCATTTTCTTTCATTGTTCTTTTCAAGAAATGAGAATATAGCTGGGACTAGTCGGGGAATGGAGTGATAATTTATTCTGTATTATCTTAGTCATAATATTCTTAACTGGGCTAGTTAAGCTCACCTTTTTCTTTCATTGTTCTCTTCAGGAAATGAGAATATAGCTGGAACTAGTCGGGGAATGGAGTGATGGTTCAAGATGGTGGCTATATTAGTCCTCAGTATTTTATAAAATAGTGTGATAATAATTGTAATGAGGACTAATTTTGAGTTTGGATATTGTCTACAAGACAATATTTTTGCTAAAACTCACAGCTTATATTTTTTCGTATCTTACACAACAGTTAATAATTATATAAATAAAGTTTGTATTGAATTTTGTATCATGTATTTGGTGACTCATTCAATGTATTTGGTGACTCAGAATGGGTTGTATGGACCTATTTTGGGGGCGTCACAGAGGTGACAGCTTCTAGGCCTTAAATCTAATAATTTTAAATATGGACCTTTAAATGGAGAGGATCGTGATCCTTAACAGTTAGGACGACTAAATGAAGAAAAAGAAGCTTCATCAAATTAGATTATTGCTTCCATTATAACAAATTATTATTATTATTATTGTAAAATATAGGACAACATTTGGGCATAACAAATTTGTAACCTTTAATTTATTGTTCTAGTTTTGTCATTGAGCTAAGGCTATGTACGAAAAGGACAAATATATACATTGAGAAGCACATGAATATATATATTCATGACTTGCTAGGAAAATATATAAACATGTTGTAAGTGGATCTTGTTATCATGAAATTAATTTTATGGTAAGCTAGTGAATTGATCAATAAAAGACTTATACGCAGAGTGATAGATCATCTTTCGGCCTGTGTGTCGTCACTGTATTGATTAATTAATCAAAGTTAACTTCATACTAACCTCTTCCGTTGCAAGTCCTATTTCAACTCTACCCCATTCCATTTGGATTTGGTAGCCATATAACAACAAAAATTGGTGCAAGAAATAACACACAACCTTCATTCTCTTGGTAAAAATAAAAGTTTATGTATAATTTGTAAGATTTAGGCCTAAATTCAATGAATGCTTATTCACACACACACACACACACACACACACACACATATATATATATATATATATTTAAAAGTTAACTAAATAATTAAGCTACTTGCCAATAGGGAATTAAGAAACAATATGATTAAGTGCAAATCGTTAAACAACCTCTTATTGAATTGATCACTGGTCAATTCAATAACAAAAAGTTGCATTTGTTCATCATATATTTAATTTGCGTCCATCTCTTTGGCATAAAAATTTATAAAAAATAAAATGAATAAATTAAATGCTTAAATATAATTTACTACCCTAAACTATAGGATATATTCTACTTCAGTGATCTACCTTTTAATTTTATCAATTAGATGATTGAACTATTAATTTTTTTCACTTCCATTCAATTGGATCTGTCAGGTCAAAAATTGCTAACGTGGCATGCAGACGTGGTCAATTACTACACAGGTGTAATAAAAAATATTTTAAAACAATGTTATGATATATTTTTGAGTAAATAAGGGGTAAACATGTAAATGCATAAATATTACATATAACACTAATATCAATACCACTTAACTACTCATTTATTCAAATTGAATCATAAAACCAAAAATCCTTTTATTAAATCAAATTACCAAACCCAAAAATCTTTTTAAAAAACCAAATTACCAAACTCAAAAATCTAATTCATCACACCAAACCCAAAAATCGCATTCATCCACACAAAACCCAGTTCTTCTCCAAACAAACCGAAGAACGTCAACCCCAACTAACTAAAAGCAGATGTACCACCATCTGTGTCCCTCCGTCGCCAACATATCATCCTCCTTCCTTTCTCACCTACAAATTCAATCAAATCCAAATCAACAAAATTCTAAAAACACAAAACAATCAAATCAATATAAATTGATTCATGAAAAAAGAGCATAAAATCCTCCGTCGTCACCATATAATCCTCATCCCTTTCTCACCTACAAATTTCAATCAAATCCAAATCAACAAAACCCTAAAAATACAAAATAATCAAATCAATACAAATCGATTCATGAAAAAAAATAGCATAAAATAAGATCAATTTACTGAGAATATTTTGAGTACGAGTGGCACGAATGATAATTTGAGTGGGCATGGGAGTAACTCTGACCTCACCGCCAGAGTATCCATCCTCATATAACTCTCTGGTCGGCAAAGAAAACTCCATCAGCGACGAACTGCAAATAAGATTACCCAAAAAATGAACTTAACTATACATCCATACACACACACACACACACACACACACACGCACATATATATATATATATATATATATATATATATATATATATATATATATATATATATATATATATATATATAGTTTAGGGTAATAAATTAATAGTTCAATAATCTAATTGACAAAATTAAAAGATGAATCACTCAAGTGGAATATGACCTATAGTTTAGGTTAATAAATTATATTTAAGCCTAAATTAAATAACCAAGTTGATGCAAGTACTTAATTTCATGTTATAAAAGTACAACCTCGATGAATTCGACTTTAACTTCACTGAATCAAAATTGAATACTCAAAAACCCAATTCCGCTAGCTATTCAGCCGCGCGGTGAGCACAAAGCGAACTATTCTTTCGCCTTTTACTAAAGAATACCGTGTGTTCGCCGCAAATAGCGGCATATGCTTATTTTTGTAGGACTGATTCCCTTGTTGGGTTTTGGCCCCTAAAATTCCAGTTGAATAATTTAGGAAATATTTCTATTTCTTTTGTAGTGCTAAAATAATCTCAAATTCTATGGTTCAAATTCCTTTACTGGGTTTTGGCTCCCCCTCATAATCTCAAATTCTATGGTTCAGGCAGGCAGCCGGCATTAGAGAATCCAGGGGAAGGTTAGCATGGTAAGGGTAAATGACCAAATATTGATATTTGGAGAGGGTTAAGCTGTTGCTTGTTGGTAATGCATATTTGTACATTGCATACGGTTTTATAATTATAAAAAATTGACCTTTTACATTCCATCAAAGAGAAATTGGATTTATTATGTAATACCAGAAAAAAATAATGATAATAATAAATAATATAAACTTATTATTATTTATTATTATTCCGTTACTTTAAAATTCCACTTGAATAATTTAGGAAATATTTCTATTTCTATTGTAATGCTAAAATAATCTCAAATTCTATGGTTCAAATTCCTTTACTGGGTTTTGGCTCCCCCTCATAATCTCAAATTCTATGGAGGCAGCTGGCATTAGAGAATCCAGGGGAAGGTTAGCATGGCAAGGGTAAATGGCCAAATATTAATATTTGTTCAGGCAGGCTTGTTGGTAATGCATTTTTGTGCATTGCATACGGTTTTTATAATTATAAAAAATCGACCTTTTACATTCCATCAAAGAAAGAGAAATTAGATTTATTATGTAATACCCAGAAAAAAATAATGATAATAATAAATTGGATATATTATTTATTATGATTCCGTTACTTTATATATTTATTATTATTTGATTTGTCTGTTTTGATCAAAGCTTTTGTTTGGTCATTCCCATGTCTGTAAGCTTTTGATCTGAGTTTTAAATTTGCAGGTTACATCTTTGAAAAGAGTGGGTTTTTCTTTTTTGTTTGTCTGTAAGCCTTTTATGCGCATTGATTTGAACAAGATGAATATGTATAATTGCAGAGAATGTAAAAATCTAAAATTTAATTCAAGTTTACCCCCTCCACTACATGCAACACTGCAAGCGTATAATAAAAGCGTATATTAATGACACTTAACATATACACTGCAAAATGATGAAAAAGAAAATGACACCCAAAATGCGTTTCATGGAGTTGTCAAACTTCATTGGATATCAAAATTGCTCAATGACTGTTAACTAAGAAAGCACTTAATTATACCAACAAAAATTTCGAACTTAATTTTGGACAGGGGCTGCGCGAACGCAAACCCCCACTATCACAAATTTTTGGAGGACTGATTCCCTTGTTGGGTTTTGGCCCCTAAAATTCCAGTTGAATAATATAGGAAATATTTCTATTTCTTTTGTAGTGCTAAAATAATCTCAAATTCTATGGTTCAAATTCCTTTACTGGGTTTTGGCTCCCCCTCATAATCTCAAATTCTATGGTTCAGGCAGGCAGCTGGCATTAGAGAATCCAGGGGAAGGTTAGCATGGTAAGGGTAAATGACCAAATATTGATATTTGGAGAGGGTTAAGCTGTTGCTTGTTGGTAATGCATATTTGTACATTGCATACGGTTTTATAATTATAAAAAATTGACCTTTTACATTCCATCAAAGAGAAATTGGATTTATTATGTAATACCCAGAAAAAAATAATGATAATAATAAATAATATAAACTTATATTATTTATTATGATTCTGTTACTTTATATATTTATTATTTGATTTGTCTGTGATTCAGCAATCCCAAAGTTGTTTTTTGATCTGATCAAATAAGGAAAAATCTTGTTTTTTTATAGGGAGGGTGTTGTAGTGGTTTTGATCAAAGCTTTTTGTTTGGTCATTCCCATGTCTGTAAGCTTTTGATCTGAGTTTTAAATTTGCAGGTTACATCTTTGAAAAGAGTGGGTTTTTCTTTTTTGTTTATCTGTTGCTTGTCTGTAAGCCTTTTATGCGCATTGATTTGAACAATGTATAATTGCAGAGCATGTAAAAATCTAAAATTAAATTCAAGTTAACCCCCTCCACTACATGCAACACTGCAAGCGTATATTAAAGTGTCCCTAAACTAAATCCTAAGCGTATATGTCATATACACTGCAAAATGATGAAAAAGAAAATGTCTCCCAAAATGCATTCCATGAAGTTGTAAAACTTCAATGCCTGTTATAACTAAGAAAGCACTTAATTATACCAACACAAAATTCAAACTTAATTTTGGACAGGGGCTGCGCGAACGCAAACCCCCACTATCACAAATTATGATGTAGGCTCCACCACTTGGGTAGACCTTAGGTGAGCACCCCTCCAAAGTGCAATGGAGGTCACTAACCTAGGCCATAGACCTTCTTGATCGCCCATTGACCCCATCCAGGTAAGTATGTTTCAGTGTCCAATGTACTTTCATATTTATACACTTGTTAGGGAGCCTCTTTTTGTGTGAGGTCAATGTGGGAGAAGAAAGTGTCACAAAATAAGTAGGCACAAAATATTAGCTATTTCTAGCCAATGTACTTTCATATTCTAATGATGAGCATTGGATAGCTATTTCTAGCCAAGTGTTCACAAGGTCACCACTTGGCTATTAATATTTTGCAAAGACTAATCTGTATATCAAAACATTTCATTTCCCAAAAAAAAATTAAAATACTACATGCTTACTTCAATTTTAATATAATAATAATAATAGTAATTGTAATAGTAATAGTAATAATAATAATAATAATTATTATTATTATTATTATTATTATTATAATAATAGTAATAATTATAATAATAATAATTCATAATAATAATAATAGTAATAATAATAGTAAATATAATATTAGTAATAATAATAATTACTAATAATAATTACTAATAATAATAGTAATAATTATAATAATAATTATAATATTAGTAACAATATTAATTACTAATAATAATAATAATAATTATTATTATTATTATATTATTATAAATATAATAATAGTAATAGTAATAGTAATAATATAATTATAATAATAGTAATAGTAATAATAATAATTATAATAAGTATAATAATAATAATTCATAATAATAATAGTAATAATAATAATAATACTTATAATAATAATAATAATAATAAAAATAATAATTATAATAATAATTATACAGGTATAAAGTCGTCAATTATTACATCCAATATTCACCAAAAAGAAGAGAGAAGACCCAAATACATGTATAAAGAACCTAAAAGTTACATAGACCAAACAAGTATCAAAAATCAGCCCCCAGAAAAATTCAATT
Organism: Panax japonicus; assembly: GCA_020205505.1. Lineage (NCBI taxonomy): Eukaryota > Viridiplantae > Streptophyta > Magnoliopsida > Apiales > Araliaceae > Panax > Panax japonicus. The sequence goes on from CM035106.1 coordinate 47,807,401, forward strand.
CTAATCATTCATAAACCCCTTTAGGGGGAGAGGGTACCTGCTGCAGCCATGATAAATAGCAAGGTCATCAAGAGCACTAAGAGCAACACCACCAGTTAAAGAAATCAAGGCCACGGAAACCACCCTTCGTCCCCATGTTTTTGTCTTACTTTCCTCCACAGACTTGGCCCCCGAACTACTACTGCTACACAACCAAAACACAAATATTAGGCGATTCTTCTTCTTCTTCTAAAATGATTATTCGGGAGCATTTTACCGACCTTCACGGGGGCCAAAGGTCTGACATTAGAAGGGCTTTAGGAGACCATTGGGCTGAAGCCCATGGAGAGGTTGAAGCTGTTCGGGTCGGCGTCCGAGTCCTTTTGTACCGGAGCCTCATCTTAGTGGATGTCTTCGGGTTCGGTATCCGAGCCCCTCGGGTCGGAGCCTTACCCTATCGTGTGGTGTTCGGGGTCGAGTCTTCGAGTCCTTTGGGCCAAAGCCCAGACCTGATAATGGGATTGTTTGGGCCTGCACAGTGGGCTCTCTCGCGTGCAGAGTTTGGGGTCCTAGCCATAATGGCCCTGAGTCTTCAGCAAGACGAACTCGAGCGGCAAATGACTAATATGGCTAGAGAACAGGAGGCGTGTTCAAAAAGGCGTAGGCATCGGAGCCGATCCCGATCACCTCGACGAGGAGAAGCAGATAAGGAAAGAAGTAGGCATCAAATCCGCTCGAGGGATGGCCGAAGCCGGAGGAGGTGCCGTTCAGCAGAGCGACGATCCGAGCATCCAGGCAGGTCGGGACTGAGGAGGAGGGACGAGACTCCTGAATATAGGCGGTACAGACCTCGATCGTCCCCCCACAAGGAAGAGTCTGACCCCCTCGCTCGAAGGGTGGCAGAATTGGAAAAATTAATGTTGGCAAAGAACTCGATGGGGGTGCCTATGGCTTGCATAGGGTCGCCCTTCTCACCTGAAATCAACAACGTGACAGCCGATCCCAAAAAGAAAATGCCCCCGATGGAGACCTATGATGGGATGGGGGATCCGTATGACCACTCGAACGGGTACGATAGATTGATGACGTACTACGGACACTCGGATGCTGCCAAATGTCACATGTTCGCGACCACCTTGAAAAAGAGCGCCCGAGAATGGATGGGGACCTTGGCGGTGGGGTCAATCAACTCATGGAGTGACCTTCGGGAAAAGTTCCATGCGCGGTTCGGAAGTAACAAAATGCGAGGAAAGATCACGGCATCCCTCATGCAGGTCAGACAGAAATTAGACGAGAGCCTAGGATAGTACGTCAAAAGGTTCTGAGAGGCTGTGGGGTCGGTAGCAGAGTTAAAATTCCCGCAAACCCTGGGATTTTTCACTACTGGTCTGGACATCGGGAAGTCAAAGAAATTGATGAAGGATTTGGTGATCAATCTTCCGGCTGACTTGACAGAAGCTTTCCACCGAGTCGAGGGTCACATAACGATAGAGGAGGTGATGGGTAACTTCAAATCGCACTCCCAATCTTATGAGAAGTCCAAGGACCGAGATAAGCAAAGTTATTAGAAGTCAGATAGTCAGGGGAGGTCGGATAATTACAGTAAGAAAAGCTACAATGGGAGAGGGTCGGGCAGCAGGCGACCATCTTTCCCAAATAAAAATGTCAACAAGGTTTATACCGCACTCGGGAAGCACAGCCGCAACCGCACCCACAAGCCCGAGGGGTTATTGATGTGATATCGGGCGGGTCGGTAGGGTGTGTAACCGGTAGGAAGAGGAGCGGGCATCTTGAGGTCGTGTTGTCGGTAATTGGTTCATCACCCAGAAAGGATAGGGCATATTCAAGAGTATCCATCTCTTTCTCGGATGAAGACTATGCTATCGACCATATTGAACCACATGATGGGGCGCTGGTAATAACTGCACAGGTCAGGCTAGTAGACATGAAAAGGATGATGATCGATAACGGGTCCTCGGTCGATATACTCTACACGCATGCCTATCAGAGGATGGATCTGGAAGGAAAGAAGATGGAATTGGGTGGAGAAGGCCCGTTGTACGGTTTTATCGAAGACCCGGTGCATGTCTCAGGCACCATCGAGTTACCAGTCAGGTTCGGCATAGCCCCTCAGCAAGCAGAAATAATTGTGAATTTTTTTGCAGTACAAGTGGAATCGGCCTACAACTCCATCTTGGGGAGGCCGACATTAGCAACAATGCAGGCAGTGACGTCTATACCTCACTTAAAAATTAAGTTTCCGACACCGAACGGGATCGGGGTGGTAAAAGATGATATGGACGTTGCCCGAAGGTGTTATCAGAATACTTTGATTTCCTCAGGGTTGGGATCAGTAAACTGAAACAGACAGTGGCCATCGAGATAGAGCCATTCACTGAGAGTAGTACTGAACTCATGGCACTGCTGGCAGAAGAGACAGAAGATGTGGAGTTGATACTTAGGAATCCGAAAAAACTGATCAAAATTGGGGCAAGATTAACAAAACCGCTGCGAAGAGGCCTGGTGGATTTTCTTCGGGTGTATGCCGATATCTTCGCGTGGGAGCCTAGTGATATGCCCGGAGTAAGCGAATTGGTCGCACTGCATAGGCTGCATACAGACCCGAAGAGGAAACCAGTGATATAAAAAAGAAGGATCTTCGCCCTGGAAAGACAGAGGATTATAGATGAAGAGATTGATAAACTACTGGAGGCAGGATTCATCTTCGAGATCGACTATCCCGAATGGCTGGCGAATGTGGTATTGGTTCAAAAGCAAAATTGGAAGTGGAGGTTGTGCATCGACTACACGGATCTGAATAAGGCATGCCCAAAAGATTTCCACCCTCTACCCAGCATAGACCAGCTGATTGATGCCACTTCGGGGTATGGAATGTTAAGTTTCATGGACGCTTTCTCGGGATACCACCAAATTTCGATGTGCAAGGATGACATCCCGAAGACAAGCTTCATCACTCATCGGGCTATATATGCATATCGGAAGATGACATTCGTCTTGCTGAATGCAGGGGCAACTTACCAACGGATGATGAACTTTGTATTCAGAAAGCAGTTGGGCCGAAGTACGGAAGTGTACGTAGACGACATGATAGTAAAAAGCATGTCAGTCCGGGATCATTTGGAAGACCTAGAAGACTGCTTCGAAATGGTAAGGAAGCACAAACTAAGACTAAACCCGAAAAAATGTACCTTCGGTTTGGGTTCAGGAAAATTTCTGGGATACTTGGTCAGCAAAAGGGGAATCAAAGCCAACCCAGAGAAAATTGCGGCGATCTTAGACATGAGGTCCCCAAAAACATACAAAAATGTGCAGAGGTTAACGGGCCGGATAGCTGCCCTTCGGAGATTCGTGTCAAGGTCAGCCGAAAGATGTCTACCCTTTTTTAACACCCTCAAGGAGCCGAAGAACGAGAAAAGTTTTCAATAGACGTCGGAATGCGAAGATGCGTTCCAAGGGATCAAAACATATCTGTCTTCGGCACCGTTGTTGATGAAACCAATCCCTTCGGAACCCTTATATTTATACTTGCCTGCGAGCCAGATGACAGTATGGGCAGCACTGGTACTAGACAAGGGAGGAAAGCAGTTCCCGATATACTACGTTAGCCACGTACTTCGGGATGCAGAGATAAGATACCCGAACCTGGAAAAGTTCGCATATGCCTTAATAATTGACAGCAGGAAGCTCAGGCATTATTTCCAGGGTCGGCTAATAGTGGTGTACACGGATTAGCCGTTAAAGAAGATTTTGCATAAGCTAGAAGTATCAGGTCAGTTGGACGTATGGGCGATGGAATTAACACAGTTTGCAATAGAATACCACCCCCGGACGGCAATCAAAGGACAGGCCTTAGCATATTTCGTGGTAGAATGTTCCTTTACAGAGTCAGACGTGAGCACAGTGGCCGAAACTCAACAAAGGCCGACCTCGTGGACGTTGTACATGGATGGATCATCGACTTTAGACATCAGTTGAGTTGGGGTCATTCTGACAAGTCCCGAAGGATTCAAAGTCTAGCAGGCGATCCGATTCCAGTTTAAGGCCACGAACAACGAAGAAGAGTATGAGGCCATTCTAGCAGGAATTCGGTTGGCCCGGAGCTTGGAGGTACAGAAGTTGGTCATTTACAGTGATTCGCAACTGGTGGTCAAGGAGTTGTCGGGTGAGTATAAGGCTCGGGGGACAAGAATGTCAAAGTATCTGGCCGAAGTAAGGGATAAGCTTGCATACTTCGCATTGCACAGTTGTTAGGGGGTGGATCGGTCAGATAATACAATGCAGATGCCCTAGCAAGATTGGCAACCACTGAAGCAAGTTCCTTTAACGGATCAGTATACCTAGAGGTTCTAGAATGGCCCAGTGTTCCAAAGACAGAAGTGCTAGCTCTGGACCGACTTGACTGCTGGCTCACACCTTATATTTCCTACTTGGCAGATGGGATCCTCCTTTCGGACTAAATCCTAGCAAGACAAGTCAAACACCGAAGCTCTAACTTCGTCCTCATTGATGGGGAACTATACCGAAGGGCTTTCAGTTCTCCCCTTCTCCAATGCTTAACTCCCTCGGAAGCAAACTATACACTTAGGGAGGTACATGAAGGGATTTGTGGGGATCACATCACTGGCGCACAAGATTTTGAGGCAGGAGTATTACTGGTCAACTATCTACACTGAGGCCAAGGAATTCGTCAGAAGGTGTCCCAAGTGTCAGCTGAACATAACTATCCCACATAAACCTCTCGAAGAGTTGTATTCGGTTTTATCCCCGATTCCCTTTGCTGTATGGGGAATTGACATCCTAGGGCTTCTGTCGAAGGCCAAGGGACAAGTTAGCTTTGTGATCGTGGTTATCGACTATATGACAAAATGGGTCGAAGCCAAACCACTACAAAAGATCACCGAACAAGAATGCTTGAAATTTTTCAAAGAAGGAATCGTTTATCGTTTCGGTATCCCGATGGCAGTATTCTCAGATAATGGCAGATAGTTTGTGGGGTCAAAGTTTGAGGGCTTTCTGAAGGAGTTGGGAATTCAGCATCGCAAGACCTCGGTCGCTCATCCTTAATCGAATGGTCAAGTGGAAGTCACAAACCGAACCCTGCTCAACGGGATAAAATGATGGTTAGACAAATTGAAGAGCCGGTGGCCCGAAGAGCTACTAAGTGTTTTGTGGGCATATCGGATTACTCCAAGGACAACAATCGGGGACTCTACGTTCAGACTGGCATACGAAACCGATGCACTCATACCAGTTGAGATCGGATCCCCCACTCTTCGGGTCAGTCAGTTCAAAGAGCTATACAATGACGATGATCTGAAAACAAATTTGGATCAGCTGGAAGAGGTTCGGGACTCTGCTATGTTAAGGTTGGCTGTCTATCAGCAGAGAACAGCCCGATACTACAACCAAAAGGTGAAGCCGAGGAGGTTTGCAGTATGCTATTTGGTCCTTCGGGAGTCGGAGGCATCAACCCCCCAAAACACTAGATAATTGATGCCTAACTGGGAGGGGCCTTATGAGGTGGTAGAGGTGCCGAAGCCAGGTACATACCAGCTTCGAGCAATGGATGGTTCAGAAGTAAATAATACATGGCATGCTGGAAAACTTAGAAAATTTTACCAGTAATAGTTATGTCATTCTTTTCTTTATCCATGTAACCTTTCAATCTTAAATGAAATAAATGAAAGTTTTCTTTGGAGATACTTAACTTCATCTATATTCATATGTTTCTTAATACTCGAACGGACAAATTTTGGACACAATCCGATCAGAAGGTTCAAAAAGACACCACTGATCGAGATAAGTCATGAGTATAACTGATTACAAAAATTTATAAACAAAAATATTCTATTTCATTCATACTTTGAAATTTTTATAAAACCCGATCGCTTACGATTCAGGCAAAGTACAAATAAAAAGTACAGTGGAAAAATACGAAAAATTTACAAGTCTAAAAAGTTATTTGGGAGGAGGATCATCCCCGGCCTCGTATTCTTCGTCTGATGATTCGAGGAGGGAGGCGTCGAGCCCAACAACTATCAGCTTTGCCTTAGCCTTTTCCCGATAAGTTTCGTACCCTTCACCAAATTGGGCCATGACTTTCTCGTTTAAGGCATCAGACTCTTCATATTCGGCTATGGCTATCTGCTTGTCCTCGGCGAGTTCTCCCTGTAGGGCGATGACTTTAGTCGTCAAAGTGTTGTTTTCCCGCATCACGTGCATCATCTTGGCCATTTTATAGAAAAACTTCTCCTGCAGGGCGTCGATGGCCTTCTCCCGATCCTTGACCTCGCCGGCCAGATACTCCTTCTCCCCGAGGAATTTCTTGGTGTGGCTGTCCAAGCCGACGAACTCTTCTTGCAGGAGGGAATATTGAGACTTAAGTTCATCGACCAGCTGCTCGGCCTTGGTTGCCCGATTACGGATGTCAGCATGCAGATCCCTTTCTTTCTTCAAATCAACGTTCAGCCCTCGAATGTCAACCTCAAGCAGCAGCACATCCGACTTCAGCTGAATTTTCTTTTTGGTTGTTCGAGCTAAAGGTGGGATGGCTCGGGAAAGGATAGCGTTGGACTATGACAGAAGAAATGGGTCAGTTTTGCAGCATAAAGAGGGGAAACTGATGAAGGCTACCAGATAATCTTAAGAATTACCTGACACTGAGCCCGAATATAGGCTACCAGGTAATCTTCGAAGGTGAACCCTTTGAAGTGGTCATCATCACCATGAAGGTTGAAATTATCGAACAGATGGAAAGGGAACACTTCCGATGGACTCTTCGACCAACAAGTGGTTGGTGATCCACTCGATGAGCTCGGCTTGGAGGAGGGCATGGATGTGTGGACAGGATCGGCTTTGACCACTTGTTGTTCAGAAAGAGGAGGCTCGGGGGCGTCGATGAGTTACGATTTTTTGGATCGGGGTTCGAGGGAAGCCTCCTCGGTTTCCTCTGAATCCTCAATCATAGCAACCGAGGTAGGTGGCGGAGGGGTCGATTTTGGCAGCACTGCGGAAGTGGCCTTGGCAGAGGCCTTCAGTTAATGGCCTGGAGGATTTTTTGGCCTTCTTCAACTGAGCCGCTTTCTCCGCCCGACTCATCTTTAAAGCATTTTTGGTGGTGGTGGGAGGGTCGGGCCCCGAACTGGAACCCAAAGAGAGCTCGGTGATAGGGATGGTGTCCTCGTCAGGAGCATCCTCGGTCACCAGCAGTCTGATCAGCCCGGTGGCAGTAGGAAGAGGTGTCAGGGAGTCATCGACACCTTCGGGCTTGAAGATCGTCACTACACAGAGGAAAATATGTTAAGACAGAAGCTATCGTATAGAGGATGGTTGAAACAAAGGGAGCGGGGGATCAATCAAAAGTGAGAGACTTATATTCATGTTTGTATAACAAAGCTTCGCTGGACAAGACTGCCAGACTCCACTCCGTTTTGCTCCACTTCTTATAAAATGCCTTGAAGGCATCGGCCCGATCCTTCGGGAACTTCGATACTTTGGCGATGGGGTCGGCAGGATGGGCCCAATGTGGAAGAAGTTGGAGATCAGTTCCCTTGATATAGAACAACTTGTCATGCCACCCTTTGATGCTCGAAGGGGTTTTGATGAGGACAGGTCGGTTGACTCGTTTGTTCAGTTAGCAGAGTCAGGGTTCTTTCGACCTGGTGACTGTGAATAAGGCAAAGAAGAAGTCGAGAACAGGGGTGATCCCGATCTCTTGACATAATGCGATAAAGGAGATTAAGTGAATGAAGGAGTTCGACACAAGTTGTCCGACCCCGATTCCAGTGAAGCAGAGAAAGGAGGAGATGAATTCATGAAGGGGGAATCGAACCCCATACTTCAATCGGAACCAGGTCGCCGGTGGTGACGGAGGGAAGAATTGATTCACTGGCAAGGGGAGGAGTGCTAGAATCAGCCATTTGGTGTGATTGGAAGGGAATGGGACTCAGTTGTGAGTTTTTAGGAGGAAAATGGGCAAGAATGATGCTCAAAAACAAGTAGAATGGTTAAAATTAACAAGAATGGGGAGGAGCAGTTTACTCGCCGGAAATCGCCTTGCTGGGAAATTTTAGTAGAAATTTTGAAGATGGGAAGATTTAGGAAAAGTGATAATGAGGGGGAAAAAGGGGTTTTTATAGGTGTAGGTGCACGTTACCCAAGGGCGGCTATTAAATGCTCAAGGTGGGGCCAATCGTGGAAAGGCGTACAACATTTCGAGAATTGAGGACAGACCGTTTGTCTTCCCCAGACAACTCATCATTAGCTGTCGTGACCTTTCGTATACCTGACCTTTCAAGTCTCCGATTATAAGTATATTACAATTAGAGATTGGGGGGCAATGTTCGGGAGCATTTTACTGACCTTCACGGGGGCCGAAGGCCTGACATTAGAAGGGATTTAGGAGACCATTGGGCTAAAGCCCATTGAGGTTGAAGCTGTTCGGGTCAGCATCTGATTCCTTTTGGGCCAGAGCCTCATCTTAATGGATGTCTTCGGGTTCAGTATTCGAGCCCCTCGGGCCGGAGCCTTACCCTGTCGTGTGGTGTTCGGGGTCGGGTCTTTGAGTCCTTTGGGCCGAAGACCTGATGGTGGGATTGTTTGGGCCTGCACAGTGGGCTCTCCTGCGTGCAGAGTTTGGGGTCCTAGATATAATTATATAAGGTAACTCTAAAGGTAGTGATTGGATTAGATTCCACTTGTACCTTTTTAGGAGATTGTGTTGGACCCGAGTTATGGTAATTACCGTGACTAGGAGTCCAAATTCGACTCGGAGAAGGATTCTAAGGTGTAGAGAGTACTATAAATATAAGGCCAAGGTTACAATTAACAGGTAATACCTACTTTTGAGCACTAAACACTTAGCCTCCATTGCTAAACCTTGTGAACGGCCTGTACTTATTCTCACACCGGAGTTATCCCCAGGCGGCACAAGCCGTCAAGCTTCTGTGTGATCTGTTATTGTGCAGGTTCTAGCGCGTAGATTCTGTGATTGGACGCGCCGAAACTTGGCGTTAACAATGGTAAACGCATAGCTACCCAAATACTATCATTAAACGAATTACTGGAAATTATATATTCAAATAATCGTAACTTCTAAATCTGCCCAATTTCCAACAAATACATTTCTCTCAAATTAATTTAGGGATACGAAAAAAGAGGATTGATTACCTGGTGGAGGCTTGCGATGCTGGAGTTTTCTTCATGAAGGAGATGAATCTTCGTGTGTGTATATACGTTGATGATTGCTGTGACGGTGGATTTGTTGGAGATGATAATGTTGAGGGTTCGACTGAGTCAGATTCGCTCATGGCTGTTTTTTGAGAGAGAAAGGAGGAACGAAAAATGGAGAGTGTAACAACTCAATTGAGGCTTTCCTGGTCAAACTGGAAATGAAATATTTTGATATAAAGATTAGTCTTTGCAAAATATTAATATCTAACATGCGGTGCTGTAGTGGTCAAATACTTAAAATTTTACACTTGAGGTTGCAAGTTCAAATCTTGGGAAAGACAGATTTTTGGAAAAAACTTCTAAAGAAGCCACATCACATCTGCCACGTGTCAAATTAAAATATAAAATATCGCGTCAGATGTGCCACGTAGGCACCACATGTGTCACGTCAGCAGATCAACGCACATGTGGCGCCTGGTGGTTCAAAGTCCAAATTTTTGAATAGAAAGGGGCTCAGTTTACGTTGACCAGAAGAAAGGGGCTCAATACCCAAATATCAGAAAAGTTCAGTGGTCGACTTTGCATTTAACCCATTAAATATATCATTTATACATAATCACTAAGCATTTTATTTTTTTGGGGTTGGCGTGGGGAATGTATACATAATCACTTAATATAATTTATTTTGGGTGGGGGCGGGGTTGTATACATAATCACTGAATATTTTTTTTGTGGGAGTGAGAGTGGGGTGGGGGTGAGGGTGTGGTTGTATACATAATCACTAAATATTATTCTTTTTTAGGGTGGGGGTATAATAATCATTAAAAAAAATTGGTGGTTGGGGTGGGAGTATATACATAATCAGAAAATATTATTTTTTTGGAAGGTGGATCGTGGGGGGTGGGGGCCGGGGGGTGGGGGGTTGAGTGTATACATAATTACTGAATATTATCTTTTTGGGTGGTTGGAAGTTGGGGTGGGGTGGGGTGGGGTGGGGCGGCGTAGTGTATACACAATTACTGAATATTATTTTTTTGAATAAAAAATTACTAAATTTGAAGTGGAAAGAATTTTTGATTTAGATTTAGAATGAAATATGGATCGAAAAAGGGTTAACCGAGTTGAACCTATATTTCTTTTTAAAAATATGGTTCCATTTTACTACTTTTGTCTTGTACGTTAAGTGAAAAAATATATTTTTGTTCTAACTAATATCTTCTATGAAGTTAAAGAAAATGTTTTTGTTTTATGTTGCTAAATGTGGTGTTAAGCTAAGTAGACAACAAAATTTCTCTAAGAAAAATATATTTCTTAAACAAGCACCCACCGCCACAAATTCTTTTACAAGGGGGCCCTACTATCACAAATTATGATGTAAGCTCCATCACTTGGGTAGACCTTAGGTGAGCACCCCTCCAACGTGCAATGGAGGTCACTAACTTAGGGCATGGGCCTTTTTGATCACCCATTAACCCCATCCAGGTAAGTAGGTTTAAAAGTTCAATGTACATTCATATTTATACACTTGTCAGGGAGCTCGTATTTGCATGTGGGAGAAAGTGTCACAAAATGAGTATGCATAAATTATTGATAGTCTTGAATTTCTTTCAATCTGCACGAGACCTAACATTGCATATGTTGTAAATCGATTGAATAAAGATATACATATAGTTCTAATGATGAGTATTGGATAGTCATAGTCATTTCTAGAGTGCTTAAATATTTAAAAGGGACAATGGATTATGTTATATTGTTTACAGGTTATCCATTTGTATTTAAAAGAAGCAGACTTGTATTAGCATTAAGATTTACTATACAAGAAAAATCAAAGAATTAAATTTGTATTTCAGGAGATCAACAAGAGGTTTGAATGTTCAATTGCTCATGGTTTGTTGCCCAAAGAACAACTTCCAACATGTTTCAATATAGGGAACGAAGTGGGTAGGATTTGAACTCATGTCCCATTATGAGCAATTGGACAGCTACTTTTGTAGCGATTGAAATAGGAACAAAAATAGAAATTTATCTTTAATTTTAAAAAGGAAAGGGTACTTTAAATAGTTTACAATACTACCTAATACATTGTTCAAAATCACATCAATTTTGAATTTTAAAATATCGCAACTTGTCTAAAAATTATGCAAATCTGACCTTTTTTGTGAAACAAAGAGTATTAGATAATAAACCCTAATTTTTTAAAAAAAGTACTTTTAATTGGATGACCTTTTATTATTATATGACCTCTCTTTTGGGAGGTTCGGGCCCAGGAAAGTCCCCGGGCTAAGTTCAGCAGAGATGCTGACTCGGAAACGAGTAAAATTTGGTGATTAAGGAGTTTTACCCCTCTCGAGGGTGTGGGGCTAAGACATGCGTGGAGCCTTCGGACTTCAGCCCCAAATAAAATTGGCCGCCACTTTACAGTTATTCACGTGATCCATTGGGTTAACTGAACGGGGTTTACAATCTTGTAGTCATTCATTTTTTTTCACTTTCTTTTTTCTTTTTTCTTTTAATGATCTAAGCATCAAGTTATAAGAATCTCAAAATTTTGAATTCTTATGCTACATTTGAATTAAAAAAATGAAATGAAAATTTTTCTTGATTTTTTCATTGGATTAATTGAATGAGGCTTACCAACTTGTTATAAGAATTTCATATTTTTGAATTATTATGCTAGGTTTGAATTAAAAGAATAGAGTATTAGTGTTTCTTTTTTTTTGTATTACTTTATTACATTTCATTCATTCCTTTAATCTAAACATGGCATTAGTAAAAAAGTGCACTTGGAGATTAGGGTTGACTTTAATGTATAACCCCTATCCTAGAAATGATTTACAACTTCTTTTGAATTATTTTTTTTTCTTACGAGCACAAATGTTTAAATTAACATCACTTGGAAAATATTTTTTTATATTAAAAATATATTTTTAAAATAGTACTTTCTTCATTTCAAATTATAAGATCATTATTATTTCTGAAAATCAAAGTTCAATAGAGGTCACTAACCTAGGTCATGGGCATTCTTGATCACCCATTGACCCCATCCAGGTAAGTATGTTTCAATGTCCAATGTACATTCTTATTTATACACTTGTCGAACACCTGGTGTGCGCCCATCTATTGCTTAGTTTCTTTCTATTTGAACTATTTCAGTATCTCTAATAAAATCTCTAAATTTCCTTGAAACTACGAATTCTTGATCTCAAAACTCTTGAGTCTATAGAGAGGACTTATTTAGATAAGAAAAATGATATACATGTCGATAAATATTTGATGAAATTGGATTGCGGTATGCGATAAGATAGAATAAATTAAGTTGGACCCTTCTTAATTCCTACTTTTCTCACATACGTTGCAATCAAATCATAATTCGACTGAAAACTTTCACAATGTATAACGGAACTCTTTAGATAATTCTAACTTATCCTTTGAATAACAAACAAAATCCTCATTTAATTAAAAAAAATTAAAGGAAAAAATGTTTTCTAGAGGATACAAAAATTAAAGTAGAATCCTTCTTAATTTTTAAATTTCCCATATATGCACATACATCGCAATTAAATGATAATTAAACTAAAAAAAATTCGTAATGTATCTTCACATAATTCTAACTTATTCAAAACCTATAATTTTAAATTTACATGTTACACACCTTTCTTAGTCTGCGCAGACACAAGCTCACACTGCCAAAAAATAAGAATTTTAAAAATAATTTAGTCAGGGGCTGCGCAAACGCAAGCCCCAGCTGTCACAAATTATGATGTAGGCTCCACCACTTGGGTAGACCTTAGGTGAGCACCCCTCCAGAGTGCAATGAGGTCACTAACCTAGGCCACGGACCTTTTTGATCACCCATTGACCCCATCCAGGTAAGTATGTTTCAGTGTCCAATGTACATTCTTATTTATACACTTGTTAAGGAGCCTCTTTTTGTGTGAGGTCAATGTGGGAGAAGAAAGTGAAACAAAATAAGTAGGCACAAAATATTGGTATTCTTCATGACAGCACGAGACCTGACATTACTTATGTTGTAAATCGATTATGTAAATATACCCATAATCCTAAAGATGATCATTGGATGGCCATTTCTAGAGTGGTTAAATATTTAAAAGGGACTACGAATTATGATATATTGTTTACAGGTTATCCATCTGTTCTTAAAAGGTACACTGATACCAACTGGATCTCTGATTCAGATGAGATTAAATCCACGAGAAGATTTGAGTTCACCCTTGGATGTGGTGTTGTCTCTTGTAAATCAACCAAATAGACTTGTGTAGCTCGTTCCACTATAGAATCTGAGCTTATTGCTTTGGATTTGACAATTGTTGAGGCTGATTAGTTGAGAAACTTATCAACAGATATCCCTTTATAAAAAAAGATCAATTTCATTTGGGGTTATGCGTTTGTAATTGTCAAGCCACAATAAGTCGAGCTTTAAATATTCCTTTATGGTAATTCATTATGAGGGACTTGTCGTTTTTAGTAGCTTGTATGACTGTATTTTTTATGCAGTACTTGATTTGAAGAATCAATGCACAAGATGAGGATTATGGAATTTAGATCTTTTAGATTCAATTTTATCTTGCAAAAATAAAACTTACCTTTTGTCGGAAAAAAAAAATTTAGTTTACCCCATCCTTCTTTACATGTGACACTTCATGCGTTTTGTAATTAGTGTCGACTATGCTAAAGAGAGTGATCGGTCATTGCCTTGAAAGTATCCTATAAGAGCTTAATTTTCAGGGGGGATGAACAGTTTTTATAGGATAAAAAGAAAATGTCATCCAAAGTGCACGCAATTATTCACAAAAGAAGGATCTATGTATTCAATTAGCCAATAGAATGCTGACACACAGAGTCTCGTCTTCGTGTCAGCACTCTTTTGACCAATTTATCCAAAAATAAAATTCATGCTAACCACTTCCAAAAAAGTATGCCTTCCATTTAGGCATGACAAAATATGGTTATGAGTTGATTTTGGTATACAAAATATGGTTATGATTTTATTTAAGAACTAAAATCATATTAACTATTTTTAATATGGGTTGTATGGGTTGAAACTATATAGTTATGTTTCAAATATAGGTCGACCCATATTTTAAATTTCAAGTTTATTATGATCCAATTAAATAAATTATTATGATCCAATTAAATAAATTATTATTAGATATATCATGTATACATAATCACTAAGCATTTTATTTTTTTGGGAGTGGGGAATATACACATAATCACTAAATATTGTTTTTTTGGGTGGGGGCGGGGTTATATACATAATCACTAAATAATTTTTTTTGGGAGTGAGAGTGGGGGGGGTGTGAGGGAGGGTGTGGGTATAATAATCACTGAATTTTTTTTTTGGGAGTGGGGTAGGAGTGAAGGTGAGGGTGAGGGTGAAGGTGTGAATATTAATTTTTTTTGGGGGTGGGGGGTATAATAATCACTAAATATATTTTTTTGAGGTTGGGGTTGAGGTTAAGGTGGGGATGTATACATAATCAGTAAATATTATTTTTTTGGGTAGGTGGGGCGTGGGCGGTATATACATAATCAGTAAATATGTGGGAGGTTGGGGACGGGGTGAGAGATGGGGGTGACGGGTGGAGGCTGGGGTGGGGATGGTTAGGGATGGGGTGGGTGTATATATAATTACTAAATATTATTTTTTTGGGGGCGAGGTGGACGTGGGGGTTGCGTGGTGGGGTTTGATGAAGATATATACTTAAATCAGTAAATATTATTTTTTTTGAGTGGGGTGGGGGGTCGAGTGTATACTTAATTACTGAATATTATCTGTTTGAGTGAATGGTTGGAGGTTGGGGTGCATATATAATCATTGAATATTATTTTTTTGAATAAAAAATTTCTAAATCTGAGGTGGAAAAAACTTTTGATTTGGATTTAGAATGAAATATGGGTCAAAAAATGGTTAACCGGGTTGAACCTATATTACTTTTGGTTCTAGTTAATATATGTTGATCCAATAGTTAACCAACTATATTGTCAGATCTACTTCCATTTTATTACTTCTATCTTGTTAAAATTAAGTGGAAAAATATGTTTTTGTTCTTACTTAAATTATCTTATGTGAAGTTAAAAGAATATATTTTTGTTTTATGTTACAAAGTGTGGTGTTAAGTTGAGTAGACAACAAAAGCAGCCACTGCCACAAATTCTTTTCCTAGGGTTGGTCAAGGGTTGCGTGAACGCAAGCCCCTGCTATCAAAATTTATGATGTAAGCTCCACCACTTGGATAGACCTTATGTGAGCACCCCTCCAACGTGCAATGGAGGTCACTAACCTAGGAAATGGGCCTTTTTGATCACCCATTGACCCCATCCAGGTAAGTAGGTTTAAAATTCCAATGTACATTCATTTTTATACACTTGTTAGGGAGCTTGTATTTGGTTGCGGTCGATGTGGAAGAAAGTGTGTCACAAAATGAATATTCACAAATTATTGATAGTCTTGAATTTCTTTCAAACTACACGAGACCTAATATTGCATATGTTGTAAATCGATTGAATTGAGATATACACATAGTTTTATTGATGAGCATTGGATAGTGATAGTCATTTCTAGAGTACTTAAATATTTAAAAGGGTGGATTATGGTATATTGTTTGCAGGTTATCCATCTGTACTTAAAAGAAGCAAACTTGTATTAGCATTAAGATTTACTATACAAGAAAAATCAAAGAATTAAGGTTGTATTTTAGAGGATCAACAAGAGGTTTGAATGCTCAATTGATCATGGTTTGTTGCCCAAAAAACAACTTCCAACATGTTTCAATATAGGGAACAAAGTGGGTAAGATTTGAACTCATGTCCCATTATGAGCAATTGGTCAGCTACTTTTGGAACAACTTCTTATCTCGACTTTAATTCTAACTTCATTTTTCCAAATCTTATGAGAAAAATTGAGATGTTAAATTATTCTAATCTTGACATTTGTACTTAGTAATATTCCCTGTTGTTCCAAATACAGAGATATATTTGTCAAAATGACGACTTTTTGTAAAGAGTGAAATAGGAACAAAAATAAAAATGTATCTTTAATTTTAAAAAAGAGAGGGTACTTTAAATAGTTTACAATACTATCTATTACATTGATCAAAATCACATTAATTTTGAATTTTAAAGTATCACAACTTGTCTAAAAATTATGCAAATCTGACTTTTTGTATGAAACAAAGAGAGTATTTGATAATAAAACCTAATTTTTTTTAAAAAGTACTTTTAATTGGATGACCTTTTATTATTAAAAGTAACAATGGATGTAGAAATGAGAATCTAACACCATTAAGTGGAACTTCATCTCCCAAAAGCTTTTTTTTTGTGAAATCCCACATCGCTCATCCAAGCAAAGGTTCTTACGTATTTAAAGCAACATCAGAACTACATTTGATAATGAACTATAAAATGATGTGGACGGGCTATTGGCTTCTCTTTTGAGAGGATCAGGCTCGGTAAAGTCTTTGGTCCAAATTTAGTGCTAAGGAGTTATACCTCTCTCGAGGGGTGTCATGAGACATGCGTGGAGCCTTCGGACTCCAGCCCCAAGTAAATTGGCCGCTTCACAGTTATTCAAGTAAATTCGGGCTTACAATCTTGTAGTAGTCTTTGATTTTTTTCACTTTCTTTTTGTTTTTTGCTTTTAATGATCTAGACATCAAGTTATAAGAATCTCAATTTTTTGAATTCTTATGCTACATTTAAATTAAAAAAATGAAATGAAATTTTTTCTTGATTTTTGCATTGGATTAATTGAAGGGGGCTATTGTGATGCCCCCAAAATAGGTATACACATCCCATTCCGAATTCCCAAATACATGGTACATAATTCAAATACAAACTTTATTTACACAATACGACAAACGTAAGCTGGGAGTTTTAACACGAATATTGTCTCGTAGAACATATCCAAACTCAAATGGAGTCCTATTATCACACTATTTTATAGAATTGTGAGGACTACTACAACCACCATCTTGGATCGTCACTCCATTCCCCGACTAGTCCCAGCTATGTTCTCATTTCTTGAAGAGAACAATGAAAGCAAAGGGTGAGCTCAACTAGCCCAGTAAAGAATATTATGACTAAGATAATGCAGAATAAATTATCCTTTGCCTTCAACAATGTAAACCTGATAGAATACAATAGGCAACACGGTTAACTGCAGCGAAACATGAAATCTATTAGAAGAGTCAAGTAGAGCATGATATCTACTATCTTCTATGATTTAAAAGTTCATCATCAATATTTTATCGCTGTAACACAGCTCAATAAATAATCCACATCATCAAATTATCCATGCACTACGAGCCAAGGATTTTTATTAGTATCACATCCACGAATTATCCATGCATTACGGGCTAAGGATATTCATTATTATCACCAATGGTCATGATCATGTCAACAACTGTCCATCAATGCACTACGGGTCAATGAGGACTTTTACCACATCATTTGTAATATTAGGTCATGATTATACTGATAAATAATTCCTGGTCATAATCATACCAATCAACAGTCCATCTATGCACTACGGGCCAAAGATGATTTTCATCACAATATAAGCACGAGGATGATGAAAATGATATAAGAATTCAATTAAGTGAAAGCAAGGATAAATTTTAATTATTTATAATTCAATTTATCCAAAGTTTAAGAATGTCTAAATTGTCAACATGATAATGCTTTGTGGAGTAAAATTTAAGAATAATATTCATGTATCAAAAATAATTTGGACAGAAAAGAAATCAATTTTTGTCATGAATAGTACCTTAGGTGAATAGTACTCGAGTAAATAGTACCCCATGAATTGTACTTCGTGAAATATACTCTGTGAATAGTATCCCGGCTTGAAAAGATTAAAATTTAACAAGAATGTTCAGAAAAATATTCTTGTAAAACGATACTAGATGAATCACAAATTCCAAGGATATTCTACTAATTTCAAGGAGTATAGAAGCAATACTTATCAAAATGAGTGTAGAATTCAAAATTTGAAACGAAATACTATTACTTACATACTACAGAGTATGGAAAAAATACTATTTCTTTCGAATATTGAACAAAAATAATGTCCCTTAACTTAAAAGGAGAGTATTTCTGACTAGTATGGCGGTGATATTCTTGAAGAAAACTTGTACTCTACACTCAAAGCTTCCCGAAACTTTAAAGAAATACGCTCAATATTATAGAAGAAGAATTCTTTGATTCTGGTGTGATTTTCATTTCTAAACTAAGCATCTTAATTATAGGAAAATGGCAGGATTCTATTTAGGAAAATCACGGGTGCACAGTAAAGAAAATCACGGACGAATTTGGCAGAGAAAAACTGATTTTCTGATTTTTACTATTCATTATTGTGCAATAAAATATTCTAATAAAACAAAAACTTTAAATAAAATATAATATATTCTATTTATAATCGAATAAAACAAAACTTATATGATATGTGACGCCCCCAAAATAGGTATACATAACCCATTCTGAGTCGCCAAATACATGGTACAGAATACAAATTCAAAATTAATTATACAACATGAGCTAAGAGTTTTAACACGAATATTGACTTCTAGAAAATATCCAAACTCAAATGGAGTCCTCATTACAATTATTATCACACTATTTTATAGAATACTGAGGACTACTACAGCCACCATCTCGGACTGTCACTCCATCCCCCGACTAGTTTCAGCCATGTTCTCATTTTCTTAAGATAACAATGAAAGCAAAGGGTGATCACAACTAACCCAGTAAATAATATTATGACTAAGATAATGCAGAATAAATTATCCTTAGCCTTCAACAGTGTAAAACTAATAGAATACAATAGACAACACGTTTAACTGCAGCGGAACAAGCAATCTGTTAGAAGAGTCAAGTAGAGCATGATATCTACTATCTTCTATGATTTAAAAGTTCATCATCAATATTTTATCGCTGTAACACAGCTCAATAAATAATTCACATCACCGAATTATCCATGCACTACGGGCCAAGGATATTCGTTATTATCACCAATAGTCATGATCATGCCAACAACTGTCCATCAACTACAGGGTCAATGAGGACTTTTACTACATCATTTGTAACATTATAGGTCATGATTATACCGATACATAATTTCTGGTCATAATCATACCAATCAACAGTCCATCTATGCACTACAGGCCAAAGATGATTTTCATCACAATATAAGCATGAGGATAATGACAATGATATAAGAATTCAATTAAGTGAAAGCAAGGATAAATTTTATAGATTAATAATTCAATTTATCTAGAGTTCAAGAATGTCTAAATTGTCAACATGATAATGCTTTATGGAGTAAAATTCAAGAATAATATTCATGTATCAAAAATAATTTGGACAGAAAAGAAATTAATTTTTGTCATGAATAGTACCCCGGGTGAATAGTACCCGAATGAATAGTACCCCGTAAATAGTACTTCATGAAAAGTACCACGTGAATATTACCCCGATATGAAAAGATTAAAATTTTATAAGAATGTTCAGAAAAATATTGTTGTGAAACGATACTAGATGAATCGCAAATTTTAAGGATATTCTACTAATTTTAAGGAGTATAGAAGCAATACTTATCAAAATGAGTGTAGAATTCGAAATCTGAAACGAAATAATATTACTTACATACTACTGAGTATGTAAGAAAATATTATTTCTTTCGAATAGTGAACAAAAATAATATCTCTTATCTTAAAAAGAGAGTATTTCTGACTGGTATGACGAAGATATTCTTGAACAAAACTTGTACTGTTTTCTACACTCAAAGCTTCCTTAAACTCTAAAGAAATACGCTCAATATTATAGAAGAAGAATTCTAAGATTCTGGTATGATTTTTATTTCTAAACTAAGCATCATATTTATAGGAGAATGACATGATACTATTTAGGAAAATCACAGGTGAACAGTAAAGAAAATCACGAACGAATTTGGTAGAGAAAAACTGATTTTCTGATTTTTACTATTCATTACTGTGTAATAAAATATTTTAATAAAACAAAAATTTTAAATAAAATATAATATATTCTATTTATAATCGAATAAAACAAAACTTATATAATATGTGATGCCCCCAAAATAGGTATACATAACCCATTTTGAGTTGCCAAATACATGGTACAGAATACAAATACAAAACTAATTATACAACATGGGTTGAGAGGATTAACATGAATATTGTGTTCTAAAAAATATCCAAACTCAAATGGAGTCCTCATTACAATTATTAGCACACTATTTTATAAAATAGTAAGGACTACTACACACCATCTCGGACCGTCACTCCATTTTCCGACTAGTCCCGGTTACCTTCTCATTTGCTGAAGAGAACAATGAAAGCAAAAGGGTAAACCTAACTAGTCCAGTAAGAAATATTTTGACTAAGATAATGCAGAATAAATTATAGTTAGCCTTCAATAGTGTTAAACTGATAGAATACAATAAATAACAAGTTTAACTGCAGCGGAACACGCAATCCATTAGAAGAGTCAAGTAGAGCATGATATCTACTATCTTCTATGATTTAAAAAGTTTATCATCAATTTATCGCCGAGACTCAGCTCAATAAATAATTCACATCACTAAATTATCCATGCACTATGGGCAAAGGATATTCGTGTTATCACCAATGGTCATGATCATGTCAACAACTGTCCATCAATGCACTACGGGTCAATGAGGACTTTTACCACATCATTTGTAACAATACAGGTCATGATTATACCGATATATAATCATAATCATACCAATTAACAGTCCATCTATGCACTATGGACCAAAGATGACTTTCATCACAATATAAGCATGAGGATAATGACAATGATATAAGAATTCAATTAAATGAGAGCTATTATAAATTTTAAAGATTTATAATTCAATAATGTCCAAATTGTCAACATGATACTATTTTGTGGAGTAAAATTCAAGAATAATATTGTATCAAAAATAATTTGGACAGAAGAGAAATTAATTTTTGTCATGAATAGTGCCTCGGGTGAATAGTAACTGAGTGAATAGTACCCTGATATGAAAATATTAAAAATTATCAAGAATGCCCAGAATAATATTTTCGTGAAAAGATACTAGATGAAGCGCAAATTTTAAGGATATTCTATTAATTTCACGGAGTATAAAAGCAATACTTAACAAAATGAGTGTAGAATTCGAAATCTGAAACAAAATAATATTATTTACATACTACAGAGTATGGAAGAAAATATTATTTCATACGAATATTGAACAAAAATAATATCTCTTACCTTAAAAAGAGAGTACTTCTGACTGGTATAGCGGGGATATTATTGAAGAAAACTTGTACTGTTTTCTACACTCAAAGCTTTCTTAAACTCTAAAAAATATGCTCAATATTATAGAAGAAGAATTCTATGATTATAGGAGAATGGAAGGATACTATTTAGAAAAAAAATCACGGATGAACAATAATGAATTCACGGGCGCTGCAATCTGAAAAAAAATTAATTTTACTATGCAAATACTATGCAGATACTATGCAAACAATATGCATAATAAAATAATAATATATTCTATTTTTCATAAAAAGTAAAACTTATTATAATATATATATATATATATATATATATATATAAGTAATAAAACAAAACTGAGATAAATTTCTACCGACGATTTTGAAAAATGGGTAAGTGGGGGTCCATATAATAAACCAAATTTATAATAAATACTTCACAAAAAACCCATTTATTTATCTCAATTCACTTGGCTTCACTAAACATATTTTTAACAACATTTATTCATCATTTATGCAAGTCCTATTTCAACTCTACCCCATTCCATTTGGATTTGGTAGCCATATAACAACAAAAATTGGTGCAAGAAATAACACACAACCTTCATTCTCTTGGTAAAAATAAAAGTTTATGTATAATTTGTAAGATTTAGGCCTAAATTCAATGAATGCTTATTCACACACACACACACACATACACACACACACACATATATATATATATTTAAAAGTTAACTAAATAATTAAGCTACTTGCCAATAGGGAATTAAGAAACAATATGATTAAGTGCAAATCGTTAAACAACCTCTTATTGAATTGATCACTGGTCAATTCAATAACAAAAAGTTGCATTTGTTCATCATATATTTAATTTGCGTCCATCTCTTTGGCATAAAAATTTATAAAAAATAAAATGAATAAATTAAATGCTTAAATATAATTTACTACCCTAAACTATAGGCTATATTCTACTTCAGTGATCTACCTTTTAATTTTGTCAATTAGATGATTGAACTATTAATTTTTTTCACTTCCATTCAATTGGATCTGTCAGGTCAAAAATTGCTAACGTGACATGCAGACGTGGTCAATTACTACACAGGTGTAATAAAAAAATATTTTAAAACAATGTTATGATATATTTTTGAGTAAATAAGGGGTAAACATGTAAATGCATAAATATTACATATAACACTAATATCAATACCACTTAACTACTCATTTATTCAAATTGAATCATAAAACCAAAAATCCTTTTATTAAATCAAATTACCAAACCCAAAAATCTTTTTAAAAAACCAAATTACCAAACTCAAAAATCTAATTCATCACACCAAACCCAAAAATCGCATTCATCCACACAAAACCCAGTTCTTCTCCAAACAAACCGAAGAACGTCAACCCCAACTAACTAAAAGCAGATGTACCACCATCTGTGTCCCTCCGTCGCCAACATATCATCCTCCTTCCTTTCTCACCTACAAATTCAATCAAATCCAAATCAACAAAATTCTAAAAACACAAAACAATCAAATCAATATAAATTGATTCATGAAAAAAGAGCATAAAATCCTCCGTCGTCACCATATAATCCTCATCCCTTTCTCACCTACAAATTTCAATCAAATCCAAATCAACAAAACCCTAAAAATACAAAATAATCAAATCAATACAAATCGATTCATGAAAAAAAACAGCATAAAATAAGATCAATATACTGAGAATATTTTGAGTACGAGTGGCACGAATGATAATTTGAGTGGGCATGGGAGTAACTCTGACCTCACCGCCAGAGTATCCATCCTCATATAACTCTCTGGTCGGCAAAGAAAACTCCATCAGCGACGAACTGCAAATAAGATTACCCAAAAAATGAACTTAACTATACATCCACACACACACACACACACACACACACACATATATATATAGTTTAGGGTAATAAATTAATAGTTCAATAATCTAATTGACAAAATTAAAAGATGAATCACTCAAGTGGAATATGGAATATGACCTATAGTTTAGGGTAATAAATTATATTTAAGCCTAAATTAAATAACCAAGTTGATGCAAGTACTTAATTTCATGTTATAAAAGTACAACCTCGATGAATTCGACTTTAACTTCACTGAATCAAAATTGAATACTCAAAAACCCAATTCCGCTAGCTAGCTAGCTACCTCCCAATTAATACTAGTTTCATTTTCATGGCTTCCATGCCTGACTATGGCCGATTTTCCATTCAAAAAACAAATTCCACAACAAAAAACTTCATTTCATCCTCGAATGTCAAAAAAATTTCCACATACACCACAATCACACACTTAAGAATCAAACCCTTGACCTCATGGAATCATAAGAAAATAGTTACCGCTGGGCCAAAAATTATACGGCCAAGACTGCCAATTTCTCACCATCTTAAACATAGATTTCAGAAACTGATAGACCCACATAAAAAAATGATATTTCTATATGAAAATCGTCGTTATAGATCTTATAGCGACGGTTGTTATACATCTATAGCGACACTTTTCATGTGACAATTTTTGGAAGTCCACTTTCCCGAGTGGGCTCACATAAGCCACATAACTAATGACTTATTATAATAAAATAATAATAATATACCATTAGTTTCCATATATATTTTTTAAAATAATATTATGTGTACAAATTATACATGAAACTTACATCAGAGGTAAGTTTGTGTACACGTCTCCCCCATCTTGAAACAAATTCCACCTTGAATCAGCTCAAAACAAAACAAGTTATCGACCAACATCAGTTATTCGGCTACATTTTTGGGGGGATAAATCAATTTTAAGCTGCAAAGTTGGCTTTCAGATTCCCTAAGAAAGCTGTAGCCAGTCATTAGTTCAAAGATCAATTTTTGGGGGGACAAATTAATTTTAAGCTGCAAGTAAAAAGAGAAAGATTATAATAATGGGAAAGAGAGAATCCCACATCTAATTAGTTCATAAAACCAATAACGGAACCAAGTAAGCAACTGCTATATAAACAGGGCTGAGGAGCTGGTAATACTCACGCAGCCGCGCGGTGAGCACAAAGCGAACTATTCTTTCGCCTTTTACTATAGAATACCGTGTGTTCGTCGCAAATAGTGGCATACGCTTATTTTTGGAGGACTGATTCCCTTGTTGGGTTTTGGCCCCTAAAATTCCAGTTAAATAATTTAGGAAATATTTCTACTAAAATAATCTCAAATTCTATGGTCAAATTTATTATGTAATACCCAGAAAAAAATAATGATAATAATAAATAATATAAACTTATATTATTTATTATGATTCTGTTACTTTATATATTTATTATTTGATTTGTCTGTGATTCAGCAATCCCAAAGTTGTTTTTTGATCTGATCAAATAAGGAAAAATCTTGTTTTTTTATAGGGAGGGTGTTGTAGTGGTTTTGATCAAAGCTTTTTGTTTGGTCATTCCCATGTCTCTGAGTTTTAAATTTGCAGGTTACATCTTTGAAAAGAGTGGGTTTTTCTTTTTTGTTTATCTGTTGCTTGTCTGTAAGCCTTTTATGCGCATTGATTTGAACAATGTATAATTGCAGAGCATGTAAAAATCTAAAATTAAATTCAAGTTTACCCCCTCCACTACATGCAACACTGCAAGCGTATATTAAAGTGTCCCTAAACTAAATCCTAAGCGTATATGTCATATACACTGCAAAATGATGAAAAAGAAAATGTCTCCCAAAATGCATTCCATGAAGTTGTCAAACTTCAATGCCTGTTATAACTAAGAAAGCACTTAATTATACCAACACAAAATTCAAACTTAATTTTGGACAGGGGCTGCGCGAACGCAAACCCCCACTATCACAAATTATGATGTAGGCTCCACCACTTGGGTAGACCTTAGGTGGGCACCCCTCCAAAGTGCAATGGAGGTCACTAACCTAGGCCATAGACCTTCTTGATTGCCCATTGACCCCATCCAGGTAAGTATGTTTCAGTGTCCAATGTACTTTCATATTTATACACTTGTTAGGGAGCCTCTTTTTGTGTGAGGTCAATGTGGGAGAAGAAAGTGTCACAAAATAAGTAGGCACAAAATATTAGCTATTTCTAGCCACTGTACTTTCATATTCTAATGATGAGCATTGGATAACTATTTCTAGCCAAGTGTTCACAAGGTCACCACTTGGCTATTAATATTTTGCAAAGACTAATCTGTATATCAAAACATTTCATTTCCCAAAAAAAAATTAAAATACTACATGCTTACTACAATTTTAATATAATAATAATAATAGTAATTGTAATAGTAATAGTAATAGTAATAATAATAATAATAATAATAATAATTCATAATAATAATAATAATAATAGTAATAATAATAGTAATAATTATAATATTAGTAATAATATTAATTACTAATAATAATAATAATAATTATATTATTATAAATATAATAATAGTAATAGTAATAGTAATAATATAATTATAATAATAGTAATAGTAATAATAATAATTATAATAAGTATAATAATAATAATTCATAATAATAATAATAGTAATAATAATAATAATACTTATAATAATAATAATAATAAAAATAATAATTATAATAATAATTATACATGTATAAAGTCGTCAATTATTACATCCAATATTCACCAAAAAGAAGAGAGAAGACCCAAATACATGTATAAAGAACCTAAAAGTTACATAGACCAAACAAGTAACAAAAATCAGCCCCCAGAAAATTCAATTCTAATCATTCATAAACCCCTTTAGGGGGGGAGGGTACCTGCTACAGCCATGATAAATAGCAAGGTCATCAAGAGCACTAAGAGCAACACCACCAGTTAAAGAAATCAAGGCCACGGAAACCACCCTTCGTCCCCATGTTTTTGTCTTACTTTCCTCCACAGACTTGGCCCCCAAACTACTACTGCTACACAACCAAAACACAAATATTAGGCGATTCTTCTTCTTCTTCTAAAATGATTATTCGGGAGCATTTTACCGACCTTCACGGGGGCCAAAGGTCTGACATTAGAAGGGCTTTAGGAGACCATTGGGCTGAAGCCCATGGAGAGGTTGAAGCTGTTCGGGTCGGCGTCCGAGTCCTTTTGTACCGGAGCCTCATCTTAGTGGATGTCTTCGGGTTCGGTATCCGAGCCCCTTGGATCGGAGCCTTACCCTGTCGTGTGGTGTTCGGGGTCCAGTCTTCGAGTCCTTTGGGCCAAAGCCCAGACCTGATAATGGGATTGTTTGGGCCTGCACAGTGGGCTCTCTCGCGTGCAGAGTTTGGGGTCCTAGCCATAATTAAATAAGGTAACTCGAAAAGTAGTGATTGGATTGGATTTCACTTGCATCTTTTAAGGAGATTGTGTTTGGGGTCCTATGCTGTAAATCGATTGAGTAAATATACTCTTAATTCTAATGATGAGCATTGGATAGCTATTTCTAGAGTGGTTAAATATTTAAAAGAAACTGTGGATTATGGTATACTAGCGATAACCTGTGTCTAAAAGGCACTGTATAATTCAAAAAAAAATAAAAATAAATCATGAACACAAAAAAATGAAATACTGAATATGGACACACACTAAACTAAAAGTCTAAATTAATTCTTAACACACCCGCACTTTCCATACATACTCCACAAAACATTTAAATGAAAATTATTATGAAGACAAATTTCAATGAATAAATAAAGAATATCCAACTTTAATAGTCAAATTCTCATAAATTTAAACAAAGTTTAACTACATTTTAAAATTTATTTTTTTATTATTTATAAGCCTTTTTGATTGAGAGAGTGAGATGATGGATGTGAGTTTAAATTTTTGAGAGATAAACTCTTGGTCGTCGGATGTTGAAGCCCCAAATGATTTTAGATCGTTGGATGTTGAAGCCTAAATTAATTCGAGGATGTTGGATGTTGAAGTCTTGGGATTTGAGCCGCTCTATTTATATTATAGATTGTTTATAGGTTATCCATCTGTACTTGAAAGATACACTGATACCAACTGGATCTCTGATTCAGATGAGATTAAATCCACAAACAGATTTGAGTTCACCCTTGGATATGTTGTTGTCGTTTGTAAATCAACCAAATAGACATGTGTTAGCTCGTTCCACTATGGAATCTGTGCTTATTGCTTTGGATTTGACAATTGTTGAGGCTGATTGGTTGAGAAACCTATTAACAGACATCCATTTATAAAAGAGATCAATTTCATTTGGGTCTATGCGTTTGTAATTGTCAAGCCACAATAAGTCGAGCTTTAAATATTCATTTATTGTAGTTCATAATGAGGGACTTGTAGTTTATATTAGCTTGTATGACTGTATTTTTTATGCATTGCTTGATTTAAAGAATTAATGCATAAGATGAGGATGATGGAATTCAGATCTTGTGGATTTTATCTTGCAAAAATAAAACTTACCTTTTGCATATAAAAAAAATTAGTTTACCCCTTCCTTCTTTACATGTGATACTGCAAGCATATTGTAATTAGTGTCGACTATGCTAAAGGAGAGTGATCAACCATTGCCTTGAAAGTATCCTATGAGAACTTAATTTTCAAGTGGGATGAACAATTTTTATAGGATAAAAAGAAAATGTCACCCAAAGTGCACGCAATTATTCACAAAAGAAGGATCTCTGTATTCAATTGACTAATAGAATACTGACACATAGAGTCTTGCCTGCGTGTCAGCACTCTATTGACCAATTGACCAACTGACCAACTGACCAACTTATCCAAAAATGAAATTCATGCTAACCACTTTCAGAAAATTATGTCTTCCATTTAGACTTGACAAAATATGGTTATGGGTTGATTTTGGTTTACAAAATATGGTTATAGTTCCATTTAAGAACTAAAATCATATTAACTATTTTTAATATGAGTTGTATGGGTTTAAATCATATAGTTATGATTCAAATATAGGTCGACCCATATTTTAATTCAAACTTACATTTATTATGATCCAATTAAATATATTATGTATACATAATCACTAAGCATTTTATTTTTTTGGGGTTGGGGTGGGGAGTGTATACATAATCACTTAATATTATTTTTTAAGGTGGGAGCGGAGTTGTATACATAATCACTGAATATTTTATTTTGGGGGTGGGGGTGGGAGTGGGGGTGAGGGTGTGGTTGTATACATAATCACTAAATATTAATTTTTTTGGGGTGGGGGTATAATAATCATTAAAATTTTATTTTTACTTTTATTTTTTTTTTGGGGGGGGGGTTGAGATGAGAGTATATACATAATCAGTAAATATTATTTTTTGGGGAGGTGAGCCGTGGGGGTGGGGGTGGGGGTGGGGGTTGAGTGTATACATAATTACGGAATATTATCTTTTTGGGTGGTTGGAGGATGGGGTGGGGTGGGGTGGTTTATACACAATCAATGAATATTATTTTTTTGAATAAAAAATTTCTAAATTTGAAGTGGAAAGAATTTTTGATTTAGATTTAGAATGGAATATGGGTAAAAAAATTATTAACTGGGTTGAAACTATATTTCTTTTTAAAAATATGGTTCCATTTTACTACTTTTGTCTTGTTAAGTGGAAAAATATATTTTTGTTCTAACTAATATCTTCTATGAAGTTAAAGAAAATGTTTTTGTTTTATGTAGCTAAATGTGGTGTTAAATTAAGTAGACAACAAAATTTCTCTAAGAAAAATATATTTCTTAAACAAGCACCCACTGCCACAAATTCTTTTACTAGCTTTGGTCAAGGGCCTTGCTATCACAAATTATGATGTAAGCTCCATCACTTGGGTAGACCTTAGGTGAGCACCCCTCCAACGTGCAATGGAGGTTACTAACCTAGTTCTAATATTTAAAAGGGACACATAGTTGTAATGATGAGTATTGGATAGTCATAGTCATTTCTAAGAGTGCTTAAATATTTAAAAGGGACAATGGATTATGTTATATTGTTTACAGGTTATCCATCTGTACTTAAAAGAAGCAGACTTGTATTAGCGTTAAGATTTACTATACAAGAAAAATCAAAGAATCAAGTTTGTATTTCAGTAGATCAACAAGAGGTTTGAATGTTCAATTGCTCATGGTTTGTTGCCCAAAGAACAACTTCCAACATGTTTCAATATAGGGAATGGAGTGGGTAGGATTTGAACTCATGTCCCATTATGAGCTATTGGTCAGCTACTTTTGGAACAACTTCTTGTCCCAACTTTAATTTTAACTTAATTTTGCCAAATCTGAAGAGAAAAACTGTGATCCAAAATTATTTTGATCTTGACATTTGTACTTGGTAATATTTCCAGTTGTTCCCAATACAGAGATACATTTGTCAAAATTACGACTTTTTGTAACGAGTGAAATAGGAACAAAAATAGAAATTTATCTTTAATTTTAAAAAGGAGAGGCTACTTTAAATAGTTTACAATACTACCTATTACATTGATCAAAATCACATCAATTTTGAATTTTAAAATATCACAACTTGTGAAATCCCACATCGCTTGTCGAAGGCAAGGCTCTTATGTATTTATTGCAACGTCAGAACTGCAACTCTAAGTTGATTACAAGATGACGTGAACGGGCTGCGGGTCTCTCATTTGGGATCTCATTTGGGAGTTTCGGGCCCAGGAAAGTCCCCGGGCTAATTCTGCAGAGATGTAGACACTCGGAAACGAGTAAACCTTGGTGCTCAAGGTAGGTGTCTTACCCCTCTCCAGGGGTGGGCTGAGACATGCGTGGAGCCTTTAGACTTCCAGCCCCAAATAAAATTGGCCGCCGCGCTTCACAGTTATTCACGTGATCCATTGGGTTAACTGAACGGGGCTTACAATCTTGTAATCCTTTTTTCTTTTTTATTTTTGTCTTTTTTCTTTTAATGATCTAGGCATCAAGTTATAAGAATCTCAAAATTTTCAATTCTTATGCTACATTTGAATTAAAAAAATTAAATGAAAATTTTTCTTGATTTTTTCATTGGATTAATTGAATGGGGCTTACGACCTTGTTATAAGAATTTCATATTTTTTTAATTATTATGCTAGGTTTGAATTAAAAGAATAGAATATTACCGTTTCATTTTTTTTTGTATTACTTTATTACATTTCATTCCTTTAATCTAAACATGGCATTAGTAATAAAGTGCACTTGGAGATTAGGGTTGACTTTAATGTATAACCCCTATCCTAGAAATGATTTACAACTTCTTTTGATTTTTTTTTTCTTACGAGCATAAATGTTTAAATTTACATGTCACTTGGAAAGTATTTTTTTATATTAAAAATATATTTTTAAAATAGTGCTTTCTCCATTTTAAATTATAAGATCATTATTAACTTCTGAAAATTAACATAAGTCATTTTCAAATTTTAAATTAAAATGATTCATTAAAAATTATGAAACATAAATTTTATAATAAATATATTTTTATGTTGACTGAGGTAGTATGTAGATACGAGAGGGAAAGGTTGTTAGTAATTGATTTGAGTTGGACCCGTGGAATATGAATATCTACCTTAGTATGGATATTAGATAATCTATTTGGGATTGGGAGAGTCCCATATCATTTGGAAGTATTTTAGATCATACTTGATACGGTTAAGACTCTATATGAGATAACTCTCTTGATTTAGGTTCTGTTTGATTGCCTCTTATTGGCTCTTAATGGATTTGCCTTTGATTAGGTCAGAGACAAATCTTGTTTGACAAAATTTTTTTGCCTCTTAATGGTTGTTAATCGGTTAGACACAAAAATAAATCTATATCATCCAAAGGCTGTCTGAGCGAGAAAATTTTTTTGGGGACAATAATAACCTCTTCCGTCTTTTATCCCAATTGTAGCAATGTGTTCTTTTTGTTTGGCCATGGATTTAACTCAATTTCATCACTCCAGTTGGGTTTTTTTTGCTATTGTGTCTACTATTATGTACCCATTATTTTTATCTTTTATAGAATTTATTGGGATTATAATTGTAATGTTGCAGTTGATGTAATCTGTTTTTTGCCCTGAAAATCTTCCTTGTTTTGTAGTTTTGTTGGGTTTTGTTATTTGTTAATTTATTTGTTGCAGTTAATTATTTTGTTTTTGCAATTGGGTTTTTTTTGTTTTTTTGTTATTATTTGTTATCTGTTTTGTTAGCGTAGTTATTGTTATTGTAATTATTGTTCTGTTAATTTGTTTTTTGTTATTGTTTTTCTATAGGTTTGTTTTGGGTGTTTTTTGTTATAATGTGTAGTTTTGTAAAGAAAAGTTATCTGTTAGTTATCTGTTAGTATTTGTATATTCTACAAATGTTCTCTTGCCGTAAGATATAGACTGCATTATATGCATCAGAAAATTCCAAGATCTCTGTTTGTACTGTTTTTTTGTAGTTTTCATGTTATATGTTACAATTATGAAATTAGATGGCTTTGAAGTCATAGGACAAACTATAATAGTTTGTCAGAAAATGGTTTATTTGTTCAATCTGATTTTGCCATTTTCATTTATGTTGAATATGGTGGCAAAACCTAGAAAATCTTGATTGCCCTCAACCTAGAACACTGCTATTGACCTGGAAATCTTGATTGCCCTCACATTGATATTAGAGCACTGCAATATTTATGTTAATTAAATGCGGGAAGCTTCTTGATCTGCTACTAAAGAGTAAAGATAGAATTGGATGGTAAGAATGGTGGTGCAATTGCTTTTGTTATCAAAAACCAGTTAAGAGGGTTTGGGTCTCTTGTCAAATGTGTTCTATGGCTAGAACAAAAATGACCTTACATACTGATATATCACTACTATATTTTCCTTACTTTACAATCATTATGTTGTTTGAGCCATTGCAGTGGCCAAACAACTATGTATTTGATTATATGACTTTTAGCACCACTATGCCACCCCCAAAAAGTGGAGGTTCTGTACCCAGTAGGTTTGTAAGGATGTGTATGTCTTGCTTAAATCTATTAGTAGTAGCAATTGTATAAGCAGAAAAGATTATATATTTGCATAAATTTGTTTTAGCTTTCTGGTAACAGTTTGAAGATTATTGTTTACTCACATCTTCCTTTTATTCTAGCAAGTTATTCAAGCTAAATTTGTTGGACCAGGTTTGTACAATATGATCGAGATAACATGTTTGACGATAAAGCGGAGCAAAATGAAGGAAATGAAGAAGAGGGACAAGATGAACCACAATGGGGTGATCAAGGCGTAGAATTTATGCTTAATCTACGTGAACAAATTGTACTTCAACTCTTAACAACTGTTTGAAGTTAATTTAATTTGTATGGTTGAATTATTATGCTATGTTGATATTTTTGGGACATGATACTATGTTTGAAATTAATTTAAATTGTAAGTTTTTATTTTTATTTTATCATATTGTGGTCAAAAGATTATAAATATGTATTTAAAATACTATTCAGACCTTCTGATTATCAAACAGGTTTTGTTTAAACTGATCAGAGGGTTAAAATGATAAAATACTGTTATTCAGACATTTTGGAAAAATTAATTATCAAATAACAAGTTTTCATTCAGACACAATTCTATTTAGATGCTCTATATTATTCAGACGTCTAAAATGTTTAGGTCTTAACACTCAATTTTATCAAACACCACCCCATTGTAGACTTTTCTCATATTAATTGTGATTCATGGTTAAATACTTATTCCCGAATAGTGCGGGGATAAGGAAAAATTAGGTATTATTTACTTACTCTGGTATTTACAAGATTCCATCAAATAGGCTTGGGAGTACTTGGTGTTGAACACTTGAGTTCGTTCGCGTCGTTGCTAGTAACAACTTCATATTGATGAGAAATATTTGTATGAAAGATCGTAGTAGTTGTGTTCGTGGTGTTGCTTTTAGATTTTACATTCCGGTACAATCGTTTCCGCTTCGTGAATACTAACTGATTCAGTATATAAATTTATATGCACTTACGCGTTAGTTTCCATTTAATTTAGCATTGGTGTCAAAGCTAGGCGTATATGCTATACTTAAATCTCGTATAAATATTATTTCATTTTTTTAATTTGCTAAAAAGCTTGAAATAGGATATTAATGGTATAATATGCTGTAAGTATATATTGATTCTCACCTTCATGTAAGAAGTAACCATGTAAAAATATCAAAAACACATGAGGAATTAGTGCTCCTGAACTGATTATCGTGGTCGGTCACATTGAAACTAGGGAT
The DNA here is from genome assembly GCA_020205505.1 of Panax japonicus. Lineage (NCBI taxonomy): Eukaryota > Viridiplantae > Streptophyta > Magnoliopsida > Apiales > Araliaceae > Panax > Panax japonicus. The sequence continues at coordinate 47,841,056 of CM035106.1, forward strand.
TCTTTTTGTTTTTGTCTTTTAAAAGGTAAAAAAATAAATAAACAAATCCTAGTGCTGAAAATGTATTCCAAGAGTCTTAGATTAAGATATATTTTGCATATCTTGACATTACAATCACTGAAAGCTTGCATTGTATTTGCAAAAAAAAAAAACACATTGCACAATTGCTCCAAATCACTTGTTCTTCCACTTTTCACTGCTAATTTCCATTTGAAGCTTTTTTAAGTTTTTTCAAAGTAATGACAACACCAACCAATGCAATTTATAAGATAAATGTTGAGGTACAATATGTTACTCCCTCTGTCCCGAATTATCTGCTGTTTTAGCAAAAAAAAAATTCTCATAATATCTGCTTTTTCAAGATTTCAATGCATTTTTTCTCTTTGTTTTCCAAGTTTGCCCCTTTAGTCATTACTCTCATTCACGCCTCCTCTTTTTTAAGCATCCTTTTCATATTCCCACCAATAAGGATTCACGCACATAAAACAAAAAAGTCAGCACATAAGGGTATTTTAGTATTTTTATCACACATATTGGTATCTGTGTGGAACTCTAGAACAGCAGATAATTCGGGACGGAGGGAGTATTTCATAATAAATTTAGAAAAAATCCCATAGGATGATTATTCCTCCTGACAATCCTTTTGTTTAAGACATGATATCCATTGCTAACTTTGCTTGTTTGCAATCATACTGTAATATTTTTCACTCAAATGACAATCCTTTTGTTTAAGACATGATCCATTGCTTGTTTGCAATCATAGACTAATATTTTTCACTAAAATGGAAGTCCCATTAAAAAACTTTTATACTGTTGGACCTGGTGAAACTGAGTCTATAAATAGGAAGTATTTAGACAAGGAAAATGATATACATACATGTCGATAAATATTTGACGAAATTGAATTGCGGCCTGTGAAAAGATATAACACACTCTTTAGACAATTCTAACTTATTCTTTGAATAACAACCAAATTCCTCAATTAATTTTAACAAAAAAATAAGGTTAAAAATGTTTTCTCGAGGATATAAAAATTCACTCAGTCAAGTGCCAAAAACTAGAATTTAGTGATGTGGGATTCTGCTCTAAAAGACATTACCAACAACTTAGTTTTTACGCCAACAGCATTTGTAAAGTTTGACAAAGCGGAGTAAACAAAGAAAAGATTGCATGGAAGCCAAGCCAATGAAACGAAATATGATTAAGTTTTTTGTTACAAAGCTTTATTAGTCTACGCTTTTGATTTAAGTCTGATCATTGGCGCGGCAAGCCGCACTCTCACACTGCCACATCTTGCAAAATTTTCACATTATTTAGGTCAGGAGCTGCGCGAACGCAAGCCCCCATTGTCACAAATTATGATGTAGGCTCCACCACTTGGGTAGACCTTAGGTTAGCACCCCTCCAAAGTGCAATGGAGGTCACTAACCTAGGCCATGGGCCTTTTTGATCACCCATTGACCCCATCCAGGTAAGTATGTTTCAAGGTACAATGTACATTTCTATTTATACACTTGTGAGGGAGCCTCTGTTTGCGTGTGGTCGATGTGGGAATTGTTGTTTTTGGTCATTTGCTGTCTCAAGTTCAGCAGCACCAAGGTGAGACATATCCTTCTCCAGCCTATGTTTTTAATTGAAACCTGGAATCTTGTTTCAAAATGGAGGATATATGCAATTCAATATATTTAGCGCGTTCTACAATTAATTTTAACAGTGCTTTCTGAGTACGGATGCTAACTCCGACACCACTTCAAATCTTTTCTTTAGGGAATAAAAAGTAGGGAGTCACCTTGTCAAAGAGATGAAGACCAAAAAGTTTTTATAGGTTCATCAGAGTTAGTTTAGGACAATGAAAGTTCATACTAAGCCAATATTTACAAATGAGAAATGCAAGTCTTGCATAACACCAAACCTAAAATAACTTACAATCAGACATAATAATTATCATAATTTACCATACCGTCATAATAATTAATACATACTCAATCCTCAACACATCTAACCACCAAAACATCAAAAATAGGTATCTTCTAAAATAGATTTCTACAAAAATCTAAACTTGTCTACAAAACTTGCAATCATCGATACATATTCAAATCACCAAAACAACCATCATTCCATACCCAAAATCATCATAACCATGTATAATTAGTTAACTTTACAAAATACGAAACACAAAAAATACACACATGCAGAAATTAATACATACTCAATCATCAACACATCTAACCACCAAAACATCAAGCTAGTCGCTACTAATTTTAAAAAAATTCGACAAAGTTTCCTTTAAAAATAGATATCCAGGCAAATCTAAACTTGTCTACAAAACTTTCAATCATCCATACATATCCAAACCACAAAAAAACCAACATTTCATACCCAAAATCATCATAACCATGTATAATTAGTTAACTTTACAAAATACGGAACGCAAAAAATACATACATGCAGAAATTAATACATACTCAATCATCAACACATCCAACCACAAAAACATCAAGCTAGTCGCTATTAATTTCAAGAAATTTTGGCAGAGTTTCCTTTAAAAATAGATATCCAGAAAAATTTTAACCTGTTTAAGAAACTTACAATCATCCATACATATCCAAACCACCAAAAACCTTCATTCCATACCCAAAATCATCATAACAATGTATAATTAGCTAACATTACAAAAGACGAAACACAAAAATACATACATGCAAAAAATAGAGAAACAACATGTTGAGCATAACCCTTTACTTTACAGCTTGCACCAAATATATTCTTTATAGCTTACACCAAGCATCCTTCAATATATACCTGAAAATATTTGAAATTTAAAATTTATCGAAATATATGAGTCAAAATAAAATAATTGTAAATCCGAAACATAAGACCCCTTACTTTACCTTGAATTATCTAAAAAACAAATGAGCACACATATTTATATGTAGTGGGGGGATGATTTAGATTGATATAAGTAAGAATTTAGAGAGATTATAATAAATAATCAATTTATTTACGAAAAGATATGGACTTACAATCAAATAAAGTTTTCTTAGTATTATTTCAACAAACGGTTCATTTGCTTAATGATTTAAATCATAAATATGTATTGATGGCAGTATGATGGTGTGTGAGTTTGATTTATGAGTGTTTGATTGGTTACAATTATGTATGTGTCTTTGTGCATGTATTATGTGTATGTGTTTGTGCATGTATTATGTGTGTTGTGTGTCTACATGAGAAGTAGAGAAATATAGTCTTAGTAAGAGAGACTTTCACACCTAGACAATTGTTTAGTCAATGGTGGGTTAGTAATCGTCAAAGGTGGACATGTCGGTACTGGATTGCATATCATTTAACTCTCTTAAATGTTTTCTTCATCACTTTAAACCTTCTCTTCATCAATATCCTTAATGTTCTCGTATCAATACGAATGCACTTTGCCCAGTGAGGAGAATGCACAACCACCTATATTATTTACATTCACACTAAATTAACATTATTTATATTATAGGAATAGTAAAGTTATTTTGATACAGTGACATAAAAGTAGATTTACCTGACTACGTCGGCCCCATCCACAAAGGTCCATTGTATATACTTTTTTGTTCTCATTGACAAATTCACTCCAATCCTACAAAGAATGAACCTCATTATAAAATTAAATGTTGAAATGTTGAAAAGATTACATAATTCAGTAGATATAAACTTGTTTAAACTATACCATTTACTTGTCTTAAGAATATCATTACAAAACTTCTGGGTAAACAAAAGCTTAAAGGCTACAAATCAACATTAAGATTAAGAAACTTTCTCTCAACTACAAAACTGGTAAAAAACAAAAAATTATAGTTCCACATACAGAATAACACGATAAAAAATTATCTATAAATGAGGCAAACCAAAAACATATTCACAAAGAAAACGTTTTACATAAAACGAAACTTAAAATTTTTTAAATTCAATAACATCCAAATCCATTGTAAAAACAAAGAGAAAAGAATATGATTAAAAGTGATACCAGTTGGCAATCTTTATTTTTTGTTCCTTGGTTAGAAGAGGTTGTTTTTTTTTCTCCTTATGTGTAAGAAAACACTACTTAAAAGCAAAAAAAGAAAAAAGAAAAAAATGAATGAGAATTAGGTGTGAGGATACACTACCTCACGTATACGGAGACAATTTAGTTCATACTCATTGCGAATTACCACTCCTACATTATTATGACAAAATCTTCGAACCTGTAGACAACAAAATAATGAATAGTAAAGATAAAAGGTAAGAAAATGATGAGTAAAAAAACTTATCATACGGTATTTTCTAAGTCGTCATCCATCTATCACGACATTAATGAAAATAAATTAAAGCAAATAAGTTATTAAAAAAATCAATAAGATATATTTAGATAGATTTAATCATATGATAAACTTACATACCAAATATAACAACATCATCCATTGGTCAATGATTGTGCAGCTGAAAACGGTTGTAACTACACAATAAATTTCATACAATTAACATGCATTTAATCAAACATAATACATACACAAAAGTACATACACATCCAATTCTCAAAACCAAAATTAAGGAAAAGGACAACCTAAATTAGCCTACAAATTTCACAAAATGAACACTCAATAATAACTAACTCAACATCTATTCCATCCTAACATGCATAATAAACAAATCTATTTCATCATAACTATAAAGTTATTTCATAATAAAAATAAAAACAGTCAAATTAAAAGACACAAATGTGTGTTGTTGTGTGTATGCGTGCTACTGCTGTGAAAGAGAGAGATAGGGGGAGAGGGGGAGAGAGGGAGAGATGGAGATATTGAGAACACAAATTTAAAACAAATCTAAATACCCAAATTTAAAACACCCAAATAATTTTAAAACACACAAATTAAACACAAACATTCAAAAACTGAAGCTTTTGTCAACTTTAAATATTCTTTGTATTAATTATTTTATAAGAAGACTTTAAATGTTCGGCAACTTCAGTTAAAGATTTCAAGCTATGATGAAATAAATATAGATAAGAATATAGAGTCCTTCTGGAAAGCATCGAAATGAACAGTAAAAGAGTATCGATTTCAAACCTTCATACCACCAATCATAATCAGTTAAGTAAAATGACAGTCATTGACAAAGACTTCTAATACATAAGAAGTAGTTTCACCAATATATAAGAAGTAAAATTTGATGTAATAAGATTTTTACTTAGGGAAGTTAAATTTTCAACAAAATTTAAACTTGCTACTTTAGGGTGCATGTTTCTTAGAATGGAGTATATTTAGAATGTAGTATACCTCCATCTTAAAATTATTTTTTGTTCTAACTTAGTACGCCCAAACTCTTTACTTATCAATTATCATCATATAACATATATAGATCTAGCCCAAGCCTTAGTTTTACCTAATACTTGGTTCTTAATGAAAACAGCCCATTGCGTAATTTTGTCAAGCACTATGTGTGCGTTGTTTTGAAACCTTTGTACCATAGCCATCTGTTTGTGCTATAATCCCATTTTAACCTCCTTATATCTTCTCACTACCAAACCTATCCCCTATGCTCTATAATATGAGCATGATCCTAATATAATACACCAACTGATTTTCAAAATTATATACATACAAACTAACTTTTAAGACTAAGGTTGTGTTTGATAAACCTGAGAATTAAGATCTGAATTATTATGATGTCTTAATAAATTAGATCATCTAAATGGTTATGAGGTCTGAATTTAAAAAATTATTTGATAACTAAAAAGTAAGTTGTCTCTTAATGACACTATTTTACCATTTTAAAGGGTAAAATTTTATTTAATAATTTTAAATATTCAATTTAATTAAAATGAGTGCATAATATTGTTGAATATATTTATATAAAAAATTTATCAAAAAAATTCATTAAGAGATACCTCTTAATTATTAAGATTTCATTTTCTGTCTTACCGATTAAGAGGCATTCAGAGGTAACAAAAACAAAAACAAACAACATCATGCCTCTTAACGAATAAGAGGCAGTCCATTAAGAGGCAATCAGATGTAAACAAACAGCACCTAACCCAACTTACCAACATTACTCATTTGCAAAATAATATATACATGAAACTTTCTAACTTAGACCGCACTTTTCATTTCGTTTTCCTTTTTTTCTAAAGAGAGATAGATGCCTCAGATAAAATTTACAAATAACTACTTTTATCTTACCTTCAATTAAATTTTCAGGACCTTTAATTAAAACAAAATGAGCAAATATACCCCCCCCCAAAAAAAAAGAAGTAATAAATTAAAAAAATTGAAAAGTACAGTATCTTAAAAAGTCAAAGAAAAAGAAAGAAACATTTCTGCTAAAAATGTCAATAAACATGGAAAGAGACATGTTAAGTTCTGCAACTGTGCATCCCAGAGTTTTAGTTCTCTCTTATATTCCTGTGCTAGCAAATGTCAAATTGAGGTGCCCTAATTAAGTAGGTGTCTTAACCATGGAAATCATACAAATCGCTCAAAAGTAAAACATGAGAATCTTGTGAAGGTAAGTGTAAAATAGAATAAATAAACCTGGGGGCAGCAGAGGAATCGGGAGGTGACGATACGGATGTTGTCGACGACCATAACTGATCTCTCCCTCCTTCGACGGAAGTGCTCTCGCTATTCATTTCCCCAAATTTTGCCAAATTCCAAAGAGAGAAGAGAGAAGAAAAGATTTGGGCAGAATAACATGTAAGGGAGAGAAGAAAAGATTTGGGAGGGGTAGCGTGTAGGTGAAGGGTGTGTTTGGGCCGGATATTTTTTAGGCTCAGATGGAATATGAGTCTTTAGATCAAGTGAGATAAAATCTTAGACGTTGTTGTGCTTTCTCAATTTACAAAATTTAAATTGGGTTCTGTTTTATTATTATAGACTTCAAAATTAGTATGACTCATAAAAGTTTAAACAATATTATATTTAAAGCATCTCCAACAATAGTAGAAAAAAACTCTTCAAATTAAAGTTTGATGACCTACGTGGCAATTTTAAGAGTATTATTTGCTACTTTCATATTTTGTAACTCATCAGTCTCTTCAATTCAATGAGTTGTACATCAAACCCATTAAGCAAGATAAATATTTTTAGCCTTTCATAAATGTTTTGAAGAGAGAGAATAAGGTTGCCGTTGGTTATGCTTAAAAATTATGGTTTTATCAAAGTCCCACATCGGCTGTTTATTTATGTAACTCCCAATTTAATTGGTATTTTTATTTCTGTAACTCCCAAGCATTCCTTTAAAAACGTTCCAACGATCTTCTTCTCCTTATAAGTGCTAATTGTTCTTCAGAGGAAAAGAGACACAGCAGAATATACAGTTTCTTCTTCTCCTTCTCTCTAAAGTCTGTTCATATATATCTACTCTGCGTTAACTGTTACAGTAATACGCGTGATTATTGATTATTGATGCTTACGTGAGAAATCACTCAGTTATACTCAATTATTGCTACAGTAATTGCTGCATCATATCTCTCATATTATTGATTAAATTATTGTCACAGTATCATCTGTATAATATGTTATATTATTAAATCAATAATTGAGACTACAAAGTTATTCATATTATTATTTGCAATATTGACAATGTCTAGAAGTTCTCTCAAGGAGAGGTTAGATAATCTAATTGCGCGCCAATAGGGAGAAATCCTTATCGGAAAGCCCCCTCTTTCCTGGGAACGACCTGATTATTAAATATTGTGAGTTATAATATTAATGATGAATAAGTTCGTGTTGATTAAAGATGAATAAGCCCTATGCATTATGTTCTACATCAAATTCATATCCCAAACTCAACAAATAACTCAAATAAAGTTATTAGCAACTATCCATTAAGACATTAAAAAAATAGGGTAGTTATTCAAGAACAAAATTATATGATTTTCAGAAAAACAATGGCCAACACATTGAGGCTCTTGATTAAGCTTTAAAGATAAAATGCAAAGATAACAAATTAAAGAGCTTGAAATGCTTTACTTTGTAGTTTTTGGTTATCCAACTAAAAGAGAAAAGTAAACTTCTCTTTTCATTGTGGTATTTCAACAAATATGTGATACGCACAATTCCTAAATAATATGAAGTCAAACTTGGTAACCTACAATGAACAAATAAAATTTTTAATTAGATAACTTTGCATTATTAATAGACACTTGGTCTCTCCAAAATCACATTATAACAATTTTTCTACCTTGGATTCAAAATATATAAATTTCTCTCTTGGTGAAGACAGTGAGAGGCAGTTGCTTAAAATTAAGACCAAACCTTTGGTATATTGGACCAAACCTGCAGAGCAAGGGCAACACACAATTTGCTAGAAGAATGAAAAACAATAGTAATATAATTTAGCTATAGATTATGGTTATGCTGCAGATGTAACAAAAGACCAACATGATTTTTTTTAAAAAAAACCTCAATCTTCTTTATCTGAAAAAATGAGTTTTAGCACAACAAAACATGTAACAATCATAAATCTCAAGTTATAAACTAAGGTACTATATATATATATATATATATATATATATATATACTTCAGCATGTATGGACTACAGCTTCTTTTTCTCTTAAAGTTGAATTTGAGGATATTGTGTTCACGAGAACACCTTGAAGAAGGATTCAAATATATATATATATAGATGATTATGTAAATGAGAGATATAAATAGAAATTTACGTATTGAACCTAAATTGAGATCGAAGAGTCGATGACTCCAAACAGAAACATTTACTTATATATGTCGAACCATTTGTTTTCTTATGTAGTATAAATAATAACAAAAATACATGGTTTAACAAATAGATCAATCTCCACTTAGTTAACAAAATTCAACCACATGGCATACCAAATCATAGAACTTAGATCGCATCGATCTACAACACATAAACATGAATATATGTAAATTACCTGATGTCACCGAGGATTTTGACCTTCAAAAGCGTTCTTCTTCGAGAAGGCGTGGTTGATCAAACTTAAATAAAGTAAATGTTATTTTAATAGGTAGAAAAAAGATTTTATTGATAGAAGGCAAAAAGACTCTACCATTAATAGAAGATATGAAAAACAAAGAAGAAAAAAAAAGTCCACTGAAAAGAATTAACGTGTGTGTGTGTGTGTTTACTTTCCTTTAGAAAATAAATACACAACTAATGCCAACTATTCATCTATGCATGGTCAATTTTATATTAAAACATCTCTGATTGTAGCTGCTTCTTTGTGGCTGCAAATAGATCCAAAAATAGAAACAAAAATGAGATTCAAACAACCCAGAGGCAACTGCCAATGAAAAATATTAAAATTAAACATCTAATTGATAGCAAAAACAGTTTATGATGAAGATGAATTGGTGGATTGAAAGATATTATAAATGCCCATTATTTCTATTCTTCTTCTTTTGTTTTTTTAATTCCAAACTCTGAAAATAGAGCGTAATCATCATGGCACAAACTCATAGCCTTCTTGTTCTGCTTCTTGAAAAGTTGTCATTATTAAATTCAAGCAAACACAATATCAAAGTCCAGAAGTTTGATTGAAAAATAATAATTTCAAATAAAAAATAAAAATAGAATCAGTTTTGAACCAAGGATTCTAAAGAAAAATAAAAATGTATTAGAATAATGATCGATAATTGTTTACAGAGGAGAATTGTTTTTTTAAAAAAAGGAACTAAAATTGTGGATTGTGATGACAACGTGTATCTTTTTCTATGGCATTTCACCAAACATGTAATGTGCATTATTCTAGCATAAGACTGAAACAGTATTTAAGTTTGTATTTGTAGCACTATGCATATATTAAAATTTTATGTGTGTATATATACATATATTTGTAGATGTAATGACGACATATAGCGAAGCATGAAAAAAGGACTCACCTCAATTTTATTGTTGATTTCAATTTCTAAATTAATAGACACATGAAGTTTTCTTCCTTGAGTAATGTATCTCCTTAACTTGGTAACGTTGTTAATAACATCTTGCACTACTACATCAAAATCATTTCTTAGACAATCTGAGATACCCAATGCCTAGCACCGCCTAAACAAACTAAAAAATATGTTCCAGACCATTAGATCACGGAGTAACCTAACAACTATTTGTGCAAATTTGCATTATATCACTTAAAATGATCAATACATGCAATAAAATCTACCAACTGCAAATGAAAGGTTGGGACACATTTTGTCATGCCAATGACACCATAATGTCATCAATTCTCTTTTTCATTCCTCTTAGTCCACACAAATAGACCAAGGTGTTCTCTTTCTTGAGTAACTCCCAGAGTTGTTCTGCTTCTGCATATTGAGCCATTCGGGTTTGGATTTACATTTTTTCTCCCTTATCATTAGTTTGATCTCTGCTCACTGCAAAGTCAAGTCTAAAGTTATCTGGCTTCTTTTTCTCGAATTCTTGTCCCCAAACACCAAGAGTTATATTAACTCATTTTATTAAATTTAAAAAAATGACAGTTTATGATTTAATCGTGATCATTTCACCTCTTTAATTGTAGATCAATGAGCTACTTGTGGGCACACCCAAAAGAGCCATGCCAAACTATTGAACTACATTCATCAACAATCAAGTTATATTCATTAGAAACTTGATCTTCTAGGCGTTAAGTACCATAATAACAGTTGCATTGGGATCCTTTGGCATAAGCATTTCTTTTCCTACAGGTCCAATTATCTTCACATCAGCACCAGGCTTCAAGTCACCTGAAATGTAGCATTTTTAAGCAGCTTATGAGACAACAGTTCATCACATTGCTACTTGATACTTGATACCATGTGTCTGATTGTGACATTATTATATGCCATCTACAGACCTTTTACAATGTAACCATACTAAAATCAAATAGTTCAACAATCAGACAGTGAAGAAGCCAAATCATATATAGAGAAATTATGAGTTTAAATATTCTTCCAGTAACTAATATTTTCAACTGAGAAAACTGTTATTTCACTACATAAAACCACTTTGGACTGACAGTAACAAAAAGCTAATGGAAAATTGCGAATATCAAATATTTTTTCTCTTTGGCATTTCGTCAAACAGGCAACTTGCATATGTCAAAGACATCAGTAAAATTGAAATAATCAAATTTTTAAATGCAAAAGTAAATATAGGTTTGGAGGGAGAAATACAGTGAATGGGGAGACTTTGTGACGCCCCCAAAATAGGTCCACACGACCCATTCTGAGTCGCCAGATATCAAACTATAAAAATCATTTACAAACTTCATTTATACAACTGTTAAAATGTCGTGCAGAATACGACCACAGTTAAACTGTGAGTTTTAATACAAATGTATGTAACTCTCATAGTGCCTCGACCACAACCTTACAATGGTACTTTACATAAGAGTACAATCAATAACTATTTTAGAAATTAAAATCTTTGGAAAATACTCAAGGAAACCTTCGTACATGGGAGGTCATGCGTCTAGGTTATGATTGATATCATATGTCCATAGAATTATCCTTGGTTGACCCAATAGTACCCAAAGAAAAACAAGAAGATTACTATCATCTTCTTTCCAATGGTGAGTCTTCTCTTGACATATAATTATCTCCGTTTTCTCCAATTGAGAATTATATTTCAAACAAACTCCAAGATCATATAGGTAGAGCTCGTAGATATACTCAGCAAGTGGATGTGCACAACCCTGTCTTATGATAACACGAGTTGTATATCATTAGACATCTTGTATGATAGTGGCAAAACACCCTTCCAAAGTTGAGTTCACCTCACCCTATTCAGTTCACCAAAATTAAATATCAAATGACGTATACAATACGACACACTTATCTAAAGTTCTCAATAAAATTATTTCCATAATATTTAAGGAGAACCTCAACAGCTATAGACCACCGTTTTATTCTTCTGTTACCCCCGCTCGACCCAGCTACACTCTTATTACCTGAAAGGAATTATGAAGCAAAAAGGGTGAGCACAACTAGCCCAGTAAAGAATATCATGACTAAAGATAATTAAATTATCAATAGCCTTCATCAGTAATAAATCAGAGATTTAGAACATATGGTAGATGATAAAACTTTTCAACCATAGTTGCAGCGGAACGAGCAGTTCATTAGAAGAGTCAAATAGACCATCAGGTCTATTATCTTCTCTATGTTAAAAGTCCACCAATGATGTTTTATCCCTGTAACATCAATCAACAATTCCTGTCCACAATCATATGAATAACTCATAATCATAATTGTGATTTTAACTTCCTCTTCGCACCCAGGACGAAGATAATTTTCATCACCTATCATTACCTAAAACATCAAAAATCATGGTTAGACCGAATCACAATTCTTGCCCATAATTATACTAATAAATTCGTCTTTGCACTACGACCAAAGATATTCATTAATAATTCATCTTTACACTACAGGCCAAAGACATACAACTGTATTATAGAAGAGTTAAGTAGAGCATGATATCTACTATCTTCTATGAATTAAAAGTGTATTATCAATATGTTATCGCTGAGACTCAGCTTAATAAATAATCCACATCATTGAATCGTTCCTGCACTACAGCCAAAGATATTCACTAGTATTACAACCACGAATTATCTATGCACTACGGGCCAAGGATATTCGTGTTTTCAACAATGGTCATGATTATACCGAATAATCTCTGGTTATAATTATACCAACAACTGTCCATCAATGCACGTAAGGCAAAGATATACAATTGTAAAATCAATAATCAACAGTCCATCTTTGCACGTAAGCCAAAGATATACAACTATAAAATCAATAATCAACAGTCCATATTTGCACGTAAGCCAAAGATATACAATTATAAAATTAATAATCAACAGTCCATCTTTGCACGTAAGCCAAAGATGACTTTCATCACAATATAAGCATGAGGATGATGACAATGATATAAGCATTAATCAAACAAAAATAAGGATAAATATTAAAGACTTTAAATTTATCCAAATATTAGCAATCACTTAATAAACTCATAATCTAATATTATTAATATTATAACAATATTTTAATCACTTCTTAAACTTATAAATAATTTATTTCAATTGTTTACATTTTATCAAATAATGTATTTAATCATTCAAAAATGCCATACTCATAAGATTTCATCACCAATGATCAAATCCCTCATAAAAAAAATCTGCATATACCCTATATAGGATTCCCAGGCCATAAAATCTTATTTTCCAATTTTATTACTTCACATAACATATTTAATTCATTTACTCATAACTAGTTCATTTTCATGAAAAATACCAAATCAGTCCCAAAAATATTTCTTTTCTGGGATTTAGCAGAATAAAGTCCCACGTTGAACATATATTTTTCTCGAAATTTATAAAATTCATTGACTATTTTTCATATGGCCAAACCTGCCGAATATTTAGACATTTATCATAAATTTTACTTTTGTCCAAAATTTTTGAAATTTACAGGGTATACTCCTATTATATACATGTACTCCCAATAAAAATTTCACCAATTTTGGAGGTAACCACAAGGAGTTATAGGGTTTACTTTTAAAATAGTTTTTTCCCATAAAATCCATAACTCTTAATCTATACATCCAAATATCGCCATCTTTGGACACAATATAAAAAACTCATCAAATTATCATTTTAAATTTTTCCAGAATTTTTGAGCGTCAAAAAAATTGCGAAACTGCAAATAGATTTTCACCCGCCATGCGGTAATCCACGTAGATAGATCATTTCCACAATTTAATAAGGAATGAATACGAAGGATCATTCACCATGCATGCGGTAGTCCACGCAGACAGGTTATTCCAATAGAATAATAAAGAATGGAATAACAGAAGAATTCACCATGCATGCAGTAGACCGCACAGACAGGTTATTCCCAACAGAATAATAAAGAATGGAACCAGGTCATGTGTAATCCGCACAGACAGGATATTCCAACAGAATAATAAAGAATGGAACCAGGTCATGCATAATCCGCACAGATAGGATATTCCAATAGAATAATAAAGAATGGAATAACAGAAGAATTTCACCATGTATGCGATACTTCGCATAGACATGTTATTCCAACATAATAATAAAGAATGGAATAACAGAAAAATTTCACCATGTATGCGGTACTTCGCATAGACAGGTTATTCCAACATAATAATAAAGAATGGAATAACAGAAGCTCTCTTCATGAATACGAAAGAAATAATACCCCTTACCTTAGACGAAAGAAACTGGATACTGGAGTAGAGAAGTAGCATACTTTTCTTCTTCTTTCTCTCTATAATTTCTCTCTATAATAATTGATCTATAGCTTTAGTAAATTGGTGGGAAATGAAGGAAGAATGAGCTTCTATTTATAGAAAAATATAGTTTCGATAATTGCATGTTTTGGGGCTCGAAATATTACAATACAATATCTTCAACTTTTTTTCATTTTTAATTTAGTCCTACAAGTATTATCAAACTTGCACCAACTCCCATAATAGTAAATAATGTGAATCAATAATTCAATCATGTGAAAATATGAATTACAGTATAGTACCTCCATCTATACCTCCATTTTTAACTTAGTCATGCAAGTATTATCAATCTTGCACCAACTCCCCTAATAGTACAAGAATGTGATTCAATAGTACACACATGTGAACAAATAGTTATATAAGCATTTGAATTAGTAGCAATTAATTTCACATTTACCCGATTAATTACCCGGTTGGTCAATATAACTTCCAGACATTAATTACTATCGAAATAAATATTGATTTCCACTAACACTAATAATCCCAACACAATGGAAATATTTTCTCAAAAATTTCATTTTTGAAATTTTGAAGTTTGACTTTTTTCCAAAAAAGTCAACTGTTGACTTTTTTGACCAAAAAGTCAACCCCGACAAATTTGTGTTTATAGTCTATTTCTACTAATTTCATCGTTCCAGATTCAAATATCACGTCCGCGTCTCCAAATTCAACTCCGAACTCAAATTTGATTTTTAATAACATTCATCATTAATATTATAAATCACAATATTTAACAACCAGACCGTTCCCAAGAAAGAGGGGACTTTCCAATAAGGATTTCTCCTTATTAGCGCGTAATTAGGTGACCAAACCTCTCCTTGACAGAACTTCTATCCATTGTCAATATTACAAATAATAATATGAATAACTTTGTTGTCTCAGTTATTGATTTAATAATATAACATATTATTCATATGATATTGTGACAATAATTGAATCAATAATATGAGAGATATGATGCAACAATCACTGTAGCAATAATTAAGTATAATTAGTGACTTCTTACGTAAGCATCAATAATCAATACCGTGTGCTACAATGCAACCACGCATATTAATGTACTTTTATTACCGGTTATTTTATGACAACTTACTTACATTAAAAAATTTTCACATATCACCCTTAACTTTAAACTTTTATCAATTTAACTATTTACCAAAATAAAAAAATTGAATACTTTTATTTCATAAAATTCGGGATCTCACAGACTTAATATTTATGTACCTGGAATCTTTAAATGTACTGTGAATTTAATTGTCCGCTTCTTTGAATTCTATCTTGTGGGTAGAAACGGTAAAAAATATCAGTGAGAGAATTTTCTATTTGTGTTTCTTAACCTTGTTGATACTTTTCTTTAAGCATCCAGCTGATTTATAAGAGAGGAAAACAAATACCTGAGGGTTCTCCTAATTGAATTGCAACAAAGCTGGAGAATGATTGAGAGGAAGAGAAGTCAGTGAAAAGATTGTTTAAGAAGAAGAAGAAGAGGGGAGGGATGGGAATTTGTATCTATCATGTTTAGAAGCAAATTTGGAATTTAGATCAACAAAAGTGAGGGCATCCGGGGATTTACCTTGTGTCATGAACTGGCACTTGATAGATTCAGTCATGGCGGCATAATTGGCTACAAAAATCAATCGATCCATAAATTCACAGTTCGCAATATCTCTATTTGCTCAACCCAAAAAGCCCCAAATCGTCATATTCGTTTGTCCTACAAAAGAAGTTTGGGGTAAATCAGAGATATAGAAGAAAAGATTTGACGTGTGTGTGGGAGTAATGAGAGATACGGAACAAAAGAAAGAGTGAGGGGAACTGATTTCGCAGGGAATGAGAAGGGGAAGAAACTGAAGTGATTGAAGAGGAGGCAGTGAATCGATTTTGCTGAGGAAGAGATTATACCAACTGGGTAAATAACTCAGTGAAATTGAACAAATTGACTCAAATTGATTAAGAGTTGACTCCAAATTGAGATCGACAGAGATCACCTTTGCTGTCTTTATATATAAAGTATTGATGTCATTCGATTCATTCTGATTAAATGAATATTCTAATATTTTTCTCAAATTTGTCATTAAAAAAACTCCATAATATATCCCTATTTATATCTTAAAATTTGGATTCTCTTTCTCTTGAACCACTACCACTGATAATAATATTCTTTATCTTGCAAATACGGGTTTAATTTGACTATCCTAGTCAAATTGATCTATTTTAGAATTGATAATTAGGGATGTAAATGAATCAAATTGAGTCGAGTCAAGTATTGAATTGCTTAGATTTAATTCATAAAAAACTTTGAGTATGAAATAAGATTTAATTGAGGCCCATTTAGCTATAGAGTCGAGCACGTTCTCGAATCAAGCCCGAACAATTTGAACTTTTCGTGCGAATATGATCCAAGTATCAATAGAAAATTGCAATTTGAAGAGTTTTGAGTAATTTAAAGAATTTTAAAATGTTCTCATATTTCGAACTTAGTCGAGCGAGTACAAATCAAGTCTGAACCGTTTGGTTCATTTTACAGACAATTAAACAAATTTATTTATATTTTTATTTGTTCATAAATAGATATTTGTAGTAAAGTTTCTTAGGGTTATAATCTCTTTATCTGTATTTAAAAAAATAATTTTTTATTTTATAATTAATTAATTTGACTTCAAAATTCAAATTAATCCAGCTTTACGGGACAAAAGGAGTAGTTCAATCTCGACTAGTTTTCCCCATTTATCTCTTTTAGTTAAGCCTTAAATGTTTAAGGGATTGATTAAAGCCCTAATAAGTGTATGTTCTTAACAGAAATATGCCGCCTAGAAGAAGACAAAACCTTCAACAAGCTCAAGAAGAACCAATGAATAACAACGACGCCAATACTAACCTTATTCAGCAATTGGTGAACCTTTTAGCCTGAGCAATTAACAATCAACCACAAGCTCCACCAAGCACCTCGTTTAAAGATTTCAAGGCAGTGGGACCGCCGGAGTTTAAGGGCTCCATAAACCCAATCGAAGCTCAGACCTGGGTTATAGAGATGGAGAAGGTGTTCGATGTCGCTAGAGTAAGGGAAGACCAGAAGACCACATATGCAACATTTATGCTGAAGTCCGAAGCCAGTTATTGGTGGCAGGCAAACAAAGTACGAGGAGGTGAAGGTGTAATAATCTGGGAGAGATTCAAAGAGATATTCTTGGTGATATACTTTCCGACCAGTTCGTAAAATCAAATGGAAGTTCAGTTTCTGGAATTGAAACAGGGGAGTATGTTCGTAGCTGATTATGCGGCAAGGTTCAACGAGTTTGCTAGGTTCACCACATACCAAGTACGTACTGATGAGAGGAAAGTAAGATGTTTCGAGCAGGGACTGAAGCCCTGGTTATATAGGAAGGTGTCAATGTTCCAATTGAACACTTTTGCTGGAGTGTTTGAGAAGGCCATATTCGCTGAAGATGGAAGCGATGCGGTAACTAAATATAATCAGGATTAGAAGAAGAAAAAGAGTGAGAATGAATGAATTAACAAGACTGGTGGAAGTAGCACGGGGGGTAGCCATAATCAGAAGAAGAAGTGGTCTGATAACTCTTCAACTGGAAGTCAACAAGGAGGGAAGAAGAAGAGGATCGAACCGTGCCAAACTTGCGAAAAAACTCATCTGGGAGTTTACATGAAGGGAAAATGAGTGTGCTACAATTGTGGTCAGGAAGACCATATAGCACCTAACTGTCCTAACCCAAAGAAGGGTGTCTGCTTCACTTGTGGCTCAAAGGATCATCTTGCAAGGGATTGTCCTAAGAAAGGATCTGGAGGGATGGGTTCAGGAGGAAATAGATGAAATACCGGTGGAAGCACTCTGACTATCACAGGACCAACTGCAACCAACCGATCGACCGCTAGAACATTCAATATGACAGTACAGGATGCAGTGAAGTCTCGCGATATGGTGTCAGGTATCATTCCGATCAATAAATTTAATGCTTATGTATTATTTGATTCAGGTGTTACTTGTTCATTTATATCCGATGACTTTGCTAAGAATTTAGAATTGTTTAAGGACGAGTTAGAATACCCCATGAACATAGAAACTGCGAATAGAGAAATAATCCCTGTTAAGTACGTGCATAAGAACTATAGAGTGGATATTAAGGGTAATATCATGAACGTAGATCTTATCCCTATTCGACTTGGAGAATTCAATGTTATTTTGGGCATGGACTGGTTATCCAATTATGGGGCGGTGATTGACTGCCAGAAGAAGCGTATTAACCTTATGACTCCGTCAAAGGTTGTGTTTTATGGTAGCAAGTCTCCTAGACAAGCGAGTTGTCTGATGATGATGCAGGCCAGGAGGTTGTTAAGGCAAGGCTGTGTAGGATATCTAGCTTACATAGTCGATAGTCGTAAAGAAAATTCAAAAATAGAAGAGATACCAGTAGTGAGAGATTTCGCAGATGTATTTTTGGATGATTTGCCAGGACTTCCTCCAGATAGAGCAGTTGAATTCATGATCGATTTGGCTCCAGGAATGACTCCAATATCGAAGGCACCGTACCGAATGGCACCGGTAGAGATGAAAGAACTGATGGTCCAACTACAAGAATTACTGGACAAGAAGTATATCCAACCAAACGTATCACCGTGGGGAGCGCCGATTTTATTTGTGAAGAAGAAGGATGGGACAATGCAGCTCTACATCGACTATAGAGAACTGAATAAGGTCACGATCAAGAATAGATATCCATTACCGCGAATCGACGACCTGTTCGATCAGTTAAAGGGAGCAAGATACTTTTCAAAGATAGACTTGAGGAGTGGTTATCATTAACTGAAGGTGAGACCAGAGGATGTACCTAAGATAGCGTTCAGAATATGATACGGTCACTACGAATTTTTGGTAATGTCATTTGGTCTAACGAATGCTCCTGCATCATTTATGGGCTTAATGAATGAAGTGTTCAAGCCGTTTTTGGACAAATTCGTAGTGGTATTTATAGATGACATTTTGGTATATTCGAAAACCAAGGAAGAACATGAAGAGCATTTGAGAGTGACGTTAGAGACATTGAAGAGGGAGAAGTTGTATGCCAAGTTTTCAAAATGTGAATTTTGGATTGAAAGAGTATAATTTTTTGGACATGTGATCAATAGGGACGGAATTTCGGGGGATCCCTCCAAAGTCGAAGCTGTGATTAACTAGGATCAGCCGAAGACGCCGTCGGAAGTAAGAAGTTTTCTTGGATTGGCAGGTTATTACAGAAGATTTATTCAAGATTTCTCCAAGATCGCAACTCCATTGACGAATTTGACTAGGAAATCGATGAAATTTGTTTGGACGGAGAAGTGTGAGGAAAGCTTTCAAGAATTAAAGAAGAGGTTAAGTTCATCACCTGTGTTATCTCTTCCGGATGATACAGGAAATTTTGTGGTTTATAGTGATGCATCGCATAGAGGACTTGGTTGTGTGCTTATGCAGAACAGTAGAGTCATTGCGTATGCATCGCAACAATTGAAAGATTATGAAAAGGGGTATCTGACCCATGACTTGGAGTTAGCTGCAGTGGTTTTTGCTTTGAAAATCTGGAGGCACTATCTCTATGGGGATAAATGTGAAATATATACAAACCACAAGAATCTGAAATATATTTTTACACAGAAAGATTCGAACATGCGCCAAAGAAGGTGGTTGGAGTTAATTAAGGACTATGATTGTGAGATTCTATACCATCCAGGTAAGGCAAATGTGGTTGTCGACGCCTTAAGTAGAAAGGGTCGGGAGAAATTGATGATCTTGACAGATCAGGAGGAGTTAATTTCAGTAATGGAAAAGCTGGAATTGGAAGTGAAGTGTGCTATGGAGATTAATGAGAAGCTGTTTCAGATGCAATCTGGTATAACTCTATTGGATAAAGTTAAGGAGGGTCAACTTCATGATGACAAATGTAAAATGGTTAAAAAGAAGATATCCGAAGGGACCGAATCAAGATTCAAGATGGAAAAGGAAGGAATACTGAGATTTAAGAATAGAATTTGGGTACCACCAGTACCAGAAATTAAGGAAGAAATTTTGAGCGAGACTCATAACTCACGATATTCGATTCACCTTGGTAGTACCAAGATGTACCAAGATCTTCGACAACATTTCTGGTGGCCAAATTTGAAACGAGAGGTTGCAGAATGTGTTGCCAAGTGCCTGACATGTCAGAAAGTAAAAGCAGAACATCAGAGGTCAAGTGCGTTGTTACAACCTTTAGAGATTCCAGAATGGAAATGGGAACATATTACGATGGATTTCGTGGTTGGCCTACCGACAACTCAGAAAGGCTACAATGCAGTATGGGTTATTGTTGACCGATTGACGAAATCTGTACACTTCCTTCCGATCAAAATTAGATTCAACTTAGATCAGTTGGCAAGGTTATAGGTGAAAGAGATTGTTTCAAGGCACGAAGTTCCGGTGTCAATTGTTTCTGATAGAGATCCGCGCTTTACGTCAAACTTCTGGAAACGTCTACAAGAATACATGGGTACACAGTTGCGAATGAGCACGACATATCACCCTCAGACAGATGGACAGAGTGAAAGAACAATTCAGACATTAGAAGACATGTTAAGAGCTTGTATAATGGATTTTAAAGGAAATTGAGATGATCATCTACTGCTCGTAGAGTTCGGCTACAACAACAGTTACCACGCTAGTATTGGCATGCCGCCTTATGAAGCGTTATACAGCAGAAAGTGCAGAACTTCGCTATATTGGGATGAAGTTGGTGAAAGACAATTACTAGGCCTAGAATTGGTACAACAAACAGTAGAAATAGTCAAAGTGATCCGAACAAGATTGATAGCAGCTCAAGATAGACAGAAGAAATATGCCGATCCACACCGTAAGAATGTTGAGTTTGAACCGGAAAGTTATGTGTTTTTAAAGGTCTCTCCCTGGAAGGGAAAGATCAGATTCGGAAAGAAAGGGAAATTAAACCCAAGATTCATTGGACCCTTTGAAGTTCTTCGAAGGGTCGGAGAAGTTTCTTATGAGGTAGCCTTACCTCCAACTCTAGAGAATGTCCACAACGTTTTCCATGTCTCAGTTCTACGACCCTACAAACCTGATTACAAGCACGTGATTGAATATGAACCCTTATATTTTGACAAAGACTTATCTTACGAAGAAATTCGTGTTCAGATTGTTGATCGAAAAGAGCAAGTTCTAAGAAATAAAGTAATATCTTCTGTTAAAGTAATTTGGAGGAACCACAACGCTGAAGAAGCTACGTGGGAACTCGAAGAATATGATGAAGAATTATCCTCATTTATTTACTTAGACTATTATAAGCGATTCTGGGGACAAAATCTTTGTAACGGGGAAGAATGTAACGGGACAAATTATTAAGTTGTGATTCTGAGGACAGAATCTTTTTAAGGGGGAAAGATGTGACAACCGAGATTTTGTAATTTAATATTTATTGGATTGAATAAATATTTTTTTTGAAGAATTAATTATTAGATTAAATAATTAATCGATAAAATTATAGTAGATTAATTTAATTATATGTGTTATATTTATTAAATTAATGTGGAGAATTTTTATTATTCGAAGTATGTTTTTATGTGAGCTCATTAAATTAAAAAGAAATATTTAATAAGCCTAATGTTATTTTAATTAATTTAATAAATAATTAGAGATTTAATAATTTGACATAATTAATAAATGAAAATTTTAGTTATGTGATTATGTGAATTAATGAGGAATTATTTTATTTTATTTAAATTAAATTAAACTAGATATTTGATTTATTATTTAATTGGGCGTGACATTAATTAAACTATATTATAAAAGTTTAATTAAATTAAATTGGGTATAAGCCTTTTAAGGCTAGCCAAACATGGCATTAGTGGAGGTTGGGAGCAGTTAACCCATGACGGGTAACAGACCTCCACAACGCGTCAGTCTGCTTTATTTATTATACGTCTTCTTCTTTTCTTTTCTTATTATCTGTTAAGTTTGGAAAAGCAGAGAGGGAGAGAGTTTGAGAATTCAAAGAGAAAAATTGATAATTTTGAGGAGATTGTGAGTGTGTGATTGAAGAAGAGTTGAGAAGGAATTCATCTCCTACTAATATACACTTTACGCTTTGGGTAAATTCTTCAACCCATTATTATTACGTTGTTAAAATTTTTATAAAATATGGCTCTCAAATTTCTGTAAAATCTCTGTAGTTGGAGATTGTTTTGACTATGTGAATTTATATGTGATCTTATGTCACGGTAGCATGTTTTACTATATATATTGTATGATTCCACATTATCAGTTTCATAAAATATGTCGTATAAAATTGCTTCAAAATTACAGAGTGTTGAATTATGGCCATATGGCCCTTACGCACAAATTTAATGCGTTGATCATATATTATATGTGAGACCCCAGATTTTATAAATAAAGATTTAAATTTCTCGAAATATTTTTTTTTAAATATTATGGTGTGGATTTGATATATTGTCATAGTTGTGGATAGTATTTAAATTTTTTGCAAAGTATACAAGTTGTTATATAATATTCAATTGGTCGGGGAATATTCTTTTTGTCAGGGAATATTTGTACGACGACACAATCATTGGTGGACCAACAACAGAAGAATTTTCGTAGTTAGAAAACGACAAAAATATTTTATAAAAATAACGGCGGAGGTTTTACCGTTAATACTGTTGAACTACCCGGTATTAAAAGTACAGTAATACGCGTGGTTGCATAGTAGCACGCGGTATTGATTATTGATGCTTATATGATAAGTTACTCAGTTATACTCAATTATTGCTGCAGTAATTGTTGCATCATATCTCTCATATTATTGATTCGATTATTATCACAGTATCATGTGCATAATATGTTATTTTATTAAATCAATAATTGAAACGACAAAGTTTTTCATATTATTAAATTGCAATATTTACAATGTCTAGAAGTTCTGTCAAGGAGAGGTTAGATAATCTAATTGCGCGCCAATAGGGAGAAATCCTTATCGAAAAGCCCCCTCTTTCCTGGGAACAACCTGGTTGTTAAATATTGCGAGTTATGATATTAATGATGTATAAGTTCGTGTTGATTAAAGATTAATTTGATAGTTTCATTGTGTTGAAATTATTTGTGTTAAACATTTATTTCGATAGTAACTGATGTCTGGAGGTAGTATTGTTCACTCAAGTATTTGGGACACTTTTTGTGTCAGAGTTACTATTCACAAGTTACTATTCACAGGTTACTATTCACCGAAATTACTATTCACTCTAGTATTATTCACTCGAGCATTTGGGACACTTTTTGTGTTGGAGTTACTATTCACCAAAATTACTATTCACTCTAGTATTGTTCACTCGAGTATTTGGGATACTTTTTGTGTCAGAGTTACTATTCATGAGTTACTATTCACGAGTTATTATTCATGAGTTACTAATCACCCAGTTACTATTCACTCTATTATTGTGCATTCAGGTATTTGGGTACAATATTATTTCATAAGTGCTAATTTTTCAGACCGTTGGTTGAATGAATCAATATGGACCGCTGATGGAAAGTTATAATAGTGAATCAATATGGGTCGTTGGTTTAAAGTTTTAATAGTAAATCAGTATGGACCGTTGCTTTAAGTTTTAATAGTAAATCCATATGGATCGTTCGTTTAAAAGTAAATCGATCTGGACCGTTCATGAATTAGTTACTATTCATTCCATTTTTCTATAAATAGAAGCTCATTCCTACATTATTTTCTTACGAATTCACTGAAACTCTAGAGAGAGAAATTATAGAGAAAAAGAAGAAGAGTATTCTGTTACTTCACTACTTTGATATCCAGTGTCTTTTACGGTAAGGGGTGTTATTCTTTTTTATTCATAAAGAGAACTTCTGTTATTCCATTCTTTATTATTCTGTTGGAATAACCTGTAAAAGTGGCATACCCTATACATAACCTGTATACGCGGCATACCCTATACTTGGTGAAATCCTTATGTTATTCTATTTTTATTTATTCTGTTGGAATAACCTGTAAAAGTGGCATACCCTATACATGACCTGTATACGCGGCATACCCTATACTTGGTGAAATCCTTATGTTATTCCATTTTTATTTGTTCTGTAGGAATAACCTGTATACGCGGCATACCCTATACTTGGTGAAATCCTTATGTTATTCCATTCTTTATTATTCTATTGAAATAACCTGTATGTGCGGTTTACCCTATAATTGGTGGAATGACCTGTATATGCGGTTTACCCAATACTTGGTGATCTTCTTCTGTTATTCCATTCTTTATTATTATGTTGGAATAACCTATTTATGCGAAGTACCGCATACTTGGTGAAATTCTTTTATTATTCCGTTCTTTATTATTCTGTCGGAATATCCTGTCGGTGTGAATTTCACCTGACCTAGTTCCATTATTTATTATTTCGTATTTATTATTCTGTTGGAATAACCTGTTTATGCGAAGTACTGCATGCATGGTGATTTCTGTTGTTATTCCATTCTTTATTATACTCAGTTGATTACAGTTTTGACTTCTATACTCCATGAAATTAGTGGAATATCCTTGATATTTGCGCTTCATCCAGTATCACTTCATGGAAAGATTCTTCTGAGCATTCTTGAATTTTACTCTACAAACAAGTATCATGTTGACAATTTGGACGTTATTAGTTCCTGAATAAATTAATTCGTGAACTTGTTTTATTGAATTCTTATATCATTGTCATCATCCTCATGTTTATATTTTTGAAAGTCATCTGTGGCCTGTAGTGCATAGATGGACTTGGTATGATTATGACCAGAAATTATTCGGTATAATCATGACCGTAATGTTACAAATGATGTGATAAAAGTCCTCATTGGCCCGTAGTGCATTGATGGACAGTTGTTGGCATGATCATGGCCATTGATGAATACACAAATATCCTTGGCCCGTAGTGCATGGATAATTTGTGGTCGTGATACTAATTAATATCCTTGGCCGTAAATCAGGGATGATGTGGATCATTTATTAAGCTGAGGCCCAGCGATAAAAGTGATGAAAAACTTTTTAAATCGTAAAAGATAGTAGATTTTATTCTCTACATGACTCTTTTAATGGATTGCTTATTCCGCTGCAGTTAAACTTATTATCTATTGTATTTTATTAATTTAACATTGTTGAAGGCTAATGATAATTTATCCTACATTATCTTAGTCATAATATTTCTTACTGGGCTAGTTGAGCTCACCCTTTCTTTCATTGTTCTCTTCAGGAAATGAGAACGTAACAGGGACTAGTCGGGGGACGGAGTGATGGTCTAGAAGATAGTATTAGTAGTCCTCACTATTCTGTTAAATAGTGTGACAATAAATGTATTGAGGAGTGAATTTTAGTTTGTATACTGTCTATGAGGACTCCATTGAGAATGGATATTGTCTAGGAGGCAATATTCTTGTTTAAACTCTCAGTTTATATTTTGTCGTATTTTACACGACAGTTGTATAATTATGTTGTATTTGATTTATGTACCATGTATTTGGCGACTCAAGATGGTTAATGTATACCTATTTTGGGGGCGTCACAGTTGGTATCAAAGCTTAGGGATATGATCCCTGGCTAAGATGTGAATAAGAACTAGGAGGGGAGAGACGGAGAATTCCTTCACTAGTATGACCTACCTAAGTTTTTTGGTATTTAATTGGTTGGTCAGAGTATAGGGATAATATGTGATATGTTAATTAACCCTTGTTTTGTGACAGTATTTGAAAATGGCATCCGAGAATGTTGAGAACATCAATAGAGCACAGGAGACCGTTGAGTCTCCATAGATCAATAATTAGGATAATGTGCATCCGAAAGGAAAAAATCCTCATGCAAACAACAACACTGATCAAATGACGAACGACGGTACGTTTAGGAGCTTTTTAGAATTCATGCAACACCAAACGAAAGAGATTCATGTTTATAATGTAGGTGGAAACAATGGCAACCCACGGTTGGTTACCGCTAAGCAGTTCAAGGAACTTGGACCACCAGAGTTTTATGGAGAGCTAAAACCACTTAAGGCAGAGACGTGGATAAAGAAGATCTGCAAGATATTTGATGTATTGGGATGCTCCGAGGAGCAAAAGGTTCCCTTTTCCACCTTCATGTTGCGAGCAGAGGCAGATTACTTGTGGGAATCTGTAAAGCGTACTCAACCTGCTGCACTGAAGATGACTTGGGAGAAATTCCAAGAATTGTTCAACGACAAGTACTTTTCAGAAAGTATTGGTCACATGAAAGAGGTAGACGTCATTAAACTAGAGCAAAACAACATGACCGTGTCGCAGTACGAAGCCAAGTTTGCCGAGTTGTCCCGGTTTGCGTCCCATTTGGTTGATAACGAGGAGAGAATGACGCGGATGTTTCTAAGAGGTTTGAAACACGAGATACGTCAATACCTCATTTCTCATAAACTTTATTTTTATTCAGATGTTGTTACTAGGGCTCAGTTACTGGAGCGCAATAGTGAGTCAACCCAACCAAAAGAGAGCAGCTGGCAAAATGATAATTCCAGTGATAGCAGTCATCGAAGCAGTGAGAATAAGCGTGAAGGGAATCAACATGCCAGAAATGGTAACCACTTTGGTGGTAATCATGGCCAAAACAATAAGAATGGACATTTTAAGAAGAGAAAATTCAACAATGATGGAAAGACGTCAGCACCAGCAACCGTTGTTAAGGATGGAGAACGACCACCTATCATATCAAATGCGGAGGAGAAGGACATATCAGTCCAAACTGCGCGATGCCGTCCAAGGCATGTTATAATTGTGGAAGAGAAGGTCACCTAGCCCGATTTTGTCGTTCATCGAAGATAAGTTCAGCTAGGATGGAGGCACCAAAGACCGTTCCAGAAAAGTCAAAACTGGTAGTGCAAGGGAGAGTGTTTTTCGTGACTTCTCAAAAAGCAAGTAACCCAAACGAAGTTAGCACGGGTTAGTTAATTATAAATTCTTGCGAAGTCTGTACTTTATAAGATACCGGTTCTACCTATTATTTTATCTCTCTTGCTTCCGTTCAACGTTTAAATTTGACTCCGGAGAAGTTAGACTTTGACTTATTGGTTGAAATTTCTTTAGTAAGAGCCTTCGTTACCTCTACTATTTATAAATCTTGTTGATTCAAATCGACATTTTCACGTTACCTGTCGATCTTATTTCTTTGAAAATACTTGCATTTATGTGATTTTTGGAAACAATTGGTTAACTAATCATCATGCTTTTCGTAAGGTGGTTAGCTTTCATATTCATAACCAACCTGTTATGCGAATTCAAAGTAACCAAACCACTAAAGTCAATCACTGTCATATCAAGCCATAAGTAAAGAGCCCCGATCCTTTCATTGTTTACTTCCTTGTGTGGAATACACCGAAGCCAGACTTTCTGTAGGCGACATCGTGAATGAAGATGGCAAGTTGATAGGTATCATTGTGAGGTGAAATCTAGGTTAAGGGATAGAAGTCACAGTTGGTATCAATGGGACGTACTATCCAAGTCTTGGATGAGAGTCACAGTTTGGAATGATATTTCTATTATTAGTAAATTTTCTGGAGTATTCTTGAAGACTTCTTAGCCTACTTAGAGCGTGAAATCGAATTTTGTATTGACCCCAGTACAAAACCTATTTCTTAAACCCTCAAATATTTCTTCAATTAAAATGAACGTGTCATGCGCCAAAGACGTTGGCTCGAGCTGTTGAAGATTACGATTGTACCATTTAATATCATTGTGAAAAAGCGAACGTGGTAGCTGATGCATTGAGTAGAAGATCGTATACGTTTACTATTCACGAGTTACTATTCATGAGTTACTATTCACGAGTTACTATTTATGAGTTACTATTCACGAGTTACTATTCACCCAATTACTATTCACTCTATTATTGTGCATTTGGGTATTTGGGTACAATATTATTCCATGAGGAGATGTGCTAATTTTTCAGACCATTGGTTGAATGAATCAATATGGACCGCTAATGGAAAGTTATAATAGTGAATCAATATGGGTCGCTGGTTTAAAGTTTTAATAGTAAATAAGTACGGACCGTCGCTTTAAGTTTTAATAGTAAATCCATCTAGATCGTTCGTTTAAAAGTAAATCGATATGGACTGTTCATGAATTAGTTACTATTCATTCCATTTTTCTATAAATAGAAGCTCATTCCTTCATTATTTTCTTACGAATTCACTGAAACACTAGAGAGAGAAATTATAGAGAAAAAGAAGAAGAGTATTCTGCTACTTCACTAATTTGATATCCAGTGTCTTTTACGGTAAGGGAAGTTATTCTTTTTTATTCATAAAGAGAACTTCTGTTATTCCATTCTTTATTATTCTGTTGGAATAACCTGTAAAAGTGTCATACCCTATACATAACCTGTATACACTGCATACCCTATACTTGGTGAAATCCTTATGTTATTCTATTTTTATTTATTCTATTGGAATAACCTGTAAAAGTGGCATACCCTATACATGACCTGTATACGCGGTATACCCTATACTTGGTGAAATCCTTATGTTATTCCATTTTTATTTATTCTGTTGGAATAACCTGTATACGCGGCATACCCTATACTTGGTGAAATCCTTATGTTATTCCATTCTTTATTATTCTATTGGAATAACCTGTATGCGCGGTTTACCCTATACTTGGTGGAATGACCTGTATATGCGGTTTACCCAATACTTGGTGATCTTCTTCTGTTATTCCATTCTTTATTATTATATTGGAATAACCTGTTTATGCAAAGTACCGCATATTTGGTGAAATTCTTTTATTATTCCGTTCTTTATTATTCTGTCAGAATATGCTGTCGGTGTGAATTTCACCTTACCTGGTTCCATTATTTATTATTCCGCATTTAATATTCTGTCGGAATATCCTGTCGGTGTGAATTTCACCTGACTTGGTTCCATTATTTATTATTTCGTATTTATTATTCTGTTAGAATAACCTGTCTATGCGAAGTACCTCATGCATGGTGATTTCTGTTGTTATTCCATTCTTTATTATACTCAGTTGATTAAAGTTTTGACTTCTATACTCCATGAAATTAGTGGAATATCCTCGATATTTGCGCTTCATCTAGTATCATTTCATGAAAATATTCTTCTGAGCATTCTTGAATTTTTCTCTACAAACAAGTATCATGTTGACAATTTGGACGTTATTAGTTCCTGAATAAATTAATTCGTGAACTTGTTTTATTGAATTCTTATATCATTGTCATCATCCTCATGTTTATATTTTTGAAAGTCATTTATGGCCTGTAGTGCATAGATGGACTTGGTATGATTATGACCAGGGATTATTCGGTATAATCATGACCGTAATGTTACAAATGATGTGATAATAGTCCTCATTGGCCCGTAGTGCATTGATGGACAGTTGTTAGCATGATCATGACCATTGATGAATACACGAATATCCTTGGCCCATAGTGCATGGATAATTTGTGGTCGTTATACTAATGAATATCCTTGGCCGTAGTGCAGGGATGATGTGGATCATTTATTAAGCTGAGTCTCAGCGATAAAAGTGATGAAAAACTTTTTAAATCATAAAAGATAGTAGATTTTATTCTCTACTTGACTCTTTTAATGGATTGCTTATTCCGCTGTAGTTAAACTTGTTGTCTATTGTATTTTATCAGTTTAACATTGTTGAAGGCTAATGATAATTTATCCTGCATTATCTTAGTCATAATATTTCTTACTGGGCTGGTTGAGCTCACCCTTTCTTTCACGGTTCTCTTCAGGAAATGAGAACGTAGCATGGACTAGTTGGGGGATGGAGTGATGGTCCAGATGATCGTATTAGTAGTCCTCACTATTCTGTTAAATAGTATGACAATAAATCTATTAAGGACTGAATTTGAGTTTGTATATTGTCTATGAGGACTCCATTGAGAATGGATATTGTCTAGGAGACAATATTCTTGTTTAAACTCTCAGTTTATATTTTGTCGTATTTTACACGACAGTTGTATAATTATGTTGTATTTGATTTATGTACCATGTATTTGGCGACTCAAGATGGATGATGTATACCTATTTTGGGGGCGTCACATTATATCCTAATTTTTTATGCTTGTATATATTATGTATGTAAATACGAAGGAAACAAATTTTAAATGAACAGATTTGGTTGTATATCGAATCTGTGGTGTTAAATTTTATGTTTCATGTCCAAAACTTTCAAGAACATCAAGAACAGTGAAAATTACATGTTTTAATTATGTGATTATGTGTTTTAACTTGTTAAAATCATGCTTGATGGGTGGAGTATTAGTTAATTGTGTATTACAATATTTGGGTATGTCTAAATTCGTGTAAAAATAAGTTAAATGGAGTTTTTGGCCATATTCTGCAATTTTTTAGAATTTCAGAACTGTAACAGTGGCGCCGCAGCGCCACTTAGCAGAATGGTCCAGAAATGAGTTTTTAATGCTCAAGTCTAGCAATGTGTTAGTAACTTAATCTAATGATCATAAAAACATGTTAGACATATAATGAGGTGTTAAAATAAATTCTTAACATGTCAATAACACATTTATGTGAGAATTGAATGACTGAATGCATAGTTAGCTTATTGTTCATGATGTGTAAATTATGTGCCAATGAGTGTAGTAATTTGACTAAATATTGTCATGAATTTGAGTTAGACAAAAGAATGAACTTGTGATGTCTAGTACATTATAATTGACTGGTATTGTTAACATAAAAGATATGTAGGATTTAAATCAAGGAACACGTTTAATTAATGTGTAATCTACGCACGAGACAAGTTTCCTAACCCTACTCGTCATCATTATATGAGTTTATAAGTTGTCTCTTTACATCGAGCAAATTCTCGCTATTATTGATCAAGTCCATTTTGTTATATTAAAAGTATATTAATCTTTCAAAGTATGATGTTGTTGTACAATAATTATTCTATTGTATATCTCTTGAGATTGTTATTCGATTTAAATATCAGATACTGTTGAACTTTGTTAGACTAGTGAACCCTTAATGATTCGACTAGTCCATAGTTGATGAGCATTCTAAATTTTAGAACCCTTGATGAATTATCCAAACCAAACTTCCTTTGGTGCGGACTCTAATGTCAAACTGAGATGAACAACCCTATATAGAGGATTACTTATGCGTTAGCGTTAAGATATTGTGCACAGTATGGTACTAAGGACTGATCCCCCTAAGTACGAGATGAAGAGTCCATAGTCTTGTGACTGTTAAAGGTTTCAAGTATAAACACTTGACAACCTAGGACATGGTTCAAGGTCTTATGACACTCAGAAGTTCTTTTGTTTCTTGTTATTCATTCTTGATTCAAAAGTTGAGTTTTATGTTTCAAAAGCCTTTGATTTATTCGCATGTTATTATTCATTTGTTATATTGTTATACTCGTGGGCAATCGTGCATACTCTTGCGTAATAATACCATTGCAGTTAAGAACAAAAGATCAGACGAGCCTTCCACTAGTAAAGGCAAAGGCAAGATTAGCAAGTAATGAAGACTGGTTATTTATGTGTTTATGTAATGATATTCAGGATTTATGTTATTTAAAGACTTATTATTTGTTTATGATTCCGCACAGATGTTTAAGGTTAGAGCAACCTGAGATTTTATTTTTATGCAGTTGATGTACCCCATAAAGGGAGATTTATTTATTTAATTCTATCTATTGCATGGTTTGCTTTTATTATGGGTAGATAGATAGATGATATTTGTACAGTGAACACCAAATCTTGCGAAAATGGAAGTACCCGGATTTGGGGGTGTCACAGTTACCGTTATTCATGACGTCCCCTACGGATATTCTGGCTTCGGTGTATTCCAAGACTTGGAAGTCACCAGCGAAAGGCTCGGGGCTCTTTACTTATGGCTTGATATGACAATGATTGAATTTAGTGGTTTGGTTGCTTGAATTCACATAACAGGTTGGTTAGGATTATAAAAGCTAACAACCTTACGAAAAGCATGATGAGTAATTAACCAATCGATTCCTAAAATCACATCAAAGGCCAGTATTTTCAAAGAGATAAGATCGACAGGTGACGTGCGGTTACCGATTTGAATCAAACAAGACTTATAAACCGTGGTTGTAATGAAGGTTTCTCCCAATGGAGTTTCAACGGATAAGTCAAAGTCTAATTTCTCCGGAGTCAAATTTAAACGTTGAGCGCAAGTAGGAATGGGTAGAACCGGTATCAAATAAATTATAAACTTCGCTAGAGTTTATGATTAGCTTACCGGTGATCACCTCGTTCGGATTCCTCGCTTTTTAGGAGGTTACAACAAACACTCTCCCTTGAACTACCGGTTTTGTTTTGTCTGGGACACCCTTTGATGCCTCCATCCCAGCTGGACTTAACTTTGGTGCACGACAAAATCGAACTAGGTGACCTTCTTTTCCACAATTGTATCATGCTTTGGACTGCATCGTGAAGTTTGGACTTATGTGTCCTTCTCCTCCACATTTATAACATACGACCGGTGGTCGTTCACCTTCCTTAACAACAAGTGCTGGTGCTGACGTCTTTCCATCATTATTGAATCTCCTCTTCTTGAAATGTCTACTCTTATTGTCATGGCCATGATTACCACCGAAGTGATTACCATTTCTGGCATGTTGATTCCCTCCACATTTGTTGTCACCGCTTTGATGACTGCTACCACAGGTATTATCGACTTGTCGACTGCTCTCTCTTGTTTGGGTTGACTCATTATCGCGCTCCAATAACTGAGCTATATTCACAACATTTGAATACAAACACAGTTTATGAGAGATAAGGTACTGACGTATCTCGGGTTTCAAACCTCTTAGAAACATCCACGTCATTCTCTCCTCATTATCAACCAAGTGGGACGTAAACCGAGACAACTCGACAAACTTAGCTTCGTATTGTGCCACGGTCATTTTGTTTTGCTCAAGCTTGATGAACTCTACCTCCTTCATGTGACGAATACTTTTAGGAAAGTACATGTCGTTTGGAACTTCTCCCAAGACATCTTCAGTGTGGCAGGTTGAGTATGCTTTACAGATTTCCATCAGTAATCTGCCTCTGCTCGCAACATGAAGGTGGCAAAGGGAAACTTTTGCTCCTCGGAGCATCTCAAGACATCAAATATCTTGTTAATCTGCTTTATCCACGTCTCTGCCTTAAGTGGTTTTGGCTCTCCAAAAAACTCCGGTGGTCCCAGCTCCTTGAACTACTTAGCGGTGACCATCTGAGAGTTGTCAGTGTTTTCACCTGCATTTTGGACAGGAGCCACCTTCGCCTGATGTTGCATGAATTGCATAAAACTTCTAAAAATTCCATCGTTCATCATTTGATCGTTTTTGTTTACCTGAAGATTATTGTCTTCCTGTTGCACATTATCCTGGGTATTAATCTGTGGTGACTCAACGGTCTCATGTGCTTCATTGTTTATCTTAACATTTTCGGATGCCATTTTCAAATACTGCCACAAAATAAGGGTTAATTATCATATCACATATTATCCCTATACTCTAACTGACCAATTAAATACCAAATAAACTTAGGTAGGTCATACTAGCGAAGGAATTCCCCGTCTCTCCCCTCCTAGTTCTTGTCTCACATCTCAGCCAGGGATCATATCCTTAAGCTTTGATACCAACTGTGACGCCCCCAAAACAGGTATACTTCACCCATCTTGATTCGCCAAATATATAGTATAAAATTCAAATACAACTTAATTATACAACAGTCGTGTAAAATACGATAAAACATAGCTAAGAGTTTAAACAAAAATAATGTCATCTAGATAATATCCACACTCAATGGTGTCCTCATTACAATTATTATCACATTATTCCGTAGAATAGTGAGAACTACTAAAGCCATTTATCTTGGACCATCACTTCTTTCTCCGACTCGTCCCATCTATATTCTCATTTCCTGAAGAGAACAATGAAAGAAAGGGTGAGCTCAACTAGCCCAGTAAGAAATATTATGACTAAGATAATGCAGAATAAATTATCATTAGCCTTCAACAGTATAACAACTGATAAAATACAATAGACAACAAGTTTTAGATCAACAACTGCAGTGGAAATAAATAATCTATTAGAAGAGTCAAGTAGAGCATATAATCTACTATCTTCTATGATTTTAAAAAAATTTCATCAACTTTATTGCTGAGACTCAGCTTAATAAATAAAATCGAATCATCCCTACACCACGGCCAAGCATATTCATGTAATCATTAATGGTCATGATTATACCGAATACTCCCTGGTCATAATCATACCAACAACTGTCTATCAATGAACTACAGGCGAATGAGGACTTTTACCACATCATTTGTCACATTACGGTCATGATTATACCGAATAATCCATGGTCATAATCATACCAAGTCCATCTATGCACGTAAGCCAAAGATGACTTTAATCACAATATAAGCATGATGATGATGACAATGACATAATAATTTAATAAAAAAAGTTCAAGGATAAATTTTAAAGATTTATAATTTAATTTATCCAGAAATCGATAACATCCAAATTGTCAACATGATATTGCTTTGTAGAGTAAAATTCATGAACAATATTCATGTACCAAAAATAATTTGAACAAAAAAGAAATATATTTTTCGGGTGAATAGTACCCCGTAAATAGTACTTTGGGAATAGTACCCCGTGAATAGTACCTCGACACAAAAAGTGTTCCGCATACCCGAGTGAATGATACCAGAGTGAATAGCAACCGGGAGAATAGTAACTCATGAATAGTACTCCGACACGAAAAGTTCCCCGAATTCTTGAGTGAATAATACTAGAGTGAATATTTACTAGGTGAATAGTAACCTATGAATAGTAACTCGTAAAAAAATACCAAAGAAAATGATATTCCATGACGAGTACAAAAGAAATGATATCTCAGACGAGTATAATAGAATATACGAAACTGCAAATGAATTTTCACCCGCCATGCGATAATCCACGTAGACAGATCATTTCCACAATTTAATAAAGAATGAATACGAAGGATCATTCACCATGCATGCGGTAATCCACATAGACAGGTTATTCCAACAGAATAATAAATAATGGAATAATAGAAGAATTCACCAGGCATGCGATAGGCCGCACAGACAGGTTATTCCAATAGAATAATAAAGAATGGAACCAGGTCATGCGTAATCCGCACAGACGGGATATTCCAACAGAATAATAAAGAACGGAACCAGGTCATGCATAATCCGCACAGAAAGGATATTCCAACAGAATAATAAAGAATGGAATAACAGAAGACTTTCACCAAGTATGTGGTACTTCGCATAGACAGGTTATTCCAACATAATAATAAAGAATGGAATAACAGAAGAATTTCACCAAGTATGCAGTACTTTGCATAGATAGGTTATTCCAACATAATAATAAAGAATGGAATAACAAAAGCTCTCTTCATGAATACGAAAGAAATAATACCCCTTACCTTAAAAGAAAACTGGATAATGGAATAACGAGGTAGCAGACTTCTGTTCTTCTTTCTCTCTGTAATTTCTCTCTATAATAATTGCTCTATAGCTTTAGTGAATTGGTGAAAAATAATGAAGGAATGAGCTTCTATTTATAGGAAAATATAGTTTTGCTAATTGCACGTTTTAGGGCTCGAAATATTACAGAATAATACCTTCTTCTCTTCCTTTATTTTAATTTAGTCCTGCAAGTATTATCAAACTTGCACCACCTCCCCTAATAGTAAATCATGTGAATCAATAGTAAATCATGTGAATCAATAGTTTTAGACATGTGAAAATACGAATTACAGTATAGTATCTCCATCTATACCTCCATTTTTAACTTAGTCATGTAAGTATTATCAATCTTGCACCAACTCCGCTAATAATAAATGAATGTGAATCAATAGTAAATACATGTGAACAAATATTTATAATCATGTGAATCAATATGAATTAATTGCTCATTTATCCGGTTAATTACCCGATTGGTCAATATAACTTCTAGACATCAATTAATATCGAAATAAATGTCGATTTCCACTAACACTAATAATTCCAACACAATGGAACTATCAATTTCATCTTTAATCAACACAAACTTATTCATCATTAATATTATAACTGACAATATTTAACAACCAGGTCGTTCCCAGGAAAGATGAGGCTTTTCGATAAGGATTTCTCCTCATTGGCAAGTAATTAGATGACCAAACCTCTCCTTGACAGAACTTCTAGACATTGTAAATATTGCAATTTAATAATATGAATAACTTTGCTGTCTCAATTATTGATTTAATAATATAACATATTATACAGATGATACTGTGACAATAATTGAATCAATAATATGATAGATATGATGCAGCAATTACTGTAGCAATAATTGAGTATAACTGAGTGACTACTTACGTAAGCATCAATAATCAATATCGTGTGCTACTATGCAACCACGTGTATTACTGTACTTTTAAAACCGAATAGTTCAACAGTTTAACGGTAAAACTTTCGCCGTTATTTTTATAAAATGATAATTCTGTCGTTTTCTAACTACGACAATAATTTCGTTGTGGGGTCCACCAATGATTGTGCCGTTGTACGAATATTCCCTATTAAAACGAATATTCCTCGACCAATCGAATATTATATAACAAAAAAATATTTCGAGAAATTTAAATCTTTATTCATAAAATTTGGGGTCTCACACTATAAAACCCCCATGATTTCATAATTTTTCAGATTTATTAATTATTCAGAAATTTGTTTCCAAAGTCCCCCAAGACTAAGTTTTTACTAACAATGATACGTGAAAAATGTTATGAACATGCGACATACTTGGCGGTAAAATGAGTCTATAGGCCACAGCTCCTACTCGATCGAGGATTTGAAATGGGCCAATTATATCGAGGGTTGAGATAACGCCTTCTTGAACCTTCTTCTTCACATTCATCAGATTCGGGTGTGTAGCTTGAGCTGCTTTAACTTTATCGATTAAAGTCAATTCTACTCGTATATTTGCTATCTTCATGTGGGTCCCTAGAATCTTTAACTCTATCTTCATCATTTGTAAGTGAAATGGGTTTTTGTGCTAACATCGCACTCGTAAATGCAGTAATAAATTAGAGATTTAGAACATATGGTAGATGATAAAACTTTTCAACCATAGTTACAGCGGAACGAACAATCCATTAGAAGAGTCAAATAGACCATTAGATCTATTATCTTCTCCATGTTAAAAGTCCACCAATAATATTTTATCCCTGTAACATCAATCAACAATTCCTGTCCACAATCATATGAATAACTCATAATCATAATTGTGATTCTAAATTCCTCTTCGCACTGAGGACGAAGATAATTTTCATCACCTATCTTCACCTGAAACATCAAAAATTATGGTTATACCAAATCACAATTCCTACACATAATCATACTAATAAATTCATCTTTGCACTACGATCAAAGATATTCATTAACAATTCATCTTTGCACTACAGGCCAAAGACATACAACTGTATTTTAGAAGAGTCAAGTAGAGCATGATATCTACTATCTTTTACGAATTAAAAGTGTATAATCAATATTGTATCGCTGAGACTCAGCTTAATAAATAATTCACATCATCGAATCATCCCTGCACTACGGCCAAGGATATTCATGTAATCATCAATGGTCATGATTATACCAAATAATCTCTGGTTATAATCACACTAATAACTGTCCATCAATGCACTACGGGCCAATGAGGACTTTTACCGCATCATCTATAACTTTACGGATCATAATTATACCGAATGATCCCTGGTCATAATCATACCAATAAACAGTTCATCTATGCACATAAACTAAAGATACTCATCAATAAATAGTTCATCTTTGCACGTAAGCCAAAGATATACAACTGTAAAACCAATAATCAACAGTCCATCTTTGCACGTAAGCCAAACATATAAAACTATAAAACCAATGATCAACAGTCCATCTTTGCACGTAAGCCAAAGATATTCAACTGTAAAACCAATAATCAACATTCTATCTTTGCACGTAAGCCAAAGATGACTTTCATCATAATATAAGCATGAGGATGATGACAATGATATGAGCATTAATCAAACGAAATCAAGGATAAATATTAAAGACTTTAAATTTATCCAGAGTTTAAAAATATCCAAATTGTCAACATGATACTGCTTTGTGGAATAAAATTCAAGAATAATATTCATGTACCAAAAATAATTTTGACAGAAAAGAAATATATTTTTTGGGTAAATAATACCCCGTGAATAGTACCCTGTGAATAGTATATCGGGAATAGTACCTCGTGAACAGTATTCCGGCATTAAAAGTACCCCAAATACCCGAGTGAATAATATTTGGGTGAATAGTAATTTGGGTGAATAGTAACCCGTGAATAGTACTCCAAATGCTGTCGAACGAATATTCTCTATGAAAATGAATATTTCCCGACCAATCAAATATTCTCCGACAGAAAGAATAACAACTTGCTTACTTTATAAAATTTTCAAATATCACCCTTAACTTTAACCCTTTCTCAATTTAACCATTTACTAAATAAAATAATAATAAGAAAATTGAATACTTTCATTTCATAAAATTCGGGGACTCACAATCTCCCCTCCTTATGAAATTTTGCCCTCGAAATTTACGTACCTGGTAGTTCGAAAAGATGAGAATACCTTACTTTCTTTTTGGATTGTACCTTCCTGGTTATTTCCTCTGTATCATGATTTTTCCATTGCTCATCTCCTAAATTTCAGATATCATTCTAGAATATATCTTCAAAACAAAGGTTAATTGACATATCACAATTTGTCAACTTATCAAGTAGACAATTTTAGCTTAAGTAAGTCACACACTAGCGAAGTATATAACTCGTCTCTGCCCTCCTAGTTCTAGACTCTTATCTCCGCCAGCGACCATATCCCTAAGCTCCGATACCATTTGTGACACCCCCAAAATAGGTCCACACGACCCATTCTAAGTCGCCTGATATCATACTATAAAAATCAAATACAAACTTCATTTATACAACTGTTGATCTGTCGTGCAGAATACGACCACAGTTAAATTGTGAGTTTTAATACAAATGTATGTAACTCTCATGATGCCTCAACCACAACCTTACAAAGGTACTTTACATAAAAGTACAGTCAAACTGTTTTAGAAATTAAAATCTTTGGGAAATGCTCAAGGAAACATTCGTACATGGGAGGCCATGCATCTAGGTTATGATAGATATCATATATCCATAGAATTATCCTTGGTTGACCCAATAGACCCCAAAGAAAAACGAGAAGATTACTATCATGTTTTTTCCAATGGTGAGTCTTCTCTTGACATATAACTATCTCCACTGTCTGCAATTGAAAATTATATTTCAACCAAACTCCAAGATCATTTAGGTAGTGCTCATAGATATACTCAGAAAGTGGATGTGTACAACTCTGTCTTATGATAACACGAGTTTGTATGTCATTATACATCTTGTATGATAGTGGCAAAACACCCTTCCAAAGTTGGGTTCACCCCACCCTATTCGGTTCACCAAAATTAAATATCAAATGACGTATACAATACGACACACTTATCTAAAGTTCTCAATAAAATTATTTTCATACTATTTAGGGAGAACCTCAACAGCTATAGATCACCGTTCTATTCTCCTGTTACCCCCGCTCGACCCAGCTACACTCTTATTACCTGAAAGGAACTGTGAAGTAAAAAAGGTGTGCACAACTAGCCCAGTAAAGAATATCATGACTAAAGATAATTTATATCATCAATAGCCTTCATCAGTAATAAATCAAAGGTTTAGAACATATGGTAGATGATAAAACTTTTCAACCATAGTTGCAGCGGAACGAGCACTCCATTAGAAGAGTCAAATAGACCATTAGATCAATTATCTTCTCCATGTTAAAAGTCCACCAATAATGTTTTATCCCTGTAACATCAATCAACAATTCATGTCCACAATCATATGAATAACTCATAATCATAATTGTGATTCTAAATTCCTCTTCGCACCGAGGACGAAGATAATTTTCATCACCTATCTTCACCTGAAACATCAAAAGTCATGGTTATACCAAATCACAATTCATGCTCATAATCATACTAATAAATTCATCTTTACACTACGGCCAAAGATATTCTTTAACAATTCATCTTTACACTACAGGCCAAAGACATACAACTATATTTTAGAAGAGTCAAGTAGAGCATGATATCTACTATCTTTTACGAATTAAAAGTGTATAATCAATATTTTATCGCTGAGACTCAGCTTAATAAATAATCCACATCATCGAATCATCCCTGCACTACGGCCAATTATATTCATGTAATCATCAATGGTCATGATTATACCGAATAATCCCTGGTTATAATCATACTAATAACTGTTCATCAATGCACTACGGGCCAATGAGGACTTTTACCACATCATCTATAACATTACGGGTCATGATTATACCGAATGATCCCTGGTCATAATCATACCAATAAATAGTTCATCTATGCACATAAACCAAAGATACTCATCAATCAATAGTTCATCTTTGCACTTAAGCCAAAGATATACAACTATAAAACCAATAATCAATAGTCCATCTTTGTACGTAAGCCAAAGATATACAACTGTAAAACCAATAATCAACAGTCCATCTTTGCACCTAAGCCAAAGATATACAACTATAAAACCAATGATAAACAGTTCATCTGTGCATGTAAGTCTAAGATATACAACTGTAAAACCAATAATCAACAGTCTATCTTTGCACGTAAGCTAAAGATGAATTTTATCATAATATAAGCATGAGGATGATGACAATGATATAAGCATTAATCAAACGAAATCAAGAATAAATATTAAAGACTTTAAATTTATCCAGAGTTTAAAAATATCCAAATTGTCAACATGATAGTGCTTTGTGGAGTAAAATTCAAGAATAATATTCATGTACCAAAAATAATTTGGACAGAAAAGAAATATATTTTTCGGGTAAATAGTACCCCGTGAATAGTATCCTGTGAATAGTACTTCGGGAATAATACCTCGTGAATAGTACCCCAGCATGAAAAGTACCCCATATACCCGAGTGAATAATATTCAGGTGAATAGTAATTTGGGTGAATAGTAATATGTGAATAGTAACTCATGAATAGTACTCTGACACGAAAAGTGCCCCGAATACTCGAGTGAATAATACTAGAGTGAATAGTAACTGGGTGAATAGTAACTCATAAAAAAATACCAAAGAAAATAATATTCCATGATGAGTACAAAAGAAATGATATCTCATACGAGTATAATAGAATATACAAAACTGCAAATGGATTTTCACCCTCCTTTCGGTAATCCACGTAGACAGATCATTTTCACAATTTAATATAGAATGAATACGAAGAATCATTCACCATGCATGCGGTAATCCACACATACAGGTTATTTCAACATAATAATAAAGAATGGAATAACAGAAGAATTCACCATGCATGCGATAGATCGCACATACAGGTTATTCCCAACAAAATAATAAAGAATGGAACCAGGTCATGCGTAATCCGCA
This sequence comes from Panax japonicus, assembly GCA_020205505.1. Taxonomy (NCBI): domain Eukaryota; kingdom Viridiplantae; phylum Streptophyta; class Magnoliopsida; order Apiales; family Araliaceae; genus Panax; species Panax japonicus. The sequence continues at coordinate 47,882,979 of CM035106.1, forward strand.
CAGACAGGATATTCCAACAGAATAATAAAAAATGGAATCAGGTCATGCGTAATCCGTACAGATAGGATATTCCAACAAAATAATAAAGAATAGAACCAGATCATGCGTAATTCGCACAGACAGGATATTCCAACAGAATAATAAAGAATAGAATAACAATAGAATTCACCAGGCATGCGATATACCACATAGACAGGTTATTCCAACAGAATAATAAAGATTGGAATAACAGAAGAATTTCACCATGTATGCGGTACTTTGCATAGACAGGTTATTCCAACATAATAATAAATAATGGAATAATAACCCTTATGAGTATTGAAAGAAAATAACTCTCTTCATGAATACGAAAGAATAATACCCCTTACTATAATAATAATATTCCTTACCTTAGAAAAAATAGGATACTGAAATAGTGAGTTAGCAGACTTCTCTTCTTCTTTCTCTCTATAATTTCTCTCTATAATAATTGCTCTATAGCTTTAGTGAATTGGTGAGAAGTGAAGGAAGAATGAGATTCTATTTATAGGAAAATATAGTTTCGATAATTGCACGTTTTAGGACTCAAATTATTACAAAATAATACATTCCGCTTTTCCTTTATTTTTAATTTAGTCCTGCAAGTATTATCAAACTTGCACCACCTCTCCTAATAGTAAATCATGTGAATCAATAGTAAATCATGTGAATCAATAGTTCTAGACATGTGAAAATACGAATTACAGTATAGTACCTCCATCTATACCTCCTTTTTTAACTTACTCATGCAAGTATTATCAATCTTGCACCACCTCCCTTAATAGTACAAGAATATGAATCAATAGTATACACATATGAACAAATAGTTATAATCATGTGAATTAATAGCAATTAATTCCTCATTTATCCGATTAATTACTCGATTGGTCAATATAACCTCTAAACATCAATTATTATTGAAATAAATGTCGATTTCCACTAACACTAATAATTCTAACACAATGGAACTATCAATTTCATCTTCAATCAATACGAACTTATTCATCATTAATATTATAATTCACAATATTTAACAACCAGGTCGTTCCCAGGAAAGAGGGGGCTTTTCGATAAGGATTTCTCCTTATTGGCACGCAATTAGGTGACCAAACCTCTCCTTGACAGAACTTCTAAACATTGTCAATATTGTAAATAATAATATGAATAACTTTGTCGTCTCAATTATTAATTTAATAATATAACATATATTATGTAGATGATACTGTGACAATAACTGAATCAATAATATGAGAGATATGATATAGCAATTACTGTAGCAATAATTGAGTATAATTGAGTGACTTCTTACGTAAGCATCAATAATCAATACCGTGTGCTACTATGTAACCACACGTATTACTGTACGTTTACTACTGGGTAGTTCAACAGTTTTAACGGTAACACTTTCGCCGTTATTTTTAATAAAAGATAAATATGTCGTTTTCTAAATATGACAATACTTCCGTTGGGGTGTCCACCAATGATTATGCCGCCGAACGAATATTCTCTATGAAAACGAATATTCCCCGACCAATCGAATATTACCCGACACAAAGAATAACAACTTACTTACTTTGTAAAATTTTCAAATATCACCCTTAACATTAACCCTTTCTCAATTTAACCATTTACTAAATAAAATAATAATAAGAAAAATTGAATACTTTTATTTCATAAAATTTGGGGTCTCACACATACGATCTTTTACTCAACGCGTCAGCTACCACATTTTCTCTTCCACAGTGATATTGAATGGTATGATCGTAATCTTCAACAGCTCGAGCCAATGTCTTTGGCGCATGTTACGTTCATTTTAGTGGAAGAAATATTTGAGGGTTTTCGAAATGGGTTTTGTACTGGGGTCAATACAAAATTCGATTTCACGCTCTAGGGTTAGGCTAAGAAGTCTTCAAAAATACGTCAGGAAATTTATTAACAATAGAAATATCATTCAAAACTGTGACCCTCATCCAAGACTTGGATAACACGTCATATTGATACCTATCAACTTGCCATCGTCATTCACATCGTCGCCTACGAATAGTTTGGCTTCGGTACATCCCAAGACTTGAAAGTCACCAGCGAAAGGCTCGGGCTCTTTACTTATGGATTGATATAACAGTGATTAACTTTAGTGGTTTGGTTGCTTAAATTTGCATAACAGGTTAGTTAGGAATATGAAAGCTAACAACCTTACAAAAATAATCAATTTTGGCAATGATGAGTAGTTAACCAATCGATTCCTAAAATCACATCAAAACCAAGTATTTTTAAAGAGATAAGATCGACAGGTAACGTGAAAGTGTCGATTTGAATCAACAAGATTTATAAACAGTGGAGGTAACGAAGGATTCTACTAACGAAGTTTCAACCAATAAGTCAAAGTTTAACTTCTCTGGGGTCAAATTTAAACGTTGAGCGCAAGCAAGAGAGATATAATAATTGGTAGAACCGGTATCTAATAAGGTATAGACTTCGCAAGAATTTATAATTAACTAACCCGTGATAATTTCATTTGGGTTCCTCAGTTGTTGGGAAGTCATGACAACAGCTCTCCCTTGAACTACCCGGCTTTGACTTGTCTGGGGTAGCATTTGGTGTCATCACTACCGTTGAAATTGACTTTTCTATAGGGCATATTCCACCCTCAACTGCTTCATCGTACTCCTGTTTCATGACCTGAATCATTAATCTTCGATCCATATCAAATTGGGGTTGACCGCCATGTACCGGGTAATTCAAAACTCGATGTTGGGTTCTCTCAATTGCTGTCCAAAAAGAGAAATACATATCATTTATTTTAGCCTTCTTAGATCGGACATCTCTTTCCACAATATCAACGCGTCGTGCGGCTTTTACCCATGCATCACTCATTCTCACTCGTTTAGTTGTTTCTTCTTTCAGCTCTGATTCCAGTTTTATCATCTTATACTCTGCCAAAGAGTGCTTCTGTTCAAGTATCACATATCGAGTAACACAAGCTTGAATTGTTGCATCCTTTTGTTCCACGATCACCTACCATTCTTCAGCCTGCTCTTCTAACTCATGAACACGATTTTGCAATTCTAAATTTCGATCATAAAATTCTTTTAATAAATTCTCTTCAGGTTCCTCTTCTTCATCTTCTTCCTCACTCTCAGTTGCTACCTCTACGACTATCTCGGGTGCGACTATCAATTCTTCACTCACCACACGGATATCTCAAATTCCTTTTACGCCTGACATCACATTATTCTGGTTGGTGATTAGAGGTGTTTCCACGATCTCATTCACTCCATTGTTAACATTTTCAGCTGCCATTTTCCAATAATGCCACAAAACAAGGTTTAATTAACATATTATATATTATCCCTATACTCTGGCCAACCAATTAAATACCAAATAAAATTAGGTAAGTCATACTAGCGAAGGAATTCCCCGTCTCTCCCCTCCTAGTTTTTGTCTCACATCTCAGCCAGGGATCATATCCCTAAGCTTTGATACCAACTGTGACGCCCCCAACATAGGTATACATCACCCATCTTGAGTCGCCAAATATATGGTACAAAATTCAAATACAACTTAATTATACAACAGTCGTATAAAATACGACAAAACACAATCTAAGAGTTTTAATAAGAATATTGTCATCTAGATAATATCCACACTCAATGGAGTCCTTATTACATTTATTGTCACACTATTTAACAGAATAATGAGGACTACTAATGCTATCATCTGGACAGTCACTCCATTCCCCGACTAGTCCCAGCTATGTTCTCATTTCCTGAAGAGAACAGTTAAAGAAAGGGTGAGCTTAACTAGCCAAGTAAGAAATATTATGACTAAGATAATGCAGGATAAATATTCATTAGCCTTCAACAATGTTAAACTGATAAAATACAATAAACATCAAGTTTAACTGCAGCAGAATAAGCAATCCATTAGAAGAGTCAAGTAGAGTATGATATCTACTATCTTCTATGATTTAAAATGTTTTCATCAATTTTTATCGCTGAGACGCGGCTTAATAAATAAATCACATCATCGAGTCATCTCTGCACTACGGGCCAAGGATATTCATTAAATCATCAATAGTAATGACTATACCGAATGATCCCTGATCATATTCACACCAACAACTGTCCATCAATGAACTACAGAACAATGAGGACTTTTACCACATCATTCGTCATATTACGGTCATGATTATACCGAATAATCTCTGGTCATAATCATATCAAGTCCATCTATGCACGTAAGCCAAAGATGACATTCATCATAATAAGCATGAGGATGATGACAACGACATAATAATTCAATAAAACAAGTTCAAGGATAAATTTTAAAGATTTATAATTTTAATTTATCCAAAAATCAATAACGTCCAAATTGTCAACATGAAACTTCTTTGTAAAGTAAAATTCAAGAATGCTCAAAAGAATATTTCCATGAAAAGATACTGGATGAAGCTCAATTATCAAGGATATTCCACTAATTTCATGGAGTATAGAAGCCAACACTTTAACCAACTAAGTATAATAGAATATATGAAATCGCAAATGAATTTTTGCCCGCCATTCGGTAATTCACGTAGTCAGATCATTTCCACAATTTAGTAAGGAATGAATACGAATGATATTCAACATGCATGCGGTAATCCACATAGATAGGTTATTCCAACAGAATAATAAAGAATGGAATAACAGAAGAATTCACCAGGCGTGCGTAATCCGCACAGACAGGTTATTCCAACAGAATAATAAAGAATGAAACCAGGTCATGCGTAACCCGCACAGACAGGATATTCTAACAGAATAATAAAGAATGGAACCAGGTCATGCGTAATCCGTACAGATAGGATATTCCAACAAAATAATAAAGAATTGAATAACAAAAGAATTTACTAGGCATGCGATAAACCGCACAAACAAGTTATTCCAACAGAATAATAAAGAATGGAATAATAGAAGAATCTTACCATGTATGCAGTACAGGTTATTCCAACATAATAATAAAGAATGGAATAACAACTCTTACGAGTATTGAAAGAAAATAACTCTCTTCATGAATACGAAAGAATAATACCCCTTACCTTAGAAGAAACTGGATATTGAAATTGTGAGGTAGCAGACTTCTCTTCTTCTTTCTCTCTATAATTTCTCTCTATAATAATTGCTCTAAAGCTTTAGTGAATTGTGAGAAATGAAGGAAGAATGAGATTTTATTTATAGGAAAATATAGTTTCGATAATTGCACGTTTTGGGACTCGAAATATTACAGTATAATACCTTCCTCTTTTTTTTCATTTTTAATTTAGTCCTGCAAGTATTATCAAACTTGCACCACCTCCCCTAATAGTAAATAATGTGAATCAATAGTTATAATCATGTGAAAATACGAATTACAGTATAGTAACTCCATCTATACCTCCATCTATACATCTATTTTTAACTTAGTCATGCAAGTATTATCAATCTTACACCAACTCCCCTAATAGTACAAGAATGTGAATCAATAGTACACACATGTGAATAAATAGTTATAATCATGTGAATTAATAGCAATAAATTGCTCATTTATCCAATTAATTACCCGACTGGTCAGTATAACTTCCAGACATCAATTAATGTCGAAATAAATGTCGATTTCCACTAGCACTAATAATTCCAACACAATAGAACTATCAATTTCATCTTTAATCAACATGAACTTTTCATCATTAATATTATAATTCACAATATAACCAGCTAATAACCAGCTAAGCCGAGAAAACCCTTCTACGAATCTCCGATAATAACCAGCTAAGCCGAGAAAGCTACGTACTTCGGTCACTGACTTAGGTTGCTCCCACCTTTGAATTTCTTCAATCTATGCTGGGTCAACAGATATTCCATGATTTGATATTACGTGCCCAAGGAATGCAACTTCCTCAAGCCAGAACTCATATTTCTTCAACTTGGCATAAAGCTTGTTTTCACGAAGCTTTTGAAGTATCAGCCTCAAGTGTTGCTCATGGTCTTCGCGGGTTTTGGAGTATATGAGGATGTCATCAATAAAGACGACCACAAAGTGATCCAAATATTCCTTGAATACTCGGTTCATCATATCCATGAAGGCAGAAGGAGCATTAGTCAATTTAAAAGACATGACTAAGAATTCATAATGCCCGTACCGAGTTCTGAAAGCAGTCTTTGGAATGTCATCAGTTTTTATCTTCAACTGATGATATCCAGAACGAAGATCAATCTTTGAAAAGAATTTGGCTCCTTGCAGCTGATCAAACAGGTCATCAATGCGAGGCAACGGGTACCTATTTTTTATGGTGACATGATTCATCTCCGGATAATCAATACAAAGTCGCATACTTCCATCTTTCTTCATTACGAATAGAACAGGAGCACCCCAAGGAGACGTACTAGGACGAATGAAACTAATATCAAACAATTCCTGTAGTTGAGTTTTTAACTCTTGAAGTTCAATAGGAGCCATTAAATATGGGTCTTTGGAAATGAGTTTTGTACCGGATTCAAGGTCGATACAAAATTCAATTTCACACTCTGGGGGTAGGCCAGGAAGTTTTTCAGGGAATACGTTAGGAAATTTATTAACAATAGAAATATCATTCAAATCTGACGTATTTTTATTTAAATCCATGACATGGGCTAAGAAAACTTGACATCCATTTTTTTAATAAACGAATAGCTTTATAACATGATATGACAGTGGTTGATTTTAGTAGTTTGGTTGCTTGAATTCGCATAATAGGTTGGTTAGAAATATAAAAGCTAACAACCTTACGAAAATAATCGATTTTAACATGATGAGTAGTTAACCAATCAATCCCTAAAATAACATCAAATGCAAGTATTTTTAAAGAAATAAGATCAACAGGTAACGTGCGGTTACCGATTTGAATCAAACAAAACTTATAAATCGTGGATGTAATGAAGGTTTCTCCCAATGGAGTTTCAACAGATAAGTCAAAGTCTAATTTCTCCAGAGTCAAATTTAAACGTTGAGCGCAAGTAGGAGAAATAAAGGAATGGGTAGAACCAGTATCAAATAAATTATAAACTTCTCTAAAGTTTATGATTAGCTTACCCGTGATCACCTCGTTCGGATTCCTCACTTTTTGGGAGGTTACGACAAACGCTCTCCCTTGAACTACCAGTTTTATCTTGTCTGGGACACCCTTTGATGCCTCCATACCAGTTGGACTTAACTTTAGTGCACGAAAAAATCGAGCTAGGTGATCTTCTTTTTCATAATTATAACACGCTTTGGACTGCATCGTGCAGTTTGGACTTATGTGTCCTTCCCCTCCACATTTGTAACATACAACCGGTGGTTGTTCTCCTTCCTTAAAAACAGGTACTGGTGCTGACGTCTTTCCATCCTTGTTGAATCTCCTCTTCTTGAAATGTCCACTCTTATTATCATGGCCATTATTACCACCGAAGTGATTATCATTTCTGGCATGTTGATTCCCTGCACGTTTGTTATCACTGCTTTGATGACCGTTACCACTGGTATTATCGACTTATCGGTTGCTCTCTCTTGGTTGGGTTGACTCATTATCGCGCTCCAATAACTGAGCCCTATTCATAACATCTGAATACAAACACAGTTTGTGACAAACTAGGTATTGACGTATCTCGGGTTTCAAACTTCTTAGAAACATTCGCCTCATTCTCTCCTCATTATCAACCAAGTGGGATGTAAACCGAGACAACTCGGCAAACTTAGCTTCGTACTGCGCCACGGTCATATTGTTTTACTTAAGCTTGATGAACTCTACCTCCTTCATGTGATGAATACTTTCAGGAAAGTGATTGTCATTGAACAACTCTTAGAACTTCTCCTAAGACATTTTGAGTGCGGCATGTTGAGTACACTTTACAGATTCCCACCAGTAATCTGCCTCTGCTCGCAACATGAAGGTGGTAAAGGGAACCTTTTGCTCCTCGGATCATCTCAAGACATCAAATATCTTGTTGATCTGCTTTATACATGTCTCCGCCTTTAGTGGTTTTAGCTCTCCAAAAAACTCCGGTGGTCCGATTTTCTTGAACTGCTTAACGGTGACCGTCCGAGAGTTGTCAGTGTTTCCACCTGCATTTTGTACAGGAGCCGCTTTCGCCTGATGTTGCATGAATTGCATAAAGCCTCTAAACATCCCATCGTTCACTATTTCATCGGTGTTATTGTTTACATGAGGATTATTGTCTTCCTGTTGCACATTATCCTGGACATTAATCTGTGGTGACTCAACGGTCTCATGTGCTTCATTATTTATCTCAAAATTTTCGGATGCCATTTTCAAATACTGCCATAAAACAAGGGTTAATTAACATATCACATATTATCCCTATACTCTGACCGACCAATTAAATACCAAATAAACTTAGGTAGGTCATACTAACGAAGGAATTCCCGGTCTCTCCCCTCCTAGTTCTTGTGTGACGCCCCCAAAACAGGTATACATCACCCATCTTGAGTCGCCAAATACATGGTACAAAATTCTAATACAACTTAATAATACAACTGACGTGTAAAATACGACAAAACATAATCTAAGAGTTTTAATAAGAATATTGTCATCTAGACAATATCCACACTCAAAGGAGTCCTCATTACATTTATTGTCACACTATTTAACAGAATAGTGAGGACTACTAATTCTATCATCTAGACCATCACTCCATTCCCCAACTCGTCCCAGCTATATTCTCATACCTGAAGAGAACAGTGAAAGAAAGGGTGAGCTCAACTAGCCCAGTAAGAAATATTATGACTAAGATAGTGCAGAATAAATTATCATTAGCCTTCAACAATGTTAAACTGATAAAATACAATAGACATCAAGTTTAACTGCAGTGGAATAAGCAATCCATTAGAAGAGTCAAGTAGAGCATAATATCTACTATCTTCTATGATTTAAAATGTTTTCATCAATTTTTATCGCTGAGACTCAGCTTAATAAATAAACCACATCATCGAGTCATCCATGCACTACGGGCCAAGTATATTCATTAAATCATCAATGGTCATGACTATATCAAATAATCCCTAGTCATAATCATACCAAAAACTATCCATCAATGCACTACAGGCTACTGAGGACTTTTACCACATCATTTATAATATTACAGGTCATGATTATACCGAATAATCCCTGGTCATAATCATACCAAGTCCATCTATGCATGTAAGCCAAAGATGACTTTCATCACAATATAAGCATGAGGATGATGACAATGACATAATAATTCAATAAAACAAGTTCAAGAATAAATTTTAAAGATTTATAAGTTAATTTATCTTGAAATTAATTACGTCCAAATTGTCAACATGATACTGCTTTGTGGAGTAAAATTCAAGAATGCTCAGAAGAATATTTTCATGAAAAGATACTGGATGAAGCGCAAATATCCAGGATATTCTACTAATTTCATGGAGTATAGAAGCCAAAACTTTAACCAAATGAGTATCATAGAATATATGAAACTGCAATTGAATTTTCACCCGCCATGCGGTAATCCACGTAGACAGATCATTTCTATAATTTAATAAGGAATGAATATGAAGGATGTGACGCCCCCAAAATAGGTTTAATCAATCATTTTGGGTCTCCAGATACATGGTACTAAATATAAATACAAATAAATTATACAACAGTCGTGTAAAATACGACAAAACATATGCTGTGAGTTTTAATACAAATATTGTCATCTAGACAATATCCACACTCAAAATAAGGCCTCAATACATTTATTAACACACTATTTTATAGAATAGTGAGGACTACTAATGCTATCTTCTGGACCATCACTCCATTCCCCGACTACTCCCTGCTACGTTCTCATTTCCTGAAGAGAACTGTGAAAGAAAGGGTGAGCTCAACTAGCCCAGTAAGAAATATTATGACTAAGACAATGCAGGATAAATTATCATTAGCCTTCAACAATGTTAAACTGATAAAATACAATAGACAACAAGTTTAACTGCAGCGGAATAAGCAATCCATTAAAAGAGTCAAGTAGAGAATAAAATCTACTATCTTTTATGATTTAAAAAGTTTTTCATCACTTTTATCGCTGAGACTCAGCTTAATAAATAATCCACATCATCCCTGCACTACGGCCAAGGATATTCATTAGTATCACGACCACAATTATCCATGTACTACGGGCCAAGGATATTCGTGTATTCATCAATGGTCCTGATCATGCCAAAAACTGTCCATCAATGCATTACGGGCCAATGAGGAGTTTTACCACATCATTTGTAACATTACGGTCATGATTATACCGAATAATCCCTGGTCATAATCATACCAAGTCCATCTATGCACTACAGGCCACAGATGACTTTAAAAAAATATAAACATGAGGATGATGACAATGATATAAGAATTCAATAAAACAAGTTCAAGAATTAGTTTATCCAGGAACTAATAAAGTCAAAATTGTCAACATGATACTTCTTTGTAGAGTAAAATTCAAGAATGCTCATAAGAATATTTCCATGAAAAGATACTGGATGAAACGCAAATATCAATGATATTCCAATAATTTCATGGAGTATAGAAGTCAAAACTTTAACCAACTGAGTATAATAAGGAATGGAATAGCAAAAGAAATCACCAGGCATGTGATAGATAACACAGGCAGGTTATTTTAACAGAATAATAAATACGGAACTAGGTCCGGCGTAAAACGCACAAACAGGATATTCTGACAGAATAATAAATACGGAACCATGTCTGGCGTAAAACGTACAGACAGGATATTCCAACAGAATAATAAAGAATGGAATAACATAAGGATTTCACCAAGTATAGGGTATTCCGCATATACAGGTTATTCCAACAGAATAATAATGAATGAAATAACAGAAGAATTTAACCAAGTATAGGGGATTCCGCGTATACAGGTTATTCCAACAGAATAATAAAGAATGGAATAACAGAAGTTCTCTTCATGAATATAAAAGAATAACACCCCTTACCGTAAAAGACACTGGATATCGAAGTAGTGAAGTAGCAGAATACTCTTCTTCTTTTTCTCTATAATTTCTCTCTCTAGAGTTTCAGTGAATTTGTAAGAAATAATGAAGGAATCAGCTTCTATTTATAGAAGAATGGATTGAATAGTAACTAATTCCTGAACGGCCCAGATTGATTTACTTTTAAACGGACGGTCCAGATTAAAACTTAAAGTAACGGTCCATACTGATTCACTTTTAAAACTTTAAACCAGCGATCCATACTAATTCACTATTAAAACTTTAAACCAGCGATCCATATTGATTTACTAATATAAATTCAACCAACGGTCTGAAAAATTAGCACAACTCCTCATGGAATAATATTGTACCCAAAAATAATTTGGACCGAAAAGAAATATATTGTTCGGGTGAATAGTAACTTATGAATAGTAACTCATTAATAGTAACTCGTGAATAGTAATACGTGAATAGTAACTCATGAATAGTAACTCGTGAATAGTAACTCGTGAATAGTACTTCGACACGAAAAGTGTCCAGAATACCCGATTAAACAATATAACCTCTAGACATCAATTATCATCGGAATAGATGTCAATTTCTACAAATAATCTCAACACAGTGAAACTATCAAATTCATCTTTAATCAACACGAACTTATTTATCATTAATATTATAACTCACAATATTTAACAACCAGGTTGTTCCCAGGAAAGAGGGGGCTTTCCAATAAGGATTTTTCCCTATTGGCGCGCAATTAGGTGACCAAACCTCTCCTTGACAGAACTTCTAGACATTGTAAATATTGCAATTTAATAATATGAACAACTTTGTCGTCTCAATTATTGATTTAATAATATAACATATAATGCAGATGATACTGACAATAATTGAATCAATAATATGAGAGATATGATGCAGCAATTACTATAGCAATAATTGAGTATAACTAAGTTATTTCTCACGTAAGCATCAATAATCAATACCATGTGCTACTATGCAACCACGCGTATTACTGTACTTTTACTACCGAGTAGTTCAACAGTATCAACGGTAAAACTTTCGCCGTTATTTTCAATAAAATACTTTTGTCGTTTTCTCAATCCGACAATAATTCCGTTGTGGGTCCACCAATGATTGTGTCGTCATACGAATATTCCCTGACATAAAGAATATTCCCTGACCAATCGAATATAATATAACAACTTGCATACTTTGTAAAATTTATAAATACTACCCACAACTATAACTTTATCTCAAATTCACACCATAATATTCAAAATATATATATATATATATATATATATATTTCGAGAAAATTAAATCTTTATTCGTAAAATTTGGGGTCTCACAAAGGATCATTCACCATGCATGTGATAATCCACATAGATAGGTTATTCCAACATAATAATAAAGAATAAAACATATTCATGCGTAATCCGCACAGACAGGATATTCCAACATAATAATAAAGAATGGAATAACAGAAGAATTCACCATGCATGCGATAGACCGCACAGACAGGTTATTCCAACAGAATAATAAAGAATGAAACCAGGTCTAGCGTAATTCGCACAGACAGGATATTCCAACAAAATAATAAATAATGGAATAACAAAGAATTCACCATGCATGCGTTAGACCGCACAGACAGGTTATTCTAATAGAATAATAAAGAATGGAACCAGGTCTAGCGTAATTCACACAGACAGGATATTCCAACAGAATAATAAAGAATGGAATAACAAAGAATTCACCATACATGCGATAGACCGCACAGACAGATTATTCCAACAGAATAATAAAGAATGAAACCAGGTCTAGTGTAATCCGCACATACAGGATATTCTAAGAGAATAATAAAGAATAGAATAATAGAAGAATTTTACCATGTATGTTGTACTTCGCATAGAAAGGTTATTCCAACATAATAATAAAGAATGGAATAACAGAATAATTTCACCATGTATGCGATACTTCGCATAGACAGGTTATTCCAACATAATAATAAAGAATAAAATAACATAATCTCTCTTCATGAATACGAAAGAAATAATACCCCTTACCTTAGAATAAACTGGATATTGGAATAGTGAGGTAGCAGACTTCTCTTCTTCTTTCTCTCTATAATTTCTCTCTATAATAATTGCTCTATAACTTTAGTGAATTGATGAGAAATGAAGGAAGAATGAGCTTCTATTTATAGGAAAATATAGTTTCAATAATTGCACGTTTTAGGGCTCAAAATATTACAGTATAATACCTCCCTCTTTTTCTTCATTTTTAATTTAGTCCTGCAAGTATTATCAAACTTGCACCACCACCCTTAATAGTAAATAATGTGAATCAATAGTTTAATCATGTGAATCAATAGTTATAATCATGTGAAAATACGAATTACAGTATAGTACCTCCATCTATACTTCTATTTTAACTTAGTCATGCAAGTATTATCAATCTTTCACCAACTCTCCTAATAGTATAAGAATGTGAATCAACAGTACACACATGTGAAAAAATAGTTATAATCATGTGAATTAATAGCAATTAATTCCTCATTTATCCGATTAATTACCCGATAACTTCTAGACATCAATTATTATCAAAATAAATGTCGATTTCCACTAACACTAATAATTCAAACACAATAGAACAATCAACTTCATCTTTAATCAACACGAACTTATTCATCATTAATATTATAACTCACAATATTTAACAATCAGGTCGTTCCCAGGAAAGAGGGGGCTTTCCGATAAGGATTTCTCCTTATTGGCGCGCAATTAGATGACCGAACCTCTCCTTGACAGAACTTCTAGACATTGTCAATATTACAATTTAATAATATGAATAACTTTGTCGTCTCAATTATTGATTGAATAATATATCATATTATGCAAATGATACTGTGACAATAATCGAATCAATAATATGAGAGATATGATGCAGCAAATACTGTAGCAATAATTGAGTATAACTGAGTGATTTCTCATGTAAGTATCAATGTTCAATACCGTGTGCTACTATACAACCACGCGTGTTACTGTACTTTTACTACCGGGTAGTTCAACAGTTTTAACGGTAACACTTTCGCCATTATTTTTAATAAAAGATAATTCTGTCGTTTTCTTACTACGACAATACTTCCGTTGTGGGGGTCCACCAATGATTGTGCCGTCGTACGAATATTCTCTGTTAAAACGAATATTCCCCGACCAATCGAATATTATATAACCACTTGCTTACTTTGCAAAATTTATAAATATTACCCACAACTATAACATTATATCAAATCCACACCATAATATTAAAAAAAATATTTTAAGAAATTTAAATCTTTATTCATAAAATATGGGGTCTCACATCTTGTCTCACATCTCAGCAGGGATCATATCCCTAAGCTTTGATACCAACTGTGACGCCCCCAAAATAGGTATACATCACCCATCTTGGGTCGCCAAATACATGGTACAAAATTTAAATACAACTTAATTATACAACAGTCGTGTAAAATACGACAAAACATAATCTAAGAGTTTTAATAAGAATATTGTCATCTATATAATATCCGCACTCAATGGAGTCCTGATTATATTTATTATCATACTATTTAATAAAATAGTGAAGACTACTAATGCTATCATCTGGACCGTCACTCCGTTCCCCGACTATTCCCGGCTACGTTCTCATTTCCTGAAGAAAACAATGAAAGAAAGGGTGAGCTCAACTAGCCCAGTAAGAAATATTATGACTAAGATAATGCAGAATAAATTATCATTAGTCTTCAACAATGTTAAACTAATAAAATACAATAGACATTAAGTTTAACTGCAGTGGAATAAGCAATCCATTAGAAAAGTCAAGTAGAGCATGATATTCCAACAGAAAAATAAAGAATGGAACTAGGTCATGCGTAATCTGCACAGACAGGATATTCCAACAGAATAATAATGAATGAAATAATAGAAGAATTCACCATGCATGCGATAGACCGCACAGACAGGTTATTCCAACAGAATAATAAAGAATGGAACTAGGTCTAACGTAATTCGCACAGACGTGATATTCTAACAGAATAATAAAGAATGGAATAACAGAAAATTTTTACTATGTATGCGGTCGCATAGACAGGTTATTCCAACATAATAATAAAGAATGGAATAACAAAAGAATTTCACCATGTATGCGGTACTTCGCATAGACAGATTATTCCAACATAATAATAATGAATGGAATAGCAGAAGCTCTCTTCATGAATACGAAAGAAATAATATCCCTTGTGAGACCCCAGATTTATGAATAAATATTTAAATTTCTCGAAATATTTTTTTGAATATTGTGGAATGAATTTGATATAATGTTATAGTTTTGGGTAATATTTATAAATTTTGCAAAGTATGCAAGTTATTATATAATATTCGATTGGTCGGAAAATATTCGTTTTAATTGGGAATATTCGTACGACGGCATAATCATTGGTGGACCCCACAACGGAATTATTATTGTATTGAGAAAACAATAAAAATATTTTTATGAAAATAACGGCGGAAGTTTTACCGTTAAAACTGTTGAACTACTTGGTAGTAAAAGTACAGTAATACGCGTGGTTGCGTAGTAGCACACGGTATTGATTATTGATGTTTACGTGAGAAGTCACTCAGATTTGTTCAATTATTACTTCAGTAATTGTTGCATAGTATCTCACGTTATTTGATTCAATTATTGTCGATATTTTATATATTATTAAATCAATAATTGAGACGACAAAGTTTTTAATATTATTATTTGCAATATTAACGATGTCTAGAAGTTCTGTCAAGGAAAGGTTTGGTCACCTAATTGCGCGTCAATAGGGAGAAATCCTTATTGGAAAGCCTCCTCTTTCCTGGGAACAACCTGGTCGATTAATATTGTGAATTATAATAATAATGATAAATGTTGTTAAATATATTGAGGTGTCTTTTTAGGAAGTCACGAAAGTTTATATATATATATATATATATATATAAATTTTATTTTATTTGTATTATTAATGTAATAAAACAGAAAAGTTTTTTATATAAAATAGAATACTTTTATAAAGTTATTTGTTTTATTAGACACTAATTAGAATATATTTTATTTTATTATGCATAGTATTTTGCATAGTAAAATCTTTTTATATAAAACAAAATACTTTTATAAAGTTATTTATTTTATTAGATAATAATTAAAATATATTATATTTTATTATGCATAATGTTTGCATTGTGATTGCATAGTATTTTGCATAGTAAAATCTTTTTATATAAAATATAATACTTTTATAAAGTTATTCATTTTATTATACTATAAATAGAATATATTATATTTTATTTAAAATATTTTGTTTTATTAGAATATTTTATTAATACTGCATATTAAATCAATATGGACCGTCCGTTTAAAAGTAAATCAATCTGGACCGTTCATGAATTAGTTACTATTCAGTCCATTCTACTATAAATAGTAGCTCATTCCTTCATTATTTCTTACGAATTCACTGAAACTCTAGAGAGAGAAACTATAGAGAGAAAGAAGAAAATTATTCTGCTACCTCAATTTTCTAATATCCAGTTCTTTTAAGGTAAGGGGTATTATTTCTTTCGTATTCATGAAGAGAACTTCTGTTATTCCATTCTTTATTATTCTGTTGGAATAACTTGTATATGCGGGCTACCCTATACTTGGTGAAATTCTTCTGTTATTTCATTCTTTATCATTATGTTGGAATAACCTGTTTATGCAAAGTACCGCATACATGGTGAAATTTTTCTGTTATTCCATTCTTTATTATTCCTTAGAACATCCTGTCTGTGAGTTTACGCATGACCTGGTTCCGTTATTTATTATTCTATTGGAATATTCTATCGGTGAATATTACGTCTGACCTGGTTCCATTAATTATTATTCTATTAGAATAACCTGTTTGTGTGGTTGATCGCATGCATGGTGATTTCTGTTGTTATTTCATTCTTTATTATTCTGTTGGAATATCCTGTCGGTGCGAATTTCGCCTGACCTGGTTCCGTTATTTATTATTTTATTGGAATAACCTGTTTGTGCGGTCTATCGTATGCATGGTGATTTCTTTTGTTATTCCATTCTTTATTATACTCAGTTGGTTAAAGTTTTGACTTCTATACTCCATGAAATTAATGAAATATCCTTGATATTTGCGCTTCATCCAGTATCTTTTCATGAAAATATTCTTCTGAGCATTCTTGAATTTTACTCTACAAAGAAGTATCATGTTGACAATTTGGATGTTATTAGTTCCTGGATAAATTAATTCTTAAACTTGTTTTATTGAATTCTTATATCATTGTCATCATCCTCATGTTTATATTATGTTGAAAGTAATCTGTGTCCTGTAGTGCTTAGATGGACTTGGTATGATTATGACCAGAGATTAATCGGTATAATCATGACCGTAATATTACAAATGATGTGGTAAAAGTCCTCATTGGCCCGTAGTGCATTGATGGACAGTTGTTGGCATGATCATGACCATTGATGAATACACGAATATCCTTAGCCCATAGTGCATGGATAATTTGTGGTTGTGATACTAATGAATATCCTTGGCCGTAGTGCAGGGATGATGTGGATTATTTATTAAGCTGAGTCTCAGCGATAAAAGTGATGAAAAACCTTTTAAATCATAAAAGATAGTAGATTTTATTCTCTACTTGACTCTTTTAATGGATTGCTTGTTCCGCTGTAGTTAAACTTGATGTTTGTTATATTGTATTAGTTTGACATTGTAGAAGACTAATGATAATTTATTCTACATTATCTTAGTCATAATATTTCTTACTGGGCTAGTTGAGCTCACCCCTTTCTTTCATTGTTCTCTTCAGGAAATGAGAACGTAGCCGGGACTAGTCGGGGAACAGAGTGATGGTCCAGATGATAGTATTAGTAATCCTCACTATTCTGTTAAATAGTGTGACAATAAATGTATTGGGGACTCCTTTGAGTGTGGATATTGTCTAGATGACAATATTCTTATTAAAACTCTCACTTTATGTTTTGTCGTACTTTACACGACAGTTGTATTATTAAGTTGTATTTGTATTTTTGTACCATGTATTTGGCGATTCAAGATGGGTGATGTATACCTATTTTGGGGGAGTCACAGTTGGTATCAAATCTTAGGGATATGATCCCTGGCTGAGATGTGAGACAAGAACTAGGAGGGAGAGAAAAGGAATTCCTTCGGTAGTATGACCTACCTAAGTTTATTTGGTATTTAATTGGTCGGTCAGAGTATAGGGATAATATGTGATATATCAATTAACCCTTGTTTTGTGACAGTGTTTGAAAATGGCATCTGAAAATGTTGAGATAAGTAAAGGAGCAAAATAATATGACCGTATCGCAGTAAGAGGATCAGCTTGCAAAATTATCCCGGTTTGCATCCCATTTGGTTGATAATGAGGAGTGAATGACGCGAATGTTTCTAAGAGGTTTAAAACCCAATATACGCCAATACCTCTTTTCTCATAAACTTTGTTTATATTCAGATGTTGTGAATAGAGCTCAGTTATTGGAGCGCGATAATGAGTTAGCACAACCAAAAGGTAACGACCAACAACAAGATAATAATCGTATCGGTGGCAACGACCATCAGAATAATGATGACCATCGTGGGGGAAATTATCATGCCAAGAATGGTAACCACTTCGGTGGTAATCATGGCCAAGATAATAGAAGTGGAAATTTCAAGAAGAGAATGTCATTTAACTCGATTTTGTCGAAGTCAAGTCTAGCTGGGACGGTGGAACCAAAGGCAGATACGGACAAAACAAAGTCGGTGGTTTCAGGAAGAGCATTTTTTGTGACTTCTTAAAAAGCGAGTGACCCAAACGAAGTTAGCACGGGTTAGTTAATTATAAATTCTTGTGAAGTTTATACCTTATTAGATACCGGTTCTACCCATTCTTTTATCTCTCTTGCTTGCGCTCAACGTTTAAATTTGACTTCGGAGAAATTAGACTTTGACTTATTAGTTGAAATTTCGATAGTAGAAACCTCCGTTACCTCCATTGCTTATAAATTTTGTTGATTCAAATCGACACTTTTACATTACCTGTCGATCTTATCTCTTTGAAAATACTTGCCTATGATACGATTTTAGGAATCGATTGGTTAATTACTCATCATGCTTTTCGTAAGGTTGTTAGCTTTCATATTCCTAACCAACCTGTTATGCGAATTATAAAGTCAATCATTGTCATATCAAGCCATAAGTAAAGAGCCCTGATCCTTTCGTTGTTGACTTCCTTGTGTGTAATGCACTGAAGCCAGACTTTCTGTAGGCGACGTCGTGAATGACGATGGCAAGTTGATAGGTATCGATGTGACGTACTATCCAAGTCATGGATGAGAGTCACAGTTTTGAATGATATTTCTATTGTTAATAAATTTTCTGACGTATTCTTGAAGACTTCTTAGCCTACCCCTATAGCGTGAAATTGAATTTTGTATTGACCCCAGTACAAAATCCATTTCTAAAATCCTTAAATATTTCTTTAACTAAAACGAATGTAACATGCGCCAAAGACGTTGGCTCGAGCGATTGAAGATTACGACCATACTATTCAATATCATCGTGGAAGAGCGAACGTAGTAGCTGACACGTTGAGTAGAAGATCGTATACATTTACGAGTGCGATGTTGTTAACACAAAGACCCATTTCGTCTAACTTATAAATGATGAAGATAGAGTTAAAGACTCTAGGGACCCACATGAAGATAACGAATATACGAGTATAATCGACTTTAATCGATAATGTTAAAGCCGCTCAAGCTATATACTCAGAGCTGATGAATGTGAAGAAGAAGGTTCAAGAGGGCGTTATTCTAGAAGCAAGAATCGATGAAGAGAGGAAATCTTAACCCTGGATTTTATTGGCCCATTTGAAATCATTGATCGAGTAGGAACTATGGCCTATACACTCGTTTTACCGCCAAGTATGTTGCGATTTCATAACATTTTTTACGTATCGATGTTACGTAAATATGTGGACAACCCGAATCACATTATTTATTTAAAACCGAACGAGATAGCGAAAAATTTAATGTATGAGGAAATACGTGTTAGAATCTTGAATAAGAAGGATCGTATTCAACACTCAAAGTTAAGGTATCCTCATCTGTTCGGCATACCAGGTACGTACGTAAATTTTGAGGGAAAAATTTCATAAGGAGAGGAGATTGTGACACCCCAGATTTTATGAATAAAGATTAAAATTTCTCAAAATATTTTTTTGAATATTATAGAATGAATTTGATATAATATTATAGTTGTGGGTAATATTTATAAATTTTGCAAAGTATGCAAGTTGTTATATAATATTCAATTGGTTAGAAAATATTTGTTTTAACAGGGAATATTCGTACGACGGCACAATCATTAGTGGACCCCACAACGGAATTATTATTGTATTGAGAAAACAATAAAAATATTTTTATGAAAATAACGGCGGAAGTTTTACCGTTAAAACTGTTGAACTACTTGGTAGTAAAAGTACAGTAATACACGTGGTTGCATAGTAGCACACGGTATTGATTATTGATGCTTACGTGAGAAGTCACTCAGTTTCGTTCAATTATTGCTTCAGTAATTGTTGCATAATATCTCACGTTATTTGATTCAATTATTGTCGATATTTTATATATTATTAAATCAATAATTGAGACAACAAAGTTATTAATATTATTATTTGCAATATTAACGATGTCTAGAAGTTCTGCCAAGGAGAGGTTTGATCACCTAATTGCGCGCCAATAGGGAAAAATTCTTATTGGAAAGCCCCCTCTTTCCTGGGAATGACCTGGTCGATTAATATTGTGAATTATAATAATGATGATAAATGTTGTTAAATATATTGAAGTGTCTTTTTATAAAGTCACGGAAGTTTATATATATATATATATATATATATATATATATATATATATATATATATATATATATATATTTTGTTTTATTAGTATTATTAATGTAATAAAACAAAAAAGTTTTTTATATAAAACAGAATACTTTTATAAAGTTATTTGTTTTATTAGACAATAATTAGAATATATTATATTTTATTATGCATTGTATTTTGCATAGTAAAATCTTTTTATATAAAACAGAATATTTTTATAAAGTTATTTATTTTATTAGACAATAATTAAAATATATTCTATTTTATTATGCATAGTATTTGCATAGTATTTTGCATAGTAAAATCTTTTTATATTAAACAGAATACTTTTATAAAGTTATTCATTTTATTAGATTATAAATAGAATATATTATATTTTATTTAAAAGATTTTGTTTTATTAGAATATTTTATTAATACTGCATAGTAAATCAATATGGACCGTCCATTTAAAAGTAAATCAATCTGGACCGTTCATGAATTAGTTACTATTCAGTTCATTCTCATATAAATAGAAGTTCATTCCTTCATTATTTCTTACGAATTCATTGAAACTCTAGAGAGAGAAACTATAGAGTGAAAGAAGAAAAGTATTCTGCTACCTCACTTTTTCAATATCCAATTCTTATAAGGTAAGGGGTATTATTTCTTTCGTATTCATGAAGAGAACTTTTGTTATTCCATTCTTTATTATTTTGTTGGAATAACCTGTATACGCGGGCTACCCTATACTTGGTGAAATTCTTCTGTTATTCCATTCTTTATCATTATGTTGGAATAACCTGTCTATGCGAAGTACCTCATACATTGTGAAATTCTTTTGTTATTCAATTCTTTATTATTCTGTTGGAACATCTTGTCTGTGCGTTTACGCATGACCTGGTTCCGTTATTTATTATTCTGTTGGAATATCCTATCGGTGCGTATTACACCTGACCTGGTTCCATTAATTATTATTCTGTTGGAATAACTTGTCTGTGCGGTCTATCTCATGCATGGTGATTTATGTTGTTATTCCATTCTTTATTATTCTGTTGAAATATTCTGTCAGTGCGAATTTCGCCTGACCTGGTTCCATTATTTATTATTCTGTTGGAATAACCTGTTTGTGCGGTTTATCGCATGCATGGTGATTTCTTTTGTTATTCAATTCTTTATTATACTCAGTTGGTTAAAGTTTTGACTTCTATACTCCATGAAATTAATGAAATATCCTTGATATTTGCGCTTCATCCAGTATCTTTTTATGAAAATATTCTTCTGAACATTCTTGAATTTTACTCTACAAAGAAGTATCATGTTGACAATTTAGACGTTATTAGTTCCTGGATAAATTAATTCTTAAACTTATTTTATTGAATTCTTATATCATTGTCATCATCCTCATGTTTATATTATGTTGAAAGTCATATGTGGCCTATAGTGCTTAGATGGACTTGGTATGATTATGACCAGGGATTAATCGGTATAATCATGACCGTAATATTACAAATGATGTGGTAAAAGTCCTCATTGGCTCGTAGTGCATTGATGGACAGTTGTTGGCATGATCATGACCATTAATGAATACACAAATATCTTTGGCCCGTAGTGCATGGATAATTTGTGGTTATGATACTAATGAATATCCTTGGTCGTAGTGCAGGGATGATGTGAATTATTTATTAAGTCGAGTCTCGGCAATAAAAGTGATGAAAAACCTTTTAAATCATAAAAGATAGTAACTTTTATTCTCTACTTGACTCTTTTAATAGATTACTTGTTCCGCTGCAGTTAAACTTGATGTGTGTTATATTTTATCAGTTTAACATTGTTGAAGACTAATGATAATTTATTCTACATTATCTTAGTCATAATATTTCTTACTGTGACACCCCCAAATCTAGGTACTTCATTCCCATAAGATTTGGTGTTCACTATTCAAGCATTCATACTATAACCTCCCCTTAAATAGGGTTACATTATTAAGTTCAAAAATATCCCAGGTTATCTAACCTTTAAACGTCATTCAATTGCGAAATTAAAATTATAACATTACATCATTAAATTAAAGTCTAAGATCATCATAGTAAAAGTCTAACATCATAATCAAAGTCAAGATTACAAGTCCTCATTACTTGTACATTTTTCTCTTTCCTTTGCTAGTCGAAGGTTCATCTACCTTCTCCTCTTTAGCTGCAATGAGTTTATAAATATGCAAGAGTGAGCAAAACAATTGCTCACTGGATATAATAGAGAATCAACAAGAGTACAACAATAATAACTATCAATAATAAACTCATCAAGACTAAATAGTACTCTAACAATAATAATCAGAAATTGGAACCTAAAATATGGAATATACATCACTGAGGGTCATATGACCATGAACTACGTCCACAGTTGCAAGTAATCTTTCAACTCCAACTTTAAAAGTCATAAGACTATAAAGACCTCGTACTTAGGGGGATCAACCCTTCGTATAATGTATTGTGCACAAATGTAAGACCCCGAATTTTATGAAATAAAAGTATTCAATTTTTCTTATAATTACAATTCAGTAAATGGTTAAATTGATAAAAGGTTAAAGTTAAGGGTGATATATGAATTTTTTTTTCAAAATAAGCAAGTGGTTATAAAATACTCATTGTTGTCGGGTAATATTCGTTTGGTCGTGGAATATTCTTTCTGTCGGGGAATATTCGTACAACGGCGCAGCCTTTTATGGGCCCCGTAACAGAATAACTGTCGGATGAAGAAAACTACAAATTAAAGTTTTTATAAATAACGGCGTAATCGTTACTGTTAACACTGTTGGAATACCCGGTGGGTAAAGTAAAGTAATACGCGTTGTTGCACAGTAGCACACGGTATTGCACGGTATTTTTGAATTATTGATTCTTACGTAAAAAGGCACTACTCAATAATTGTTACAGTAATTACTGTTCAGTATTATATTTTATTGATTCAATAATTGATGCGTTGATATTTTATATTACTGTTGTTTTAATAATTGTCACTACACAGTATTTTCCATTATCGAAGAAATAATTCATATTATCTTAATAATATTATTAGATAATATTATTGGCAATGTCTAGAAAGTTCTGTCTAAGGAGAGGTTTGGTCACCTAATTGCGCGCCAGTAAAGAGAAATCCTTATTGGAAAGCCCCCTCTTTCCTGGAAACTGTCTGGTTGTCAGTATTATGATTCTGTAATATTATTTGTGAATAATTAATTATTGATTTATATGATAAGGAAAATATTGATTTTATGTGGATATAGATGGAGAAAATTTTTAATATGACAATTGTTGAAAATTGAAATTTTATCTTTTTCTGATAAAATAATTCATTTAATAATATAATAATGATGATATTTTTACGATGAATGTGAGATATATGAGTATATGTGGAGGAGGAGTATTTTTGTTACCAAAATATTTAAAGCATATTTTATGTGTCGGTGGACCCTATTTTTTTTACTGAAATTTGATTATAGCCTGTAAAATCACCCGTTTGTGGATTTCGGTCAATTTCTGTTTAGAATTTGGAAAAACTTTCTTTTGTAAAGTTGTAGAGAATTGAATTTCCTATAAAAGGTCTCGAGATTCGAAATTTCGGACAAAAGGGCTATTTATTGTGAATTATTGAAGTTCTGAAGTTCCGAAATAATTGATTTTTGGAAGTTTAAAATATTTTTAATTACAAAAACGTTTTTTCATTTTTGAAACTCATTAAACATGTAATTAGGAGGCTGAATTCATATTGTCCAAGGTGTGCGTGAAGATTATATATATATATATATATATATATATATATATATATATATATATATATATATATATATTATAGTCTATTTGACTCTTCTAATGGATTGATCATTCCGCTGCAACTATGGTTGAAATTTTTTATCACATACCATATGTTCTAAATCTCTGATTTATTACTATTGAAGGCTATTGATAATTTATTTATCTTTAGTCATGATATTCTTTACTGAGCTAGTTGTGCTCACCCTTTTGGTTCACAATTCTTTCAGGTAATACGAGTGTAGCTGGGTCGAGCGGGGGATAACAGGGGAATAGAACGGTGGTCATCATTTAGTAGTTATATTTGGCAAATCAACTAGGGTGAAGCGAACCCAACGTTGGAAGGGTGTTTTGCCACTGTCATACAAGATGTCTAATGACATACCACCTTGTGTCATCATAAGACATGGATGTGCTCATCCACTTACTGAGTATTTCTACCAGCACTATCTATATGATCTTAGAGTCTATTTGAAATATAACTCTCAAATAGAGACAGTGGAGATAATGATATGTCAGGAGAAGACTTGTCATTGGGAAGAATATGATAGTAAGCTTCTTGTTTTTCTTTGGGGTCTATTGGGTCAACCAAGGATAATTCTGTGGCCATATGATATCTATAATAACCAAGACGCATGGTATCCCATGTACGAAGGTTTTCTTGAGCACTTCCCAAAGATTCTAATTTCTAAAACAGTTTTCGACTATACCTTTATGTAAGGTGTCATTATGAGGTGCTGTCCACGGTTGGGACATGAGTCACAGTTGATATATATTTGTATACAAACTCACATCATATGTGTTGTTGTATTTTGCATGACAATTGTTGTAATAAAGTTGTAGTTGTTTTCTGTACCATGTATTTGGCGACTCAGAATGGGTTGGATGGAATGGACCTATTTTGGGGTCGTTACATTTGGTATCAGAGCTTAGGGATATGATCTCTGGCGGAGATCGGGATTAGAATTAGGAGGGGAGAGATGAGTAAATCATTCGCTAGTATGTCCTACCTAATCTTAATTATTGGTCGGTCATAATATACGGATATTATGTGATATGTTAATTTGCTTAATTAACCCTCGTTTTATGGAAGTATTTGAGAATGGCAGCTGAGAATGCTAACAATGGAGTGAATGAGACTGTGGGGATACCTCTAATCACTAACCATGATAATGTGATGTCAGACGAAGAAGGAATTAGAGATATCCATGTGGTGAGTGAAGAATTGATAGTTGCACCCGAGATAGTCGCAGAGGTAACAGCTGAGAGTGAGGCAGAAGAGGAAAAAGAGGTACCTGAGGAGAGTTTATTAGAGGTATTATATGATCAAAATGTAGAATTTCAAAATCGTATTCATGAATTAGAAGAGCAGGCTGAAGAACGACAGGCGGTCGTGGAGCAAAAGGATGCAATAATTCAAGCTTGTGTTGCCCGATATGTAATGTTTGAACAGAAGTATTCTTTGGCAGAGTGTAAGATGATAAAGATGGAATCTGAGCTGAAAGAAGAAAAAACTGAACGAGTAAGAATGAGTAATGCATGGGTAAAAGCCACACGACACGTGGATATTTTGGAAAGAGATGTTCGATCTAAGAAGGCTAAAATAGATGATATGAATTTCTCTTTTTGGAAAGCAATTGGGAGAACTCAACATCGAGTTTTGAATTACCCTGTACAGAGCGGTCAACCTGAATTTGATATGGATCGAAGATTGATGATTCAGATCATGAATCAGGAGTACGAAGAGGCAGTTGAGGGAGGAATATGCCCTATAGAAAAGTATATTCCAACGGTAGTGATGACGCCAAATGCTGTCCCAGACAAGTCAAAGTCGAGTAGTTCAAGGGATAGCGGTTGTCATGACTTCCCAACAAATGAGGAACGCAAATGAAGTTATCACGAGAGATGAGTAATGGAGAAACCATAATGACCCGGGAGATAGAATCTGAAATGAAAGCAAGGTATTCTCAACTTTTCGAAATACCAGGTACGTAAATTTCGGGGACGAAATTTCATAAGGAGGGGAGATTGTAAGACCCCGAATTTTATGAAATAAAAGTATTCAATTTTTCTTATAATTACAATTCAGTAAATGGTTAAATTTGTAAAAGGTTAAAGTTAAGGGTGATATATGAATTTTTTTTTCAAAATAAGCAAGTGGTTATAAAATACTCATTGTTGTATGGGAATATTCGTTCTGTCGTGGAATATTCTTTCTGTCGGGGAATATTCGTACGACGGCGTAGCCTTTTGTGGGTCCCGTAACAGAATAACCGTCGGATGAAGAAAACGAAAAATTAAAAATTTTATAAATAACGGCATAATCGTTATTGTTAACACTGTTGGAATACCCAATGGGTAAAGTAAAGTAATACGCGTTGTTACACAGTAGCACACGATATTGCACAGTATTTTTGAATTATTGATTCTTACGTAAGAAGGCACTACTCAATAATTGTTACAGTAATTACTGTTCAGTATTATATTTTATTGATTCAATAATTGATGCGTTGATATTTTATATTACTGTTGTTTTAATAATTGTCACTACACAGTATTTTCCATTATCGAAGAAATAATTCATATTATCTGAATAATATTATTAGATAATATTTTTGGAAATGTCTAGAAAGTTCTGTCTAAGGAGAGGTTTGGTCACCTAATTGCGCGCCAGTAAGGAGAAATCCTTATTGGAAAGCCCCCTCTTTCCTAGAAACTGCTTGGTTGTCAGTATTGTGATTCTGTAATATTATTTGTGAATAATTAATTATTGATTTATATGATAAGGAAAATATTGATTTTATGTGGATATAGATGGAGAAAATTTTTAATATGACAATTGTTGAAAATTAAAATTTTATCTTTTTCTGATAAAATAATTCATTTAATAATATAATAATGATGATATTTTTACGATGAATGTGAGATATATGAGTATATGTGGAGGAGGAGTATTTTTGTTACCAAAATATTTAAAGCATATTTTATGTGTCGGTGGACCCCATTTTTTTTACTGAAATTTGATTATAGCCTGTAAAATCGTCCGTTTGTGGATTTCGGTCAATTTCTGTTTGGAATTTAGAAAAACTTTCTTCTGCAAAGTTGTAGAGAATTGAATTTCCTATAAAAAATTGCGAGATTCGAATTTTCAGACAAAAGGGCTATTTATTGTGAATTATTGAAGTTCTGAAGTTCCGAAATAATTGATTTTTGGAAGTTTAAAATATTTTTAATTACAAAAACGTTTTTTTCATTTTTGAAACTCATTAAACATGTGATTAGGAGGCTGAATTCAGATTGTCCAAGGTGTGCGTGAAGATTATATATATATATATATATATATATATATATATATATATATATATATTATTATTTTATTAAATTTTCTGCTTTGGTGTTCTAAGCAATTTCCTATAAATAGGTACTTAGGTTAGAATTGAAAATCACACCAGAAACTGAAATTTTCTCTCTCTATAATATCGAGCGTATTCTTGTGAGTATTTTGAGTATACTTTGAGTATTGTTATACGGTGCAAGTTCAAGTCATAGCCTATATCCGGTGTTTCAACTAGAAGTATTGTCTTTCGATGTAAGGGATTGTAAGGGATAGTAAGAGATGTTATTTTCTTCTAAAATGATATTATTTCTTTAATATCATTATGCCAAAATGTTGGTTGGAAATTTTTATCAAATTTGGAACTTTTCCATGTCGGGGTTACTATTCATGAGTTACTATTCACGAGTACTATTCATGAAGCGTGATGATATTTTTTGTGAAATTTCTATCTTCTGATGTCGGAGTTACTATTCACGTATACACTATTCACGAATACGATACTATTCACCGAAAAATGAAATTTCTTCTTTTTGTCTAAAATATCTATTGTGGATACTAGCTTTGATTGTATCCATGTTTTGATCATTCTTGAATTTTACACCACTATGATTATTTTTGAGGTATTTTTGGACATGGATAAAACAAAGTACGAATCCTTAATCCTTGTCATTTTGTTTCACTGGATTCGTTTCTTTAAAAATATTTTTCATCATCCTCAATCCTAAATGATGATATAACTGAATATCTTTGGCTTGTAGTGCAAAGATGAATGATTACTGATGAATATATTTGGCCTGTTGTTCAAAGATGACTTGTTGATGTATATCTTTGGCCTGTAGTGCAAAGATGACTTATTGATGTATATCTTTGGCCGTAGTGCAAAGATGAATTTATTAGTATGATTATGAACATGAACTGGGATTTGGTATAACCATGATCTTTGATGTTTCAGGTGATAAAAATTATCTTTGTCCTGGATGAGAAAAGAAATTTAGAACAACAATTACGATTATGAGTTATACATGTGATTGTGGACAGGAATTGTTGATTGATGTTACAGGGATAAAACATTGTTGGTAGACTTTTAACATAAAGAAGATAATAGACTTTATAGTCTATTTGACTCTTCTAATGGATTGCTCGTTCCGCTGCAACTATGGTTGAAATTTTTTATCATATACCATATGTTCTAAATCTCTGATTTATTACTGTTGAAGGCTATTGATAATTTATTTATCTTTAGTCATGATATTCTTTACTGAGCTAGTTGTGCTCACCCTTTTGGTTCACAATTCTTTCAGGTAATACGAGTGTAGCTGGGTCGAGCGGGGGATAACAGGGGAATAGAACGGTGGTCATCATTTAGTAGTTATATTTGGCAAATCAACTAGGGTGAAGCAAACCCAACGTTAGAATGGTGTTTTGCCACTGTCATACAAGATGTCTAATGACATACCACCTTGTGTCATCATAAGACATGGATGTGCTCATCCACTTGCTGAGTATATCTACCAGCACTATCTATATGATCTTGGAGTCTATTTGAAATATAACTCTCAATTAGAGACAGTGGAGATAATGATATGTCAGGAGAAGACTTGCCATTGGGAAGAATATGATAGTAATCTTCTTGTTTTTCTTTGGGGTCTATTGGGTCAACCAAGGATAATTCTGTGGCCATATGATATCTGTAATAACCAAGACGCATGGCCTTCCATGTACGAAGGTTTCCTTGAGCACTTCCCAAAGATTCTAATTTCTAAAACAGTTTTCGACTATACCTTTATGTAAGGTGTCATTATGAGGTGCTGTCCACGGTTGGGACATGAGTCACAGTTGATATATATTTGTATACAAACTCACAGCATATGTGTTGTTGTATTTTGCACGACAATTGTTTTAATAAAGTTGTAGTTATTTTCTGTACCATGTATTTGGCGACTCAGAATGGGTTGGATGGAATGGACCTGTTTTGGGGTCGTTACAACAAACATTTTAACGCTACGCATAAGTTATCCCCTAATAATAGGGTTGTTCATCTCAGTATTTAGAATACAAGTCCGCACCAAAGTAAGTTTGGTTTGGATACATTTCGAGGGTAATTTAGAATTCAACGGTCATCAACTAAGGATTAGTTGAATACAATATTGATAACATCATGCTATGGAATAATCTTAACTAAATCGACATTGAAAATTAAGATCATGCTTTAGGAATAAACTAACAGCATAAACATCGAATAATTATAATATGCCTTGCTTGAACAATATTAAGCCAAGGTTAAAACCTTATTTAGAGTTGAATCTTAAGCATGCATAACAAATAATAAGTTGAATGATAAAACTTTTTCAACATTAGTGTGTTAAGAATGTAGAAATTTGCATGCTAATTAACAAGTTAAAGATTGGCTCAAAATTAAGAGATAAGGTTTAGGAGCTTGCACGATATAATTAGGGTTAAGAAAATTTCACAAAGAAAGCTTAGAGTTAGGAAAACTTACTCAAAGATAGCTAGATACTTGCACAATCATAAGAGTAAAGTTAGAGAACTTGCCTCGTGCGTAGGTTAAACAATCACTACTCACGTTCACACATACCATATGTATTGACAATACACATTAGTTACACTAACATTACCTTCATGAGTTGCTTTCTACTTTTAGTATAGCTACTAACTAAGTTTAAGTTTAAACAACATCGCATCTTTTCATGAACATTACTTTTTAGCTTTATTACAACTACGTAAGTGATCATGTCATTGCACCACATACACATTAACAACTTGATACAACATCTTATTACATGTCCAATATGTTATCATTAAGTTATACTAATACACAAAGGGTTGCACTTGCATTCGCGCATCCCGATGCCCTCCGATTGGCTCCAAATACATAACAGTTCTAAAGATGACCATTTTGACCCTTCATAACGAATTCAAATTGAAAACTTTAAAGAATAAAAGTTATAGGCCTATTCGTCCTCTTTTCGAATCATCTTGAATCGCCTCAATCAAAGTTCGTATGAAAAGGTTATGGCCATTTTACTACAAGAGGTCAAAACTGTCCAACCCAGACCACTTTTCCAGCGCTGGGGCGCGAGACAGTGGCGCCAGGGCGTGAACTTCTGGCCTATTTTTGGCGCTGGGCCGCGAAATTTGGTGCTGGGGCTCCGAATTACAAAACACCCAAAACCAGAAACAAAACCAAGCTACTATGTCTTAATTTCTAACACCAATTAACATGTATAACTTATGCAAATTACACATAAACTTCACCAAGCATACAAATACTAACGTAACACAGCTTAAACCATAATTCTGGAAAAATTAAATACTGGAAAATATATTTTTAAAACCAAAAACTCTATTTTTGATATTTCTTGACACAGTGAACACTGTAATCATAATGATACACCAATTTGATTCTTTTGAACTAAGTTCTCTGTAATTCTTAACAAACTAACTAACATAGTCACAGTTCAATTTCACACACTAAATTGATCATCATAATTGTTACTTACATAAGCCACATAAGAAATACATATACTGACATTATTTCTTCATACTGTAAACCAAAATTTGCATGCGATTATTGATTAAACGCCATATCTAATCACTATAAACATGTATAACCCCCATAACTTAGTTACATAACAACAATTCGGAAGAATTAAAATTCACAGAGCATAAACAAATTTTGCCGTAGAAACCCATATATGCATAATAAGAGTATAGAACATACCTTTTTCTTCTTAACAGAAATCCTTGCTACACACTGGAATTGTTCTTCTCTGCACAAGCTCTCTCTCAAATTCTCTCAAGTCTCAATTCTCTCTATTGCCTAGCACAAGTAGAATGAAGTTCTGATAGCTAGTATGCGTAACATAAGAAAACACAAACTGATATGGCCTTAATAGCCATCATCAGTTATCAAAATAATGTCTACAACATCAATACGTTATATTTATTATTTATTTTATTTTTTTATTTTATAAATTAGAAATATCAAAAGTCATAAGGCTTGTTTGGCAAACCATTTAAATTTTAAAGAATTTATATCCTTAAGCATTGTTTGGGTAAAACTAGATTAAAACTACTTTAATTTATTTTTAATAACTCCTTATACTATAGTTATTTGTCACACTTTATTTAATCAAGCTTTTATACTTAATTTAATTAATTCAATTAACAATTAATTAAACAATTCATTTAATCACATAACTCAATACAAATAATTAACCATCAACTTGAAATATCAATATAATAATAATTTTCTTAACTCATTAATTATTTATTTAACACATAAATAATTAATCAATTCAAATTAAACAAATATTTATTTAGCAATAAATACACCAATTAAATATTTATATAATTCAATAAATATTTAAAATTACAATTTAAATTTTTGAATTGTTACATCCTTCCCTCCTTACAAGGATTCTGTCCCCAGAATCACAACTCAAACAAATAAATCGTCACACTTATTGAGCTAGTTTAGCTCACCCCTTTCTTTCACTGTTCTCTTCAGGAAATGAGAACGTAGTCGGGACTAGTCGGGGAACGGAGTGACGGTCCAGATGATAGTATCAGTAGTCCTCACTATTTTGTTAAATAGTGTGACAATAAATGTAATGAGGACTCCTTTGAGTGTGGATATTGTCTAGATGACAATATTCTTATTAAAACTCTCAATTTATATTTTGTCATATTTTACACGACAGTTGTATTATTAAGTTGTATTTATATTTTTGTACCATGTATTTGGCGACTCAAGATGGGTGATGTATACCTATTTTGGGGGCGTCACACCCCTTACCTTAGAAAGAAACTGGATACTGGAGTAGAGAGGTAGCATACTTCTCTTCTTCTTTCTCTCTATAATTTCTCTCTATAATAATTGCTCTAAAACTTTAGTGAATTGGTGAGAAATGAAGGAAGAATGAGCTTCTATTTATAGGAAAATATAGTTTCGATAATTGCACGTTTTGGGGCTCGAAATATTACAGTATAATACCTCCAACTTTTTTTTCATTTTTAATTTAGTCCTGCAAGTATTATCAAACTTGCACCACTTTCCCTAATAGTAAATAATGTGAATCAATAGTTCAATCATGTGAATCAATAGTTATAATCATGTGAAAATACGAATTACAGTATAGTACCTCCATCTATACCTCTATTTTTAACTTAATCATGCAAGTATTATCAATCTTGCACCAACTCCCCTAATAGTACATGAATGTGATTCAATAGTACACACATGTGAACAAATAGTTATATAAGCATGTGAATTAGTAGCAATTAATTGCTCATTTATCTGATTAATTACCCGATTTATCAATATAACCCCCAGACATCAATTATCATCGAAATGAATGTTGATTTCCACTAACACTAATAATTTCAACACAATGGAACTATCAAATTCATCTTTAATCAACACGAACTTATTCATCATTAATATTATAACTCACAATATTTAACAACTAGGTCGTTCCCAGGAAAGAGGGGGCTTTCCGATAAGGATTTCTCCTTATTGACGCGCAATTAGATGACCAAACATCTCCTTAACAGAACTTCTAGACATTGTAAATATTGTAATTTATTAATATAAATAACTTTATTGTCTCAATTATTGATTTAATAATATGACATATTATGCAAATGATACTGTGACAATAATTGAATCAATAATATGAGAGATATGATGCAGCAATTACTATAGCAATAATTGAGTATAACTGAGTGACTTCTCACGTAAGTATCAATAATCAATACCGTGTGCTACTATTCAACCACGCGTATTACTGTACTTTTACTACCGGGTAGTTCAATAGTTTTAACGGTAACACTTCCGCCGTTATTTTTATAAAAAGATAATTTTGTCGTTTTCTTATTACGACAATACTTCCGTTTGTGGGGTCCTCCAATGATTGTGTCGTCGTACGAATATTCTCTGTTAAAACGAATATTTTCCGACCAATCGAATATTATATAACTATTTGTTTACTTTGCAAAATTTATAAATATTACCCACAACTATAACATTATATTATATCTATACTATAATATTCAAAAATATATTTTAAAAGAAATTAATTTTTATTTATAAAAGTTGGGCTCTTACAAACCGGATTCGGATATCTCATATCCGTAGGGATGAAGGAGATGTATGTGGTCATGTTATTGGTGATGGTGGGTGGTAATCAAAAAATACAATGTTCAAACTGGCCAGCACCATGAGCTTTCTCACTGACCCCACAATCACTTATTTAAGTAATAAGTTCTTATTTTAGAATTCTAGTTTGCAAAATATATTACTAAATTGGATAAATTTTGGAAGGATATATAAAGGCTACAAAATACTACAAGTTCTCATAATTTAATTTATATATTTATTACAAAATCAGTTATATATTTTTTTCATTTCATTATTAATCAACAAGTCTTACTTCTCTTTCTCTACCATAAAAAGAAGGGCCATTTATTTGTTACTAATTAATTTTTTATAATTGAATTAACTTTATTTAGAATTAAAATTTATTAGATATAAACACAAAAAATCTATCGTATAAAAATTACATCGAATTTACTATCAAAATCAACTTATTTGATTTTTAAATTTTTTTGATACATTTATTTAATTATTAATCTTAAAAGTGTTAATTTGATCATAAAAAGACAATTATAAGAAATAAAATTCGATGAATGACGTTTTTTTTTAAATAATGAATGGTAATAATATATCTATTTGTTTCAAATTATAATATAATTATTTACCTTTTTAAACTCACAAGTGTTATGATTTATTAATAATTATAAAAATTAATTTTATCAATAAATAATACTTTTTAGACAGTTGATAATATTCGTTATTGTATTATTTAAAATTATCTTTTTTTAAATAATTTTAACTATAAAAATATTTTAAATTTATAATGATCTTATATTTAAGAATTAAAAGAAAATGAGAAATTGAATTGTAATGAAATTGGTTTAAAATTTTTTTAAAAAAAAGGTCAGAAGAAAAGTAATTTGGGAATAGCTGACGAATTCCCAAGGGGTGGGGTGGGGGTGGGGGTGGGGTGGGGGTGG
The DNA here is from genome assembly GCA_020205505.1 of Panax japonicus. Classification (NCBI taxonomy): domain Eukaryota; kingdom Viridiplantae; phylum Streptophyta; class Magnoliopsida; order Apiales; family Araliaceae; genus Panax; species Panax japonicus. The sequence continues at coordinate 47,918,170 of CM035106.1, forward strand.
GGGCGTCAGTGTTTTTTCAAATAAAAAGATATTATTTTTTATAATTTTTTATTCAAATTTGTTATATTTTTTTTATTTTTTCATAATTATAGGGAAAAAAAAGTGTGCACCGGACGTACCGGTCGTTACGGTATCGAACGCCCCCCCCCCCCCCCCCCCCACCCCCCCACCCCCCAATTTAGTTCCCAAACGTATCATCGACTTATGGTAGACAAGAACAGGGTGGGTCCACCTTATCCCATGATACAAGGTAAGCTTAGCGCGTGGCTTCAACACACACTGACAGCAATTCAGTCAGATAGAATTAAACCGAGAATGATAAAAGTTGAAAATCTCACGAGATTATGTCTTTTTATTAAATGCGGACAAAAGCGACAGTCCGCACACACGACTAATTCGTAACCGAACGCGAATATTCAACTAGATTTGAATCCTCATTTTCAAATCCGCTACTCTCTCTCCCCCCATACTTTATCCCACTTCACGCAATGATAAGCAGATGTGCACTTATCACTCATTGCTTATCATTATACTATTTTTATTCCTTTAAAAAAAACACTTGACAAAATTTTAATTTTTAAATTTATAATTTTGCAAATACTCGCACTGCAAAGGGCACCAATATAAAATATTGGGAATTATTTGAATGTCGGCCACTTGATGAGGGTTTGTCATCTATGATTATATTAATTAATTGCCAATGGGTAAATTTATATTTTACTCCCTCTATTTTTAAAAAAATGATTAAAAGTATAAATATTTTTATCATTAAAAATATAAGATAAAAATATGTATAGTGAAGAATCATTTAATCATTTAGTGGGGTCTATTAATATAAAAAATAAAAATATTCATTATTTTATATAATATTATAAGACCGCTAAAAATAAATTTATTTTTTTTATTTTCTTTTTATTCATTATTTTGAAGACTGAAAAATATGTATTTACACCACAAACATTTAAAAAGAGAAATCAAATTGAATGAGAGAATATTGTTATACATGTAACGAATTCATTATTACAAATATTATGAAATAGTAAAAAATTACTCTTATTATTTTAAGTGCCCAGATTAGGCACAAATAATATTGTCATATATTTAAAATTATAAAAAAATTATGTAAAAAATTTATAAATCTTATCAATAATTTAATTAATAGGAGTACATAGGACTCATATACTACTTTTTTTGTTTCTCTATGTTATTGCACAATTATTTTGTACATAGTTTGTGTAAAAATAATTAATTAAAAAATAATAAAACCTTATCAATAATTTAAATAATATGACTCATGTACTACTTTTATTTTATATACACAATTATTTGTATATGTTAATGCCAAGATACGCACATACGTTCCAATCAACAAAGCACAGAAACAAAGTTACACAAAAAATTTGAAGGCTTGGGCCGCCGAGATACTTTCGGCTTGAGAATAAGTGAATAAGGTTTAACAATGGAGACGGTAAAATAAAGTTGTACTGATAATGAGGGTGTAGCCGTGTATTTATAGTGATCATATCAACTATGTTTAAGCCCTTTTCCGTATAGGAATAAGATTCCTCATTTGGTAAGATACTTTAATGGGATTATAGTCAATCTTTTTTAAGGAAAGAAATCGGATAATATCTTGACTCTTTCCTTAAGAATTGAAAATCAAATGTATTTAGAAATCTTTAATTCCTTAAAATGCTCAACTACCAAATCAAATTACTCCTACTAGGCTGGGTAAAATTCCTCCAGGTGAACTATGCAATTTGGGGGGGGGGGGGGCGGTGCTTATTGACCGGTACTAGCGTCCGGTTCCTTTGTTTTGGTTTTTTTTTTTTTGGCTTTTTTTTAACGACAATTATAAGAATAAAAAATAAAAAATAATAGAGCAAATTTTAACAAAAAATTATAAAAGAAAATATATTTTTTTATTAAAAAAAATACTGTAAACAGTTTACAGTATTTTTTCAATAAAAAATATATATTTTTTTTACAGTTTTTTGTTAAAATTTGCTCTATTATTTATTAAATTTTATTCTTATAATTGTAGTTTTAAAAAAAACAAAAAACAAAGGGACCGGACGCTAGTACCGGTCAATAGCACCGGACGCCCCCCAACCCGTGTCTGAACCTAAATATCCACGCCCCAACAATATACATAACATTACTCAATTAATTAATTAATGATAATACATAAAATAGTTACACTATTAGTGTCCCGTTGCAACGTACATTCGCGAATATTTTATAGTTTCTTAAAACATTTGTTTCACTTGAATTATAGATTCATTTTTGACATGATGCTCTTCTTCTTATTTTAATTAGGGTAATTAGGATTATTATTAGCTGTAATTGTCAATTGTAGTTCTAACAAATAAAATTAAATATTTTTAAAATATCTCACTGGCATTAATAGGATCTTATTTATTATTAATAAATTTTATTAATAATTTAATTGATAGGACTCGCATACTATTTTTCCCTCTCTTTGTTTTAATACAATTGTTTTACATAAATAGTAAATGGGTCCCACACCTACGTGAGAGATCTTATTAATTGATAGGACCTACATATTACTTTTTCTCTCTATTTGTGCACAACTGCTACTGTATGTTTATGCAAATACTGTTTGTTTAAGAAGAAAAACAGGGAAATAATATTTTCGTATGTAATTTTAATATTTGAATAATGCTAGAGACAAACTATTTTATAAATATTTTACAAACTGCTGATGTGGCAAACTCCACATCAGCAGTTTGTGTGGGACCGAAGACTACATTAAACAATTTGTTGATCAATAGACTGACGTGGAGTATACCACATCAACAATTTGTAAAATGTTTGTAAAATAGTTTGTGTCTCTAGCACCATTCTTAATATTTTTACACGTGTTTCTCTCACATAAAGGTGGGACCGACTCTATTCTCTTATTAAAAAAAACTAGCAACTTTGTTAGTTATATTTGTGCATTTGTAATTTTTTAAATAGCACATGATACCAAATAATTAAATTACCATTTTATTGGTCAAAGATTGTTCAATTCCTTTTATCTCAAGTGAAATTTATAATAATAAAGTGCCATTACATAAAGAAAAACATTTTCACACTAAACACATTTATTATCAACTGTAATATATATAATATAAATTTCAATATTGTACTATATATAGTATAAATTTGAACATCGTAGTACTACAAATTGTTGTTTTCGTTTAAATTATAATATTACTATTGATTTCCAAAAGTCACTTTAAAACGTTTATAAATTTAAAATTGATATAATTTATTAGAAATTAAGAAACAATAAATACTATAATTAATAACACGTTTCCAATAATCAATAGTATTTCTTATTATGCTGGCTAGAATTAAATGTATTTATGACAACTTTAAATTTAAGAATATTATAAAATTTATATCAAAAAGTCAACAATAATTTTATATTTTGAAGACATACATAATTTTTTAACACTTAAAATAAGGAAATGATATTTTCACATTAAAGTATGATATGTGTCCTACTAATTATTATCATGTGAAAATATCAATATCTTTCTAAAATATTCATTAATTATATGGAAAACACCAGGCCTGTCAATTTCCCCATATTCGATGGGGCATGTTCGATTTTGACCCTAACGAGACCCAAATTTTAAAACCCTAGAGTTAGGGTCTACCCGCTCCGCCCCGATTATATGTATATATAATTTTTTTTAAATTAACATTTTGTGTGTGTGTATATATATATGTACTTATTTAGGTTATTTCATTATAAATTCATAACATTTGTAATATAATATGTTGTTAGTAATAAAAATGTTGTATGTTGTTTGATTTTGAATTAAAAATAATTGTACAACGTAATATTAAAAAAATAGAGAAAATTAATTTTAAAAAAGAAGAGTAATTGGGCAAACAAGACGGGGACATGGACGGGTTCGAGGAATAAGTTCATATTGGCTGGATGGATATGGAGAATGATCCCTCAGATTATACCCGTCTCGTTGTGATGTCTAGGAAATACTCTATTCGTTCCTTAATATATAGTAGTACTATCGTTTTAGAGTTGTGAATAAATATTAAGAAAACGATTATATAATATTAATTATTTATATTATTATTGTATTGAAAAAAGATAGTGTTATTTAATAGATAAAAAATAATAAAAAATCAAAATTATATTTAATATTTAAATTAATATTAAAAATTAAATAATTAATACTTAATTAAAATTCTCAAATAACTATTAAGATACAAAAACACTTTTCTAAAATTATATTTAAAAAGGGACGGACGGAGGGCCGTAAAGGAAAAACATAAAAAGGGAAAATAGTGAAACGCTTTATCCCTCACTTCAAGCAATGATAGGGGAAACTGTACTTATCATTAGTAATTTATTAATATCATATAAGTAGAAAGACGTATCGACTGATAGGTTCAGTATAAAAAGAATAGAGAGGACTCCTGCCAAACGCATCGAAGATAGCGAGACCAAGTCCTCCCCCCACCACCATCTCTTTTTCTGAACTTTCTCTCGCTTAATTTTCTTCCTCTCTCTCTCCTCTTTATCTCTCTCTCATCTTCGCAGCTTTGCAATCAAGCTTTCTTCAGCAGGAACCCTAGAATTTTATTTTCCGTTTCGATCTGTTTGTTGCTTGATTTTGTTTTTGCAAAGTACTTTTTTTTAATTTGTTGTTTTTTCACGTTTCGATTTGGGAACAAATGTCATCTCTCAGCAGAGAATTGGTGTTTCTCATACTCCAATTCCTGGAGGAGGAGAAATTCAAAGAGTCTGTACACAGGTAATTTTATCTCTGTATCTAGCTATATGTCGTATCTATATATGTATGTATATGTTAGTATTTGTATTTCATATTCTAAATTGGAGAAGTGAAGATTAGAAATTAGTTTTTGATCTAAACTAGTTGATTAGTTTTTGCCGGGTTTTGGTCGGTGGGAGGTCGTTTATGTTATTTTTGTTTTGTATTGTCGTAATTGAGTTGCAGTAGCATTTGAACTATTAATGATGTTTTATGGAGTACTAAATTAGTTGTTAATTAATTGAATTTGAAATAAATGAGGGGTTTTTTTATGTTCTTTTTATAATAATTGAAGTTGTAATAATGTTTTAAGTTGTGATATTAATTTAGGTATGTAAATTGGTTTGTTTATACTGATCAGCTGATTGATTTAGTCTGTGTGTTTTAATGATATTCTTAAATGGAGAGCTAAATTCCAATTTGTTAGTTGGCTCAGTTGTGTGGAACTTTTGATTCATTATTTCATTCTTTGTAGTAATAGAGAATATAGACGTGTTTGTGTGCGTGTGCATGTCTGTCTGTCTTTTCTCCAAATTAAGGATTATGGTTTGCCTAATACGTTTGATTTTACTGAAAATGGAATAACCTTTTCTATAGGCTTGAACAAGAATCAGGGTTTTTCTTCAATATGAAGTACTTTGAGGAAAAAGTTCATGCTGGTGAATGGGATGAAGTTGAGAAGTACCTCTCTGGATATACTAAAGTGGACGACAACAGATACTCCATGAAGATATTTTTTGAAATCAGGAAACAGAAGTATCTTGAAGCTCTTGATAGGTGCATTTACTATCTTTGTCTCAATATTTGGAAAGATTTCATCTTTGCTTACAAATGATTTTGATTTTACTAAGCTTGTTTGGATTTGTACTTCAAATTATTAGGCAAGACAAGGCCAAAGCCGTTGAGATACTCGTGAATGATTTGAAAGTGTTCTCTACGTTCAATGAAGATTTGTATAGAGAAATCACTCAGTTGCTAACACTTGCCAATTTCAGGTAACATTTTCTTTTGTTTTGGAAGTATACTGTGCAGTAGCAAATTATATTTCCAAGTTGTCCTTCTCTCTTTTACTTGGTCAGAAAAACTAGAGAAGGCCACTTTGGATCTCTAAAATTGTCATTTTTCGGGTCCTGAAGCTGTAATTTGTTATTGTCTGCTCCTGAAGCTTGAAATTGTCATAATCTGAAAAATTCATAACCTAAAAATTCAGCCAACTTATCTATTTAATACATTGATTTGGTATTGTTGAGGTAAGTTTTTTTTTTCCATGAGTCAAGGTATTTAATTCTGGCAAATACTGCATATCATGAAATTTCTAATACTAGTGGTGCCAATTGGCTCTCGGAGAGATAACAAGAAACTAGTATAATTGACAAAGCTTATAAAGTGAGAAATTTGAGATTTGTTTTGTTATGATGTTATATTCAATAACCAAATAAACTTTGCATTTCCCAATTTTTCTATTTACTGATGTGTTGCATTAGTTATAAGAATTTGACTCAATTTAAATCATACTTTCTGTGGTAATGCTTCTCATCATTTATAATAACTTTATTTAGTCAAAGTTGTTCAGATTTTTTGAAGTAATCTATGTTCTGTGATGTCAGGGAAAATGAGCAACTATCTAAGTATGGTGACACAAAAACAGCTCGTGGTATAATGCTGGTAGAGCTTAAGAAACTAATTGAAGCAAATCCTCTTTTCCGAGAGAAGCTTGTGTTTCCTACGCTAAAGTCATCAAGACTGCGTACTCTAATTAACCAAAGGTATGCTTGCTGGTTACTAGAGAAATAAGCAATATGTAGTTATCTTGGTCTTACAGTTGCCCTATTTAAGTAAGTTGTAACTGCTCCATAAATTTTTTTCTTCTTTTATGCTCTTTATCTTTTTTCTTTCTCTTTGTTTAAAATTGCGACTCCATTAGCTTTTCCTGAAACTATCCACTAAGTGATTTGGAGCTGTTTTACTATTTTTGAATTTTGTTTGCAAGATTTGCATTATTTTCATAAGAGATGAGTAGAAGATTTTATTATTATATATCCTGCTATCTTTAATTGCAATCATATAGTAATTGATAGTTTCGTTTTAAATCCATACATGCCTTGTAATTCTTGACAGAAAATCATATTTAGACATACAAATGGGTGTTAACATTCAGTGTGCATGAATTCTGGCAAACGGCTGTCTGCTGGTCTTTTTGCTTGTTATCTCGCATATAATCCCATTGATTAGTTTAGGATTGTGTTACCTGTAAATTTTTATTTATTTAGAACTGTGTTTGTTATGCCTGTTGGACTTGAGAATTATGATTTTATGGTCTATATACAGTTTGAATTGGCAGCACCAACTATGCAAAAATCCAAGGCCGAATCCAGACATAAAGACCTTATTCACAGACCATACATGTGCACCTGCAAATGGTGCTCTTGCACCTACACCTGTCAATCTTCCAGCTGCTGCAGTCGCAAAGCCTACTGCTTATACACCACTTGGAGCTCATGGTGTATGACTCATTTAATCCTGATTTTTTTTTCGTACTTCCTTTTCCTTTTCAAGGTTAGTTACATGTCCATGTAAAAGCGATAAAACGTTTCTTTTCATCGTCATGTGCAGCCCTTTCCACCTGCTGCTGCAGCTGCCAATGCTAATGCTTTAGCGGGTTGGATGACAAATGCCGCTGCTTCTTCATCTGTTCAAGCAGCTGTTGTTACTGCCTCAACTTTACCTATTCTTCAGAATCAAGGTCAGGGTTTTCACTTTTAACTGGATCTGGAATCATTACTGTTGCAATTTCTTGAATGACATCTTTCAATTAACTTGACTTCTGTGATAAACATTTAAAGTTTTCTTCATATGGTACAACATTTGGTGTTTGAGTTTTCCTATAGCGCATAAATGCCTATGAATACACATATTCCACAATTACTTATTTTCCTTATAAGTTATCCTCTAATTATACCTTTTCATGTTCTCCTTTTTTTTGGGTTTTTTTGGGTGGGTTTGGGGGGGGGGGGGGTGGTGAGGTTATGATTTTGGAAACTTCTTGACAACCTTATATCTTTACTTATTCCCCTTTCCTGCAATCCATAGAACAAGTTTGGATTTAGAGAAATCTTGACCATTAAGGAAAATGATGCTGATTTGGGAGTCTAGTTTATTATTTCTCCGTCATGCAAAACTTGACAAGTACCATTGAACTGTGTGACTAGTACCATTTTTGTCTGTATGATATTTATTTGGTTAAGTTTGTTGTTGTTCATTCTGATGAGCGAGATATTGTATACATTTCAACACGTATCTTGTTGAATCTGTGTTGATTTTTGATGTTGTTCACTTGTCTTTGTGTGTTTTCTTCCTTTTCTACATAGTTTCAAGTTTGAAACGCCCAATTACACCTCCTGCGACCTTGGGTATGCTTGAGTATCATAATGCTGATCATGAGCACTTGATGAAACGCTTGCGCCCTGCACAGTCTGTTGAGGAGGTAATAGTGATTAGTTTTTATTTTTTTATTTCTATTCATCACGTGTCATTAACTGCTTCCATTGTGCTTCTGAGCTACTTGTAGATTAGATAATCATCTTACTCTGCTAAAATTTAATACTATTGTTGGTTCACTCCTGTTTTCTATCATATTCAGGTTACATATCCGACAGCACGACAACAAGCTTCCTGGTCCCTGGATGACTTGCCTAGGACAGTAGCTTTTACCATGCATCAGGGGTCATCATCTGTAACAAGCATGGATTTTCATCCATCACACCACACATTACTTCTTGGTATGATAGTATGAAAACGTTCTGTCTATCTGTAATGGTTCTAATAGTTGAGATGGTACCCTTAGCCGCCAATGCTAGTTAAAAGTATTTCTATATTCAGCATCTGACTTGGAGATTCTTTTATGCAGTTGGCTATGGTAATGGTGAAATCACACTGTGGGAAGTTGGGATGCGTGAGAAATTGGTTTCAAAGTTATTCAAGATATGGGATATGGCATTTCAGGTTCTTACCGTACTTGTTTTGCTTCGAATTGTGCTTCCATTGCTCATACTATTCTTTTTAAAATTGTATATCTCTGTGGATATATATTTGAATACTTGTGTAGGAAGAAATTAGATTTGGTGCCTTGTGTTACTTGTGATGGTTTCAGTACTGTATATGACTATAACTTTCATGCGATAAGATTGCTGAGATCCTGACTGCGAACATTGTTCCAAGAATTACGATATATGTTGGCTTACATTGGATGCGTTTCACTATAATGCTTGATTAGTTGATCAAAGTTTTTCTGAAAGTTAGTGCATTAAACAGGCTTCGGTTGGCAAGGATGCTCCAATATCAGTGAGCCGTGTGACCTGGAGCCCCGATGGAAATTATTTGGGTATGAACACTTCAGCGCTTGATTAGGTTTTAAAGATTCACCATTATTTACTCGCCAATTATAGAAAAAGAAAAAAGAACAAACAGCTAACTAGGTTCTGGAGGTGCTTATGAGTATTTATTACTTTTTGATGCTGCAGGGGCTGCATTTACTAAGCATTTAATTCATTTGTACACGTATGCTGGACCAAATGATTTAAGTCAGCATCTAGAGGTGAGTAGGGATATTTCTGTCTGTTCAACAGGGTTAAAATTTTAGCTGCTACTTGATAGCTTGACTTGCTTTTGTTTATACTTGCAGATTGATGCACATGTTGGAGGTGTAAATGACCTAGCTTTTGCTCATCCAAACAAGCAGTTGTGTGTCGTAACCTGTGGGGATGATAAGGCAATAAAAGTGAGGATTTTAAAAAAAAAGATATTTAGGTTTATTTGAGTTAGTTACCACCTATTTCGTGCACTTTCTTACCCATAAACCTAACTGAATGATATATATATATATCAGGTGTGGGATTTGTCGGGGCGAAAGTTATTCAACTTTGAAGGGCATGAATCACCCGTATTTTCTATATGTCCTCATCAGAAAGAGAATATTCAGGTATACCACATAACTGAGATGGTTTTCAAGTTAGTTATTAATATGCCAAGTACCAATGCATCTTATTGGAAAGGATGGTTTCATTATGAATTATATCGAATTTAATATTATCTAGGAAACAATTTATACTCCTTTGATAATGACTTATCTATATCAGATATGTCTTGGATACTGATACTTCATATGTATATTTGTGGATAAGTTTTCAGACATTTTCTTAATATTTATATAAACTATAAATAGTTCTCAAGTTACAGAAAGTAATAATAATACATCATAATGGACTTTCTTTCCAGAAACTAGACCCGGCAAATGGGCGGGTGTGGGTGGACATAAGTGAGTTTGGTTATATATGGGTTAGGTTTAAATGAGTTGAAAATTTAGTGGGTTGTATATGAGCGGTCATAAATGGATATGGGTGGATATGGGCTAGCCCATATATCAAATTTGAGCATAAGTATAGATTAATGTAGGTATGAATTCCTCATATTCTCTAACAAAAATTCTTTGTTTAACTTCTATCTCCAAAATTTTATAAAATATATTGTGGAGTATCCAAAATTCAATTAATGGTGCTGAAAAAAATAAATTATACGTACTTTGCGGCATCAAGAACTTGATATAATATCGTTGAGCCAAATTTGTCTGATCTGTATGTAACAATAAAAATTACCAACCTTTTCATATATATTCCTAGACAAAATAAGTAATTTCATGAACTATGTATTTGAGAAGTGTAAATAAGACAATATAGGCATGTAACGGTTTTATTTTGTACAACTCTTTAATATATATAGTCATAACATGAAGCATTTTATGATTCAAAAAAGCTACTAGTTCCGACTTTCTGTAACTCTGTAAGTAATATAGGTTGGTTTATGTTCATCTTTCTATTCATGCATGTTCCTAGATACTGCTAGTACATGTTTAGAATCAACCCTCAATTTTTTTGTTTGTAAAATATAATTTGGAAAAGGGGAATAAAATAAATTTTGAAATAAACTTAATTTTGAAGATAAGATATAATTGGGGCCCAATGGGCAGCCCACATCCACCCACTTATTATGTCTGTCAATGTGGGCGGAGACCATTTATAACTTTCATTTAATACCTATCAACCCAAACCCATTTAATGTGAGTGGATATGGGCCACCGATTGGGTTTGCACCCATTTTGCAAGGTCTACCAGAAACCTTATTAATAATTCGCTCCATCTTACCCTGAAAAAATGCATGCATGCATGCATGCAGGGGCGAGCTACATGTATGGTAAGGGAAGCAATCTTCCTCACGACCGAAGAAATTTCTTATTTTTTAATGTGTTATTTGTAATATTTATTGGGTAAAAGAGAATTCAAAGTGTTAATATTTAACTTTGCATCTCTTGCTCCTTTTCCTCCTTTCATAGATTTTCATTATTTAAATGTTTATTTAACTTTTGACACGCTGTCAGTATTTATACACAGATATACACACATTATAAGTTTATATATATATATATATATATATATATTATGTGTGTGTATATAATATATGTATATACTCAAAAAGAAGGCACCAAAATCACTTCTTTCGAAATGAAAACTTTAAATATTTGGAGAAATATGGTACCTTTTTGGTATTAAAGCATGTCATAATATCTTCAGTCTATGAAAACACTTGCAATATTATGGCATTTAATTAGTAAGAACCATTATGTAAGAAAGATTTTATATCATTTCATGTCCTATAAATTAAAAATGTTTTTGTTAAAGGTGAGAATATGAAAAAGATGTGTTAAGTAAGTCTAATATATGTTTAATTCGAAACATACATCATCATATTAGTAGCGTAAGTTTAAACTTTCGGTGTATTGAAATAGTTGCTATGGGGACAGCTTGGCGGGAGCAAGACCCATTAGGTTATTTGCTGATCCCTGACCTCCAAGTTCTTAGTGGTAAAAAAACTAATTAAAGACACTTTGTTAAACTAAAACCTTCAAATTTTTCCCTCTTAAATAAAATCATGACTCCGCTCTTTTATACATGCCCTTGCATCAACTAGAAATTCTGAATTTATGGTGACCGCCCCTTTATGGAGTTACATTACTATATGAGAAACTTTCAGATCTTGTAATGTTTTCACTCAGATAATTATAGCCTTGTAATACTCATTTTGAGTTCAACTGTCGTTATCTAAAGTGTGATTTCTATAATCTCTTCATTATTTAATAGGCTAGAGCGTTATTTTACTAGATTTGTATGTTTTTAGATCCCTTTAATCTAAAATTATTTTTTGCCAACCTTTTCCATTGTTAGACTTTGTTCTCATAACATACACAAGAGTTTGATTTAAGAAAATAAGTATTGACCAAGTAAAGAAAGATAAAGAACATGCACAAGTGTGTCATATATTTCTTGTGTAATATTCAATATTTTTCTTATTAACTTTCAACTTGATAAGTATGGATGGTTTTTCCAGTAGAGAAATGTACATAAATACGAGCAATCTTTATTATTGATTTTTTTACTTGCTAAATTTGCTATCATAAAATGCAAACCCTGTACATCTCTCATTTAAATAGTTATTTGTTCTACCAGGCTAACTTTTCATTTAAATGTTTCTTACCAAATTTATAGTACTGTAACTAAGTTTCTCTCCCCTAAACTCACCTAATGTCACCATCCTGCTTTCCTCTCGTAATTTTGCAGTTTATATTTTCAACTGCAAGTGATGGGAAGATTAAAGCCTGGCTCTATGACAATATGGGATCAAGAGTTGACTATGATGCTCCTGGCCGATGGTGTACTACTATGCTTTACAGTGCCGACGGAAGTAGGTCAGTAGAATTTCAAAAATTAAATTACACGCAGGCAGTCCTTATATTTCGTTCAATTTTAAATCTGTTAATCTCATTTTCTTATGCAGTTTAGTAAACGAAAATTTGGATTTGCAAATGTCCAATGATATGTGAATTAATTTTGTAATTTAATATCTTTCTTTTATATCGTTCATCGTTCTGATACTTTTTTTTACAGACTTGCCATTATATCTGATTTTCTTTCAGACTTATCATTATATCTGATTCATTCTTTCAGATTGTTCTCTTGTGGAACGAGCAAAGATGGAGACTCTTTTCTGGTTGAATGGAATGAAAGTGAAGGAGCGGTAAAGAGATCATATACTGGTTTTAGAAAGAAATCAGTTGGTGTTGTGCAGTTTGACACTACTCAAAACCACTTTTTGGCTGCTGGTGAAGATAACCAGATAAAGTTTTGGGATATGGATAATACCAACATTCTCACAAGTACAGATGCAGATGATGGACTCCCGGTTAGTATCAGTTTGTCTCTCACAATTTCTCAAAGCCACACAGCACACTCTTGCACAGCTTATAAAATGGGAAACAAATAACATAATGAATCAGGTACTTAACTAAGTGCATTGTTTTCTGTTAGAATCTTCCTCGCTTGAGATTCAACAAGGAAGGAAATCTTCTTGCTGTTACTACTGTGGATAATGGAATCAAGATACTTGCAAATGCTGTCGGTCTCAGATCCTTAAGAACAGTTGAAGTCCCACCCTTTGAAGCATTAAAATCACCCCCAGAACCTGCTGCAATTAAGGTATTATTTCTTTTAATTTTTCAGACCGTTTATGATAATATGATAATATGATGTGCTATTTATGGAGATTTTTATGTTCATTTATTAGATGCCTGGCTCTTCCACTATTCCAAATGTCAATCCAGTCAATTGCAAAGCGGAAAGAAGCTCCCCAGTGAGGCCGTCTGCCATTCATGTAAGTCAGCTAACCGTTCTTTTGAGATTTTCCTCTATTTCTTTCTTTCTTTTCATCAGTTTATTTTAGTTTATAAATATCAACTTTTTTTCTTTTTGAAATCGTCTTCCTTATTTCTTTTATTTCCCATAAATAATATCTAGATACAAGTTACATCAGTAATTCCATATATGCATATATGAGTGTCGGTGCTGAATTAAATTCATTCAGAATAGATAGTTTTTGAATACAAGTTACATCAGTAATTCCATATGTGTGAGGGTGGATCATGTTTTAAATTCAGTATGTAGTTCTTGAATACATTGATGTTTATTTTACTATTTTCCAGAAGCTTTTTGTAAATGATTAGGGTCATACGTGACGTCCCAGCTTACTGCTTACTGCTTACTGCTCTTAGTCACTGTGTCTATATGTTTGAAATGGAAGTGTTATGCATACAATTTTTCTGCTAAAATGGTAACGATCTTTCTTTGGGGAAATGAGTCTATGAGCAGCAGCAACATAGTGGCTGTAACTTGTAAGCCTGCCACAAATATTATTTCTATGTTATGAAGTGGTACTCGTAAGTCCTTTATATAATTTTCTACTATTGCAACTTACTGAAGTCCTCTGTGTAAATGAACTTATTGTAATTGTTGATTTCCTCTTGTAGAATGGAGTTGATTCTATGGCTAGGAGCATGGAAAAGCCAAGGCCTGTGGATGATGTAATTGATAAAACCAAACCCTGGCAGTTGACCGAAATTATAGATCCTGTTCAGTGTCGGCTGGTTACCATGCCGGACAGCACAGATGCTACCAACAAGGTGTGCACCAAATTACACTAGCATTTTACGCATAATATATCTGTCATTATCATATGATTCTTTTGCTGACACGTTTATATCCAGGTTGTTCGACTTCTATATACAAATTCTGGTGTTGGCATCTTGGCACTCGGGTCAAATGGAATTCAAAAGCTGTGGAAGTGGACCCGCAATGAACAAAATTCAAGTGGAAAGGTAATGGAAATATACTAATAATTACTTTTTCTTTAACTCCTTTTGCTTTTTTATTTAATATTTCTGGGGGACTTCTAACGTATGTGGGCTTTAAAGGCCACTGCCAATGTTGTTCCACAGCATTGGCAGCCGAACAGTGGTCTTCTTATGACTAATGATGTCTCAGGTGTCAACCTTGAGGAAGCATTTCCATGCATAGCACTCTCAAAGAATGATTCTTATGTAATGTCTGCTTCTGGTGGAAAGGTTTCGTTGTTCAACATGATGACATTCAAGGTTTGTTCACACTTAAACAAATTAGTCATTTTTTCAAGATTAGCATGATTAATGGATGGCTGACATATCTACAATATATGATATGTAGGTTATGACAACATTCATGACGCCTCCACCATCTTCAACCTTTCTAGCATTTCATCCTCAAGATAATAACATTATAGCCATTGGAATGGAGGATTCAACCATCCATATATACAACGTTAGGGTTGATGAGGTAATATCATATTTTATATTTGCTTTTGTTGCCTATGACCAGAATTAATGAAAGTAACTTTGCATTCCATAGGTGAAATCAAAATTGAAGGGTCATCATAAGCGAGTGACTGGTTTAGCGTTTTCCACCAATCTTCATATACTGATTTCATCTGGAGCTGATGCTCAGGTAAAAGTTTTGGGCTTCGAAAAGTGCAGTACATATTTTTGATGGTTTTCTTTGAATGCAAGATACTGTTTTTAGTATCAATAAGAAAAAAAATCGTTTTTGTCTTGCTTTGTTATAGATCCGATCCTCCTTTCAGAGGATACAGAAACTGTACGAATTTGGTGCATATGATAAAAGATGGAATGTGAAAATGGAAGGTTACATTTTAATACAAGTTTTAGCACAATAACTGCATAGGTTAATCAATTTTCAGATCTTCCTTTAACATGCCTTTTCTTTTCTCCTCTTCCTAGCAATTATGGTTTGAAGGGTGTTTATTTGGAAAAATATCTTGAAAAATGTCATACTAAATATGACTTTGAACAAGACTACATTGCCTGCCAATGCCTTCCCACTTGAGCTCCATTTTTTCTTTAAAATCTTCATACATATGATGGTAAACATCTTTGAGATTTCATGCTGCTGTATGTGGTCATTACTTCAGACCTTTGCTTTGTTTATCCTTTTTTGATAGTGAATATATGAAATTGAGAAATCATGGGATATTTAGTTCCTGCACTGGCATGATAGATTGTTCTTTCTTTGTTGGTACTGATATAGTCACCTTGCTTGTCAGCTTTGTGTTTGGAGCATTGATACTTGGGAGAAAAGGAAATCAATTCCAATACAACTGCCTGCTGGTAAGACGTATACTGGTGATACACGCGTACAGTTCCACTCAGATCAAATCCGTTTGCTGGTATCCCATGAAACACAATTAGCATTATATGATGCCTCCAAGATGGAACGTATCCGGCAGGTAGAAAGCACCCCTAAACATCTGGCATTAATATGACCACTTGCAACAAAAGCTAAATCTTTTGTGCATTTTTCCATTGCAGTGGATCCCTCAAGGTGTCCTTTCCGCACCTATATCTTATGCAGCGTACTCGTGCAACGGTCAACTAGTTTATGCTACCTTTTGTGATGGTAACATTGGTGTCTTCGACGCAGATAGCCTGAGACTAAGATGTCGTATTGGCCCTTCTGTGTACTTGTTACAGGCAGTTGCAAATGGGTAAGAACATCATCAGTGTTCACAAAAATTACAGTAGTAATATGTTGATCATGATCTATAAGCTTATTCATGTGGTTAGTTGGTACTTTTAACATCCCAACTTCTTCCTAGTAATGTTTTATGAGATTTATTTTTTTGGCTTTTACACGATCATTTAATGAGACGTACTTCCTATTTTTTTTTGGTATTGAATAAGTGGAATTAACAACTTCCAGTCTACATTATGGTTTAATTTACATTTATTAAATTAGATTGTAGAATATACTTTTTAATCAGTTAAGAACTACATGTGTATTTATACATATTTCTGGGATTATTTCACAGCTATGGTTCCTTAAAACTTATCTATTCTTCATCAGATCCAATTCCCCTTTGGTCCTTTCATAATGCTTGAAGGGGTTGTTAAGATCTTCACAAAATCAAATAAAGAAAATGTTATATGTATATCTGAGGATGCTCAAACGGCATGTACTTTCTTTCTAAAACTTGTTTTTGTTAAAATAAAAACATTTTTTTATAGTGTGTAGTTGCAAGCATTCAGTATTTTGTTATCTGTAAATCTGACCAGTTGTGTACTATTTATGCAGAAGCCAAGCTGTGCACCCGCTAGTCGTTGCGGCACATCCGCAGGACCCGAACCAATTTGCAGTCGGGTTAACAGATGGATCCGTTAAAGTCATAGAACCCTCAGAGTCGGAAGGGAAGTGGGGGGTAAGTCCGCCTGTTGATAATGGTATGCTAAATGGTAGGAATGCATCATCATCCACAAACAACCATGCAGCTGAACCTAATCAAAGATGACATTTCTTGTGTTTTACTTCCCCACCCCACCCACCCACCCACCCGACACAGGCGTTGTGTGATTTGGTGGTCTAGATTTTAGATTACTATTTAATCCCCGGTTCTGTGTGATTTAGTGGTCTAGATTTTAGATTACTATTTAATCCCTTTGTGTCCATTATCAAAGGTAAGATAGGAGACAAGTTGTTTAGATTGTGTAATTGGTTTTTTCTAGCTGATTTAACATTTAGGAATATATCATTGTACCGGTGACCAATTCTTTTTAATCAGTTGAATCTTTTTATCTTCTAATTATGAGAAATCCATCAATTGATCAAGACATCCTGCTCTTGCTTTTGTTGTAGAAGAAAATGATAGGGATAATACAAGCAGTTACACTTTTATCTTCCCCTTGAAAACCGAAATACTCTTTGGGACTGCCAAGCTCTAGCACGGTAAGGCGAGAGAAGCCCTCAAGCTCCCAATATGCGCTTAAAATATTAATGGTCTTTTGCATCGAGGTGTATGCAGGGTTCACTCAGCCTTTGTTTTATGCATGTGTTGATGGTCTTGTACTGCGAGGTATATTTGATCCTGGAGTATGGTTTAAGCTCTGTTCATTCCTTCCCTATCCTCGGAGAGAACCTTTTTAAGGTCTATTTTTAGAACTGTGCCATGTATTTGCTTGAACAAAGTGGAAAATGTGAACCTTGCTGTTCCAACTCTGAAGTTTAGCTTTTCCGGTTTCTCTCTCTAAAATGTCCGCCCAGGCAGCCTACCCAGTTGAGACGCTCGATATTAATTTATTTTGTTTCTTGAACATATATGCCCGATGTATGGATCATGTCTCATATATGTATATTTATTATGTATATGTATGTAGTATGTGTTTGTGGAGAGCCGTAGAGGGAGCGAGTCAGAAACTATTTGATATGTGAAAACCAAATATGAAAACTTTGTTCCATGTCCCCTTCATCCCCTTCTATAAGATTGACTACTATTCCTTCCGTTCTAAAATTAAATATATTTTTATTTTTATTTTATCAAGTGACGTGTTTAAATTTTGATTATAAGTTGCATGAATAAATGTTAGTGATAACATTTTTGAAGAGATTTGTAACAACTAACAAGTGAGGCCACTTTATAATTTTATATATCCAATCCAATAACATGTATTGATATTTATAATTTTATCCAATTGTATGTATTGATATATTTTATAATTTTAATTGGGTACAAATTTATCATAATACATAATAAGACTTTTCAAAAAAAATAAATAAATTATATTTAAGTAACGTTTAAGAGATGTATATCTGATTCACAAGTTTTAAAAATTCAAACTAGCTTGTTTTTTTTTGAATATCCTAATCTATTATAATAATTTTTTCTAACATAAGGGAGGAGTGTCACCCAGGGAGGGAATAATTTATTGTATTCAATTTTTATTGCATGTTGTTACACTCTGGACCGTTCTTCGTCTCCTGTAGTTAACTATATATCAATAGAAGTTAGAGAGCTCATTACATTCGAAATTAATATTATGTTCCAAGTTTAATAACCGTTATGAGGTCAAGAGCTCATTAAACTCGATATTAATAATACCTTTTAAGATTAATTAATAACTCATTAAACTTATTAAACTCCACGTTAATAATTTAAATTTAATAACCGCTAATTAAACTCGATTAATATTATCTTTTATAAACCCAAGTTGTCCTGGCCGCTAGAACAATTGATTATGGGTCTATTTCAAGAAATGGGTATAACTGCAACCAACGGCGGCAGTTTAGTAGTCCTCAAGGTCAAGGTTGTCTCCCACTTCCATTAAACCCTTACAATAGAGGCTGCAGCGCTATTGACCGC
The DNA here is from genome assembly GCA_020205505.1 of Panax japonicus. Taxonomy (NCBI): domain Eukaryota; kingdom Viridiplantae; phylum Streptophyta; class Magnoliopsida; order Apiales; family Araliaceae; genus Panax; species Panax japonicus. The sequence goes on from CM035106.1 coordinate 47,937,105, forward strand.
TGCCGAGGCGGTCCAGCAGCGGCCGGCGGCGATGTGGAGGAGGTGGCAGTATCACCGGTGGGAAGGTAGATCGGAGCAACAAGGCAAGAGAGGAAATAATAGGGGTGTCCTGTTTGTTTAACATGTTATAACATGAGAGTCCGATTTGACTTGTCGACTAAACTTTCAATAAAATATTAAGAGAACACGAGTTTATTGGGAAATGAAATGTTTTGAAGTTCTATTAGATCAAATTTTCCTGTATGGAATTGTCCTGTAATGTAACTGTATGGAATATGGAATGGAATTGTCCTGTATGGAACTCTTACTAATGTAACCGTATGGAATTGTCCTGTAATTTAAATAAAATAAAATATCATATATTTATTTAACAAAATATATTTTATTTTAAATTTTTTGTTCACCCTAATAAATCATCTAAGTCGTTCAAAGTTTGAGATAAATCTCACCGTCCATGTAGTGCTGGAGTCACGGACACATTTAGTATACTAACCTGACCATTAACACTCTGTTTCTGAGTTTTGAACAAAAAATAATAGAAAACTTAAATTAGAACAGAAAAAAAAGAATAGTTTTTTTTTTGTGTTGTTTCTGAATTTTTAATAGAAAAAAATAGAAAATTTAAAATTAAGGACATGAGTTATAATTTAAAATCTATTATATTAAAAGTTGAAGATAATATGGGAATTATAAAAATATTATTTATTCTAATTTTTTTTCGTCCAAATCAGACCAATTTTAGATGGAAAAATTTGTCTAGAAAAGTGGCCAAATTTTCTATCAATTTCTTTTCTTTTCCATTTATTAAAAAACTCATAAACATTAAAATAAAAAAAAAAGCTTAAATTTTTCGTCCACTTTTTTTCTTTTCTATCCATTTTACAACTCAGAAACAAAGCGTAAAAGCATAAGAGGGCTGAACAAAAGTTGATGTCCTTCATGTACAAGCAAATCACAAAATGTGACATTCTTTTATGGACACAGGGAGTTATAAATAGAACTGTACCTTTATTGAATTTATTATTTAGTAATTATTTTTTCACGGTCCTTACCAAATCTCTACTTTTTTTAAAAAAAAAATAATTTTACGAACCACATTTTTATAAAACTTAACCCTTCAATAATTATAATATTATAACGAAACTCTTAAACGAAATTATTCAGTTAATATCTAATGTACATATAAAAGTTTTAATCATAATATATGTATATATATATATATAATGTGAAAAATGAATGTACACAGTTGTGTATTACACAGTCGGCTATGGCGACAGTTTTTTTGGGCTATAGCGACGGTTTCACCTGTCGTCATAGCTATTCTGGGCTATAGCGACAGGTAACTGTCGCCATAGCCCAAAAAATCCGTCGCTATAACCCTATTGTGTAATACACAGATGTGTATATATATATATAGCTCATATAAAATTTCATTGTACTAAATATTATTTTACTATACTAAATAATTGTAAAATATATCATTTCTCATAAAAAAAATAAAAATAAAAAACTATTCGTGTTCAGCACATAATATAATATTCGGCTAGTAAGAGATATATTTATAAACGAGCAATGCTACGCGGACAGGAATTTGGGATCGGAAAATTGGACCGGTTCAATTTTTTTTTTATTGCTGACTCTCAAAAAATGTATAGTATATAAAAAAAATGAACCGGTCCAATTTTCCGATCTCAAATTCATGTCTGCCAAGACTTTTCCATTTATAAACCCAATCTAATTGGAGTCTCGAGTAACTCCCAACCTTATAGTTATCTAGTACACTAAGAGCATTCATAACAATTTTTTTATATTTATTCTTATTTTACAATGTTATTGGGTCATTCTGCAAAATAGAGATTTAATTTTTTCATTATGTACCCAATATGTTCCTTATATTGTTTCCTTAAATAATAAAATTTAAAAGTTAAAAGTTAAAATTTAAAAATTCAAACAGTCAAAACATCAAATTAATAATAATCTTATAATTTATAAAAGAGACAGTATAATTTATCAATTATATTCCACTTTAAAATAATTTTTATTTTATTTTAAATTTTAAGTAATTTATGGAGTGAATATTGAATGAATTGTAGTTGTAAATGTATCAATATTAACTTTTAAAAAGTTAATTTGTGATATTTTAAATTTAAATTTAATATGATTCATTTAAATTTCGAAAATAATAAATTTTATAATTAATAGTACTTTTATAATATTTATAATTATATTGACATAAATTAAATAAATTTATATCAATTTTAAATTTGAATACGTTTGAAATTAATTTTTAAAAAATAAGTCAATATTAAGTTTATAATTTAAAAATAAAATAGTCAAAAAATGTCAAGATGTGTATGATTGATGAGTTGTCTACATAAATCAGGGTGTGAAATGTGATTTTGTATATATATAAAACAGTCTTTTGACTTTCCTCATACTGGTGAGTAAAATCCTATATAGAGATTAAAATAGAGAGTTAAATAAGGATAATGAAACTGTTGGATAATGATTTGTTGATATATTGTTCAAAATTGGGGATATATAATGGGTGATATGGGTCACTTCCATTCCATTTCGGTTTTGGATCAAATTGGGCTTGATGGCCTTGCTAAGATAGGGCCCAGCCCACATGGAAGTGAAGAGGGTTTTGTGCATGTCGGATAAGTGTTGAGCAGAGCTAGGTTTAAGGGTTTCAACTTTGAAGAGAGAGAGAGGGAAGAGAGTTCGATCGAAATCTTGTAGAGGAAGAATAAAGGTTTGATTTTTAATGTTTTCTGTTTAGATTTGGATAAGGAGATTTTGTTATTCTTTCTCGGTTTACTTATATTAAGGTTTTGATGCAGAAATCAATTGTTTTCGATTAGGATCTCCGGATTCAGAGTATAGGATTTTCGAATTTTTTTGGGTGTTGTCAGTTCAGATGGCTACTTTTGCCAAGCCAGAAAATGCTTTGAAACGGGCCGAAGGTAAGTTTTGTTGCAAATTAGTATATGTATATATGTATGTATATATATTTGATTTGGATCAGTGAATTATCTCAGTTTTTTTTATTGTAATTTTAGATTATGTATGTAGTTATATATATATAGTTATATTGATTTTTATTCCATAATGAATGGGTACAGAGTTGATTAATGTGGGGCATAAACAAGATGCCTTGCAAGCTCTCCACGATTTGATCACGTCGAAGAGGTATCGGGCATGGCAGAAGACCCACGAGAAGATCATGTTCAAGTATATTGAGCTTTGTGTGGACATGAGAAGAGGAAGGTTTGCAAAAGATGGGTTGATTCAGTACCGCATAATTTGTCAGCAAGTAAATGTTAATTCGTTGGAAGAGGTCATCAAACATTTCATGGACCTTTCCACAAAGAGAGCTGAGTCAGCCCGTAGTCAGGCACAGGCATTGGAAGATGCTCTGAATGTTGATGACCTAGAAGCTGATAATAGGCCTGAAGATCTTATGCTTAGTTATGTCAGTGGTGAGAAAGGAAAGGATAGATCTGATCGCGAGCTTGTCACCCCTTGGTTCAAATTCTTGTGGGAGACGTATAGAACAGTTCTTGAAATATTGAGGAACAACTCAAAGTTAATGGCACTTTATGCGGTAATTCCTTTCCTCCTTTGAGCATTACTCTTTTCAAAACCGGAGTAAATTCACTGTTGACTTATCTAATTTCTTTTTTCTGTAAGCTTGGCATAATGGCACTTTATGCACAGATTCGCCTATCATGAATGATCTTACTGAGTTTAAAATTTTGTATGTAGGATACTGCACACCGTGCTTTCCAGTTCTGCAAGCAATACAAGCGCACTACGGAATTTCGCAGGCTGTGTGAGATAATCAGAAATCATCTGGCCAATCTTAACAAATATAGAGACCAGAGGGACAGGCCTGACCTTTCTGCTCCTGAGATCATGCAGTTCTATCTTGATACAAGATTTGAGCAGTTAAAGATTGCTACTGAACTTGAACTCTGGCAGGTTGGTATTTTTTTATTTTTGTCAGCTAGATATGCACGGTTGCAGACTGATAGTAATTTCTTGAACTGTGGTTATGCATCATTTTTTAAATTATTAATCATTCTTTGGCCTTATATTGTTCCCTGTAGGAAGCTTTCCGTACCGTGGAAGATATCTATGGATTAACGTGCATGGTGAAAAAAATGCCGAAAACATCATTGATGGTTGTTTATTATGCTAAATTGACAGAGATATTCTGGATCTCCTCCAGTCATCTTTATCATGCACATGCATGGTTTAAGCTCTTCCAACTTCAAAAAAGCTTTAATAAGAACCTTAATCAAAAGGACTTGCAGCTAATAGCATCCTCTGTTCTTTTGGCTGCACTGTCAGTTCCCCCCTATGATCACACACGTAGGGCATCTCATGTGGAACTTGAACATGAGAAAGAACGCAACTTGAGGATGTCTAATCTTATTGGATTCAATCTTGACGCTAAACTTGAGGGTAGAGACATGGTATTTTCAGTCACTCATTGGGATCATCCTCGTGTTATTTTTATTTAACAATTTCCTCATTCTAAGATTGTTCTTTTTTTCTTTTCTACAGCTCTCACGTTCCTCTCTTCTTATAGAACTGGTAAGATAAGAGTACAACTTTCAAGTCTCTAGAATGTGGTTTATCTTTCTGTTTTGTTGTATGAGACGCTAAATCGTGAGTATTATTCTCGACTTCTCTGATTATATTATGTTTCTTACAGGTTTCAAAAGGTGTAATGACCTACGTTACACAGGAAGTAAAAGATCTTTACCATCTTTTGGAGCATGAATTTCTGCCTCTAGATCTGGCATCAAAAGTTCAACCTTTGTTAGCAAAGATCTCAAAAGTTGGGGGAAAGATTTCATCAGCATCGTCTGTACCAGAAGTTCAATTGTCTCAGTATGTTCCTGCATTGGAGAAGCTAGCCACTTTAAGATTGCTCCGGCAGGTAAATTTTTTTTTTTGGGTTTCCTATTGTAGTTATTACTAATTAGATAGTATTAGTACTGCTCATTTTCATTCCAAAATTATATTCTGCTTGACTATTATTGTTGTTTTTTTGCTTTTTATCTTTCAGGTATCTCAGGTTTATCAGACGATGAAGATCGAGAGTTTATCTAAGATGGTACCTTTTTTCAAATTCTCTGCTGTTGAGAAACTCTCCGTAGATGCTGTCAAACAAAATTTCGTGGCAATGAAAGTTGACCATTTGAAGGGTGCTGTTATATTTGGTAATTTGGTAAGTCAATATTAATATAGTTAATTAGTCTTGTGCTGAACTGGCAATAAAGCCATAGCTAATGTTATAGGTAGTATAGTTTTTGCAGACTGCAGAATTGCATAATATCAAATGATTTTTTTACTTTTCCAATAATTCAAACCTGTCTGTCCCTATTCTTCACCTTCCAATCGCAATATCAATTTGGGTATAATTGGTTCCAGATAATAACACTTCAAGTTGTGTTTTTTTGGCTTTATTTAAGAGGGATATTTCCTACAGGCATGACGTTGTGATTACAATTATAGTTTTTGGATCTGCTTTAATATATTTATATCATATGTTCTTTCCATTGTCTCACAGTTTCCTTTCTCACATGTTTGGACCTAAATCCACCAGATACTTGTCCAATCCTTAGTTGTTGATATAATAAATTATTTTGAGCTGCCCTGCTGCATCAATTTTGATTTCTTCCTGGTAAAAGTGTATGTGCATGTGTATTGGCTGGACGTAATATTTCTTGTTTCAATAAGTAGTTTTGCCCTCTTCTGTCTGGGGCATATTCCTGGCTAGATTCACTTGAGCATATTGCTTTGTTTATTTATTAATTTAATGCCCCAGGCCTTGTTATCTAAGATTTTTATTGCCTCAGCTGGATCTTTGTTGCCAGGTTACTGATGGTATTTTACTCTCAGGGTCTCGAATCTGATGGTTTGCGTGATCACCTAACCTTGTTTGCTGAATCCTTAAATAAATCAAGGGATATGATATGCCCTTCTGAACGCAAAATATCCAAACTAGGTGAGATGCTGCCAAATTTAGCAGAGGTTGTTGATAAGGAACACAAACGGCTTCTTGCTCGGAAATCAATTATAGAGAAGCGAAAGGAAGAACAAGAACGTCATCTATTGGAAATGGTATTACTGGTGCAAACTATCTTTATTAGGTTATCTGCCAATTAATCGTTTTCTGAAACAAAATTTCTTACATATTGTATTGGCTCTTTTTTTTTCTTTTAAGGAACGTGAGGAAGAATCGAAAAGGCTAAAGCTACAGAAATTAACAGAAGAGGCGGAACAGAAAAGGCTTGCATCTGAATATGAACAGAGGAAGCACCAACGAATTCTTAGGGAAATAGAAGAGCGGGAGCTTGAAGAAGCACAAGCTTTACTTCAAGAGGCTGAAAAGCGTAGTAAAAAGAAGGGGAAAAAACCTATCATTGAGGGAGTAAGAAAAATTTAGTTAGACTAATCTTTTGATGGAAGCCAGGGGAGCACAGGCTTGACATTTTGCTCGTGTATTTCAGGAAAAGGTGACAAAGGAATCTTTGATGGAGCTGGCACTCAATGAACAACTGAGAGAAAGGCAGGAAATGGAGAAAAGATTGCAAAAACTAGGTAAAACAATGGATTTTCTGGAAAGAGCAAAAAGAGAGGACGCAGCTCCTTTGATTGAAGCCGCATTTCAGCGCCGTCTGGCAGAAGAAAAGGTGCTTCATGAACATGAGCAACAGGTATGATTGAGATCTTTTAGATTCCCTTCAAATATTATTTGAAGCTGCAAGACCTGTGGTTCTCTTGAGAACCCTACTTATCAAAAAAATGTTTCTCTTCGGAATTGTTCTTAATCAAATTCTTTAAATGCTTGGCAACAAACAACTTATTTTTATATATTTTCTTTGTTTTATTTTATTATCTGACGCCACCTTGGAGCAATTATCAGAATTTCTTTCCACATGATATTTTATTATTAGCACCTTGTAATTACTTACTGGTGTTATATATGCTATTTTGCAGCAAGAGATCGAGCTGAGCAGGCAGCGTCATGATGGAGATCTTAAAGAGAAGAATAGGCTGACAAGGATATTGGACAATAAGGTTGTTACAGTTCACATTGAGTTTAATGTATTACATAATTAAATAGTTTTGTAAACATGGATTGCTTGAACCAGACATGATAAAAATTTATGTTGCCTTGTTGATTTTATTTCCTTGCCAAATTTGTGCTGAAATTATCTGATGATTGCAGACAATTTAACTCTGCCTGCTTCTGTTGGCAAAAATGTGTTTGTTGTCCTGATTGAATAACTCATTGTGTTGTATGTGGTTTTTTCCCGCAGAAGCAATTTCAGGGCAAAATTATGAACAGTCGCAATGCAGAGTATACCAGGTTGAGAGTGGAAAGGGATGAGCGTATTAACCAAATCCTTCAGGCACGGAGGGAGGAGAGGAATGTCAAGAGGAAAATGTTGTTTTATTTGAAGGTCGAGGAGGAAAGGCTGAAAAAGGTGCGTGAAGAGGAAGAAGCTCGCAAGCTTGAAGGTAAATTCTTTGATCGAACAACTTGTTAATTTATTATGGTTTCTGATCCTCTTTCGGTGAATAAAATTCATACAAAATAGAAATATTGAACTCAACTTTGTAAACTTCCCCCCTCCCCCCTCCCCCCACTCCCCACTCCCCACCCTCACCACCCACCCCCACCAAAAAAAACCCACACAAAAAAACCCAACTTAGAAAAAGGAAGAGAAAAGAACATTATATATAACTCGAGTCATATATTAATTACTTGGCTGTTTTTGGAATATATCCATTTCCCAAATCCAGAACTTATTTAATCTCTGGTGCCTTATTCGTTGGGTTGATTCTATACTCGGATATTTTGTGAAATGCAGAGGCTGAAAGGCGTAAGAAAGAGGAAGCTGAGCATAAGGCAAAGTTGGATGAAATGGCAGAGAAACAGAGGCGAAAAGAGCAGGAAATTGAAGAAAGGAGGAGAGCAAGTGAAGGACTTACGAGGCCTTCTGATGGATCTCGCACATCGGTTGCAGCTGTTGCTGCTCCAGCAGCAGCTGCTGTTGCTACAGCACCAACCCCTGGAAAGTATGTGCCCAAGTTTCGGCGGGGTGGAGGGGAGGCTCCACCGCCAGCAGAGCCCCAACCCAGTAATGACAGGTGGCGCAATGATGATCGTCGACCTTTTGGTGGTACTGCTCCTAGATGGTCGTCGTCCAGGATTCCTCAACGGGGTGGTTGAACTAGCAGAAGTTTCATCAGATTTAATATTTTGTCAAATAGCAGTGGATTGTAAGGAAATATTTCAATTTTTTTTCAGTACTTCATCGGGTTTCCCTGTTCTGTTTTTACCTCTTCAAGTGCCTGTTACATTTGTTGTTACCTGCTGTGAGCAATTTTTGTAAGGTTTATCTGTTTATCTTATGATAAAACATTTTAAAATAAGATTTGGAAAATTTTAATATATTACAAGTGATCCTTCTCTTTGGTAAATTCTGTGTGGTTTTTAAAGCAATGTTGAGGCATTTCAGTGGGATAGTTTGGTTATGAATGAAACTTGTACATTTGGTTTATAACATTTGGCTTTGTTTTGGAACTTAAATGAAACCATTAATAATGACCTACAATCCTAAATTATATTTTACATGTTTTTGTAATTTTGCAAGTTCTTTGCATCATATATATATATATATAGTCCGGCTCTCTTCAGCGAACTGGAGGGAGAGAATTAAGAGCGAATCGACTATAGCGACGGTTTTTTTCGTCGCTATAGCATAGAAAGCCGGTTTTTATGCTATAGCAACGGAAAAAACAGTTGCTATAGTCGTTTCGCTCTTAGTTCTCTCCCTCCAGTTCGCTGAACAGAACCAGACTATATATATATATGAGAATTAATCTGTGGCAACCGTTTGTCTTGGGCACTATTCAGCAATAAAGTTTGTAGCCTTTGATCAGTACAATGTAAGGTCACGATTCAGAGCAAGCTACCCCTTGCCGCTACAGGCTATAGCGGCAGTCACCTAACTCCAAAAATCGTGTGCAAGTTACTTTATTGCCCCTCCATATTTAATGTAAAGGCTCAATTTTAAAGCCCCTTACTGCTACAGGCTCTGGCAGCAGGGCCCCACCATTTCACTGATTTCCTTGCTCAACTTTTACCAACCAACTTTTATGACAGTCTTTACACGGATTTTTATTTTGACTAAATAGGTTCGTTATCTAGGATAAATCTACCAATTTCCAAGTTTTATTTTTCATAATAGAGTTCATCTCTTCATTGATTGCTTCTTTCTAAAAAGAAGCATATTGAGATTTCATTGATTTTTAAAAGTATGAGGGTTAGATTCTATATTAAGGAAAATTGGAGTTGAATTACTTATACTTTCTCGAGTTCCTTCTACTAGGTAATCCGGTGCATATGTTTTTGCAATTCTAGCTCTTTTGTTCCTTCTTAAGTTTGGTTCATCTACCTCCACTTCTGTGATTGAGCTTTTTGGTTGTTCATTTTCAATTGCAATGGTTTTAAGTAGTGAATTGAACCTGTTTTCATCAAATAAAGCATCTCGAAATTCAACAATGGTATTTATAGAATAGTAACTTTTGGTTCAACCACCAAGAATCTATATACTTTACTTTGATGCGCATAACCAGGGAATATAAATTATTCCTCTTTCACTTAGGCTCTTCCTTTTAGGTTCATGAACTCTTACAATAGCTCTACATCCTCAAACTTTGAGATAACTCAAATTTGGTTTTCTTTTCTTCCACAATTCATAAGGTGTAATCTTTTTTTCTTTTGTAAGAATTTGGTTTAATATGTGGCTTGTTGTTAGCAGTGCTTCACCCCAAAATCCTTGTCCAAGACTAGAATTTGATAGCATGACATTCAACATTCCTTTCAATATTCGATTTTTTCTTTTTGCTATCCCATTCTGTTGTGGAGTATAAGGGGTTGAAAGTTAATGTATTATTCCCTTTGATTCAAAAAATGATGGATCATAATACTCCTCACACCTATCAGTTCTTAGACATTTAATTTTGGAATTGCATTAAAGTTTCACTCCATTTTTATAGATAGAGAAGTAATGCATTGCTTCATCTTTAGAATTTAGAAGATAAACATCGAAATATCTACTATAATTGTCAATAAAAGTCAAAAAATATTTGTTTTCCTCCTAAAGACGGTGAAGCGTGAAAATCACATAAATCACTATATCAACTTTAATATATTCGAATTTCTTTCAACACTAGCAAAAGGTTTTCTAGTAATCTTAGTTAATATGCAAGTTCTACATTTATTCATATAATTATCAATTTTAGGAAGTAAATCTAATTTTACCATATCATGCATTCTTCTAGAATTAACATGTCCTAAACGATTATGCCAAAGTGAAGAAGAAGACTCAACAATATAAGTAGAATTACTTAATTTATTAATAATATTAAGTTTGAACATCCCCTCGTACAAATAATCCTTTCCAACAAATGCACCTCCCTTTGACAATACAAATTTATCAGCCTCAAATACAAGTTTAAACCCATTTTTGTTTAGAAGGCTACCAGAAATCAAGTTCTTCCAAATTTTAAGAACATGATAGACATTAGTGAGAGTAAGGATTTTTTCCAGAAGTGAACTCTATTTGCACATTTTCTTTTCCTTGGACTGGGGTAGTAGATGAATTTCCCGTGTATATGACAACATCATTTGATTTCGGTTCATAGGTTTTGAAAAACCTTTTGTCTTTGCATTCATGTTTTGTAGCACCTGAATCTATCTACCAGACATTACTATCTTCAAGCACATTTGCCTCTGAGATAACAATAACCAAATTTTCTGGTTGTTTGTCATTTTTCTTAAGGAAACAACAATCTCTCTTTAGATGTCCCAATTTGCCACAATTGAAACAAGGACCTATCTTCTTTTTCTTGTTCTTATTGTCGTGCTTAACTTCCTTGTCATGCTGGGCCGAAGACCTCTTTCTCTTGTGAGAATCCAAAGACATGTTGGCCCTATCTTCCTCTACAACATTAATTTTGGACATTTCTTCCTTGCTTTCTTTTCACAAGTCCTCAATACGTAGATTTCCTAACTCCTCAATACTAAGGCTCTCTTTTTTTTATTTGAGATTATTCTTGAAATTTTTCCAAGTGGGTTATAATTTGTCTACAATGGATGTGACTATTATTTTCTCATTCATTTGTAACTTGTGTTGAGTGTATTGATCAATAATAGTTTTTATTTTCACTAAACCGATCCATAACGATATGAGAGTCAACCATTCTATAATTATTAAATTTGGAAACAATAAATCTCTTACTTGTTGTGTCCTCCTTCATGTATTTCTCCTGCAGTTGTGTTCATAACTCTTTAGCAGTCGGCACATTGTGGTATGCATCAAAAAGGGTTTTGGACATTACATTTAATATGTGCCCTCGACATATATCATCATCTTGATCCCATTTTTTCCTTTCACGAGTTCGGGCCAGTGGTTCTTTGTAATAGACCTTTAAAGATGTTAATAAGAAAAACATCTTTTTATGCCAACGATAAAAATTTCATCCATCAAAGCGCTCCAAAAGGCTGAAATTCATAGCCATATCCCTTGAGGATGAAAGTGTTGCAGCCATTGAAATGAATACACAAATAGTTCAGCCTTAAGATTGTTGGATAAAATAATTTTATGAGTAATAGAACTGGAAATGATAGATAAAATGACTTCAAGGCAGGACTAGGTCGCTATCCAGGCTTAATTCGCTCCACTAACTCATGCAAAATGGTTCCAATGAATTTCCTCTCTAAGATACAATGAAGTCTGTGATATTCTTCAATTTGTGTAGGGATTTTGGCACATAAAAGCAGCGAAATATAAAATTTTAAAAGCAATTTTTGAAACCTTAAAACAGGATCCATGCAAAAACATATTAATTCAATGGTTTAGATTTTATACCGATTATAGAAAATTCTGAAACGACTTTGAATCTCCAACGCAATCGAACAGAATTGCGCCTCTACGGTATCCACATGAACGTCCCGCGAATCGTCACACGATTTGCAGTAAAGAGAGTCGCGGTACTAGCCACCAAGAATCATGATTTTCTGTTTTCTTTTTAGTTTCTCTCAAAGAGCGGCTAGGGTTTTAGGTTAATGATCTGATGCCTAAAATGGCTGATATATCATATATATAGTAGTCAAAAGGAATTAATAGCCTAATCTAATTAGAAAAGTAAAATTTGAATTTATATATATTATATTTTAATTAAGTCTTAATTAATATATATACATATATATATATATATATAAATTATCCTATTAATTTAAATTTGTAATTTAAATACTATTAATCATATTGACATATTTAAATCTTTACAATTTAAATTAATTTCCTTTTTAATTACGTTCTATGTGTGTGACCCTATAAGTTATTATTACGTTGACAATAATTTTAAAATCATATTATAAAATTATAAACAGTGTGTGATGCCCCCAAAATAGGTATACATCACCCATCTTGGGTCGCCAAATACATGGTACAGAATACAAATACAAACTTAAATATACAACATGAGCTGTGAGTTTTGATACAAATATTGTCTTCTAGACAGTATTCAAACTCAAAAATTCTCATATATACTGTGAGTTTCAATACAAATATTGTTACGTATATAATACGACAATATTCACATTTAAATTATTACAATGTCATATAAAGTACATCAGTAAATATATCAAGTCCCCGAAGGGACACGAGAAGATATATGTTCTCCTCACTCTAATGGAGTGCACCTTTGACGCTTCCAAATTTTGATCCATCTCACCCTATTGTTGTTCACCAAAATTAAATATCAAATGATGTATAAAACATGTCATACACATTTTAAGTTCTCAATACGATTATTATGCCACACCATTTCATAATTTGATTAGGCTTGTGACTAATTCGTATCACCACTTTATACCCATGTTGTGAGACCCCGGATTTTATAAATAAAGATTTAAATTTCTCGAAATATTTTTTTAATATTATGGTGTGGATTTGATATAATGTTATAGTCGTGGGTAGTATTTATAAATTTTGCAAAGTATGCAAGTTGTCATATTATATTCGATTGGTCGGGAAATATTCTTTTTGTCAAAGAATATTCGTACGACGACTCAATCATTGGTGGACCCCAACAATAGAATTATTGTCGAATTAAGAAAATAACAAAAATATTTTTATGAAAATAACTGCGGAAGTTTTACCGTTAATACTGTTGAACTAATCGGTAGTAAAAGTACAGTAATACGCGTGGTTGTATAGTAGCACACGGTATTGATTATTGATGCTTACGTGAGAAGTCATTCAGTTTTGTTCAATTATTGCTATAGTAATTGTTGCATAGTATCTCACGTTATTTGATTCAATTATTGTCGATATTTTATATATTATTAAATCAATAATTGAAATGACAGAGTTATTAATATTATAAATTACAATATTAACTGTTAACGCCAAGTTTCGCCGGCGCGTCCAATCACAGAATCCACGCGCTAGAACCTGCACAGTAACAGATCACACAGAAGCTTGACGGCTTGTGCCGCCGGGGGATAGCTCCGGTGTGAGAATGAGTACAGGCCGTTACAAGGGTAAACAATGGAGGCAAAGTATTTAGTGCTCAAAAGTAGGTATTACCTCATAATGTTAACCTAGGCCTTGTATTTATAGAGCTCACCACCTTAGAATCCTTCTCCCAGTCGGATTAGGACTCCTAGTGTATGGTAGTTACCATAACTTGGGTCCAACACAATCTCCTTAAAAGGTGCAAGTAGAATCCCATCCCACCACTACCTTTGGAGTTACCGTGTATGAATAGGCCGCCGAACTCTGCACGCAGGAGAGCCCACTGTGCAGGCCCAAACGGTCCTATTATCTGGTCTGGGCTTCGGCCCAAAGGCCTCGAAGGCCCGACCCCTCATCATCACAAGAATGGGTTCGGTCTATAACACCTTCGTGGGCTTCGGCCCAAAGTACTCGAAGGCCCGACCCCAACACACATGCCGACCCGAATACCTATAACACCTTCATGGGCTTCATCCCATCGGTCTATCAAACCCTTCTGCCAGAAAGCCTTCGGCCCACTTGGAGGTCGGTAAAACGCTCCCGAACATTGCCCCCCAGTCTCTGGTTATAATGTATTTATGACTAGAGACTTGAAAGGTCACGACAACTAATGATGAATCATCTTGGGAAGTCCAACGGTCTGTTATAGATATTTTAAACGTTGCACGCCTTTTAACGCCTGGACCCACCTCAACATTTATTAGCCGCCCTAGGGCGCCGTGATGTACAACCTATAAAAACCCCTCTCCCCCATCATTATCACCTTTACTGACTCCTTCTCCTCAAATCCTCTCATTTGAATTTTTCCGGCAAGGCGATTTCCGGCGAGACTCTATTCCGTCGTATTCACCGATTTCTGTATTTCTTTGTTCGTTTGAGTGATATTTTTGCTCATTTCTTCCCCTAAACCTCTTGTTTCTCTCATATTTCACTCAAAAATGGCCGATTCCAGCATCATCCCCCTTTCTGAGCCTACCAATGTAACCGCCGGCGACCTCCTAGAGGTCATAATGCCGGACTCCCCTACTGACACCGCTCCTCTGAACCTTCCTAGTTCAGGGGATGCTGAATTTAAAATCCGAGACGCCTACCGCTCCTCTGAGGAATTCTCTCACCTCCATACTCGCTCTACTCTCACACCCTCCCAAATTTCTGACATCAGAACTCTCTTCAAAATTCCCGACGAATATCAACTGAGGATCCCCCGTCCCGGAGAGAAGATGTTCTGGAGACCCGAGGGTGAATGGGTGGCCGTTCCCCTATATGTTCTGAAGTACGGGGTTCGATTCCCTCTGCACGACTTCATCTCCTCCTTTCTGAACTTCGTGGGGATCGGGTTCGCACAACTCGTGCCGAACTCGTATATCCAGTTGATTTCTTTTATCGCCGTCTGTCAAGAGGTAGGTCTCTCTCCCAGGCTCGACCTCTTCTTTGCACTCTTCACCCTCGGCGGGTCAAAAGAGCCTGGGCTCCGCCAACTCACCAAACGCCCCAACCGAACGGTCCCCATCAAAACCCCTTCAAGCAACAAGGGGTGGCATGAACAATGGTTCTATGCCAAGGGGTCCGACCTCCAACTCCTTCCCTCCTGGGCCCATCCTGCCGACCAGGCGGCCAAGATCTCCAAGTTCCCATCGGGTCGGGCAGAAGCGTTCAAGACGTTCTACGCCCGATGGAAGAAAACCGAGTGGAACGTGGGGATTCTAATGGACGAATCCTGGCTGTACAAACATGGCCGTGAGTACCTTCTGTCTTTCTTTACTTTATTTCCTGTCAAGCACTACATGTCCTAACCCTTTATTTTCTGTGCAGTGACTATTTTCAGGCCCGAGGACGTCGCCGACTCCTTTGTACCGGCTACCATTACTTCGGGGTTCATCCGACCCCCTGTGACCGACGAGGCTTTTGAGGAGGATACAGTCCCGATCAACGAGCTGTCTCTTGGATCCACGTCGGGGCCCGAACCCCCGAAGGCAAATAAAGGGGCGCTGAAGATGAGCCGCGCGGAGAAGGCGGCTTTAATGAAGAAGTCTAAGAAGCCCTCCAAGCCGGCCATCAAGGCGCCCGCAAAAGTTCCTCCACCTCCTGTGCCGAGGCTGACGCTACCACCCCCTCCTCCGACCGAGGTCATCGAGGATTCGGGGGAGGCTGAGGATGTTCCCGCCGAACCTCGTCCAAAGAGGCCTCGGGTGTCGGAAGACCCTGATCGTTCGGCCGATCAGATGGTGGCGGCAGGCCCGGCACATGCTGCAACTCCTCCCTCCGGGCCCAGCTCCTCTCAGGGCTCGCTGACAACCTGCTGGCCCAAGAGCCCTTCGGAAGTCTTCCCTTTTTCCCTCTTCGAGCACTTCAAGCTTCCCGGTGACGACGAGCGGTTTAAGGGATACTCCTCGGAGCAGTTCTTGGTGGCCTTCATTCGAGCTCAGACTCAGGTATTTCCCCTTTTTTTATTATTTTTTTTTTTTAGTGTTATAATCTCTGCTAGTAATTATAACTCTTATCTCCTGTATTGATGTACATGCTTTTTGTAGGCCAACGCCATCTTAGCCCGAGCCATTCCCTCCCTTGGCAGATCAACCAAGCAAGAGATTCACCTGGGGACGGAGATTGAGCTGCTTGAGGCTGACGTGTCGGGGCTGCAGGATGAGCTGAAGAAAGAGCAGGCGGCCCTAGTTGAAACACAAATTCGGGCGGTCCTGGCCGAGGAGAGGGTCAAGGAGTTGGAGCAGGAGAAGGGCTCGCTTCTGGCCGAAAAGGATCAGATGCTTCAGAAGATCGAGGATCGGGAGAATGCTATCGACCAGATAACCGGCAAATATTCCGAGATGAACAGCAAGATGATGTTCTTGATTAAGGAGAACAACACCTTGACTGCCACAGTCGATACATTTCCTGAGAAGGTTGCCGAGGCCCGACAGCAAGCAGTTGCCGAATATGAAGAATCTGATGCTTTGAACGATAAGGTCTTAGCCCAATTTGGGGAAGGATACGAAACTTATCGGGAGAAGGCTAAGACAAAGTTGACTGCTGCCGGGCTTGATGCCTCCATCCTTGACTCTTCTGATGATGAGTCCGAAGCCGAAGACGATCCTCCTTCAGAATAGTTTTTAGTTTTTTTTTTTTTTTGTAATATTGCCCGACTCGTAAACGATCGGGTTGTAAAAATTTTATAAGTATAAATGAAATATACTCTTTTGGCCCATGAATGTTTATTACCAGTTTTACTTAGGTTAATCTCGATCAGTTATGTTCATCCAAACTTTCTGATCGGATTGCCCTTAGAGTTTATCTGATATTGAAGGGTCCAACAGTTATACTCGGGACTTATCTCGATCAGTGGCATCTTTTTGAACCTCTTGATCGGATAGTAGCCGAGATCTGTTCTTTGAGAATGTATTGAACTCTCGGTCAGTTATGTTCGGGACTTATATTGATCAGTGGTGTCTTCCCGAACCTCTTGATCAGATATTGCCCGAAGCATGTCTGTTCGAGTAGTAATGAAACATATGAATATAGATGAAGTTAAACATTGCCAAGAATAAGAACTTTCATTTATATCATTTAAATTGAGTTGGTTGCATAGACAAGAGTAAGAATAACACAACTATTACTGGTAAAATTTTCTAAGTCTTCCAGCATGCCATGTATTCGTTACCTCCGAACCATTCATTGCTCGAAGCCGGTATGTTCCGGGCTTCGGCACTCCTATCACTTCATAAGGACCCTCCCAGTTAGGCATTAATTTACCAGTGTTCTGGGGGGTTGAAGCCTCCGACTCCCGGAGGACTAGATCTCCTACTGCAAACCTCCTGGTCTTCACCTTCTGGTTATAGTGTCTGGCTGTCCGCTGCTGATAGATTGCCAACCTCATCACAGCCGAATCCCGGACTTCATCCAGTAAATCCAGATTTGTCCTCAAGCCATCGTCATTGTACAGTTCTTTATATTGGCTGACCCGAAGGGTAGGTGATCCGATCTCGACAGGGATTAGAGCATCGGTCCCATATGCCAATCTGAATGGAGAATCCCCCGTTGTAGTTCGTGGGGTAGTTCGGTATGACCATAGAACAGATAATAGCTCTTCGGGCCACCGACCTTTTAATGCATCCAGCCTTCGTTTTATCCCGTTGAGTAGGGTTCGATTTGTTACCTCCACTTGACCGTTTGATTGAGGATGGGCAACCGAAGTCTTTCGGTGTTGGATCCCTAGATCTTTCAGGAAGCCCTCAAATTTTGATCCGACGAACTGTCTGCCATTGTCTGAGACTATTGCCATCGGGATGCCGAACCGGTAGACTATTCCTTCCTTGGTGAACTTTAAACATTCTTGCTCGGTTATCCTTTGCAATGGTTTGGCCTCGACCCACTTGGTCATATAATTGATGGCCACGATCACAAAGCTGACTTGTCCCTTGGCTTTTGGTAGAGGACCTAGGATGTCGATCCCCCACACAGCAAAGGGAATTGGGGATAGAACCGAGTATAACTCTTCTGGAGGTTGGTGTGGAATGTTGCTGTTCAGTTGACATTTGGGGCATCTTCTGACGAATTCCTTAGCCTCTGTGTAGATAGTTGGCCAGTAATACCCCTGCCTCAAAATTTTATGTGCCAGTGACTTTGCTCCCATGTGATCCCCACAGATCCCTTCGTGCACCTCTCGAAGTGTGTAGTCTGCTTCTGAAGGAGTCAAGCATTTGAGCAGTGGAGAGCTAAAGGCTCTTCGGTAAAGATCTCCATCAATGAGGACGAAATTTGAGCTTCGGTGCTTGACTTGCCTGGCTAGTATTCGGTCCGAGGGTAAGGTCCCGTCGGCCAAATATGAAATATAAGGAGTGAGCCAGCAATCGAGTCGGTCCAAAGCTAGAATGTCTGTCTTTGGGACACTGGGTTTTTCCAGGACCTCTAAGTATACTGATCCTTCGAAGGAGCTTGCTTCAGTAGTTGCCAATCGTGCCAGGGCATCTGCTATGGTGTTTTCCGATCGGTCCACCCCCAAGCAGCTGTGTGATGCGAAGTATGTGAGCTTATCTCTTAATTCGGCCAGATATTTGGTCATCCTCGCCCCCCGAGCTTCATATTCGCCCGATAACTGCTTGACCACCAGCTGTGAGTCACTGTAAATAATTAACCTTTGCACCTCGAGGCTTCGGGCCAATCGTATCCCTGCTAAGATGGCCTCGTACTCTGCTTCGTTGTTCGTGGCCTTGAAGCCGAATCGAATGGCTTGCTGGACCTTGAACCCTTCTGGACTTGTCAAAATGACCCCTGCTCCACTGACGTCTGAGGTTGATGATCCATCCACGTATAATGTCCACGAGGTCTGCCCCGATTGTGCTTCGGCCACTGTGTCTACCCCCGGCTCTGTGAAAGAGCACTCTACTACAAAATCTGCCAACGCTTGTCCTTTGATTGCCGTTCGGGGATGGTACTCTATAGCAAATTGTGTCAATTCCATCGCCCATGCGGCCAGCCGACCTGACACCTCGGGCTTGTGCAGAATTTTTTTCAAAGGCTGATTCGTGTAGACCACCACCACCCGACCCTGGAAATAGTGCCTAAGTTTCCTGCTAGCAATTATGAGGGCGTAGGCGAACTTTTCCAGGTTCGGGTATCTTATTTCCGCGTCTCGGAGAACATGACTGACGTAGTAAACTGGAAACTGTTTGCCTTCCTTGTCCCTCACCAGTGCCGCCCCTACTGCCATCGGGCTGGCAGCTAGGTATAAGTATAAAGGTTCAGAGGCAACCGGTTTCATCAGTAATGGTGCCGAACCCAAATACCTTTTGATTTCTTGGAACGCGTCTTCGCATTCTGAAGTCCACTGGAAGCTTTTGTCATTTTTCGGACCCTTGAGAGTGTCGAAAAAGGGTAGACATCTTTCTGCTGATTTTGACATGAATCTCCGAAGGGCTGCGATTCGGCCCGTCAGCCTCTGGACATCCTTGTATGTCTTTGGGGATTTCATGTCTAAGATAGCCGAAATTTTTTCAGGATTGGCCTCGATTCCCCTTTTGCTAACCAGATATCCCAGGAATTTTCCTGAACCCAATCCGAAGGTACACTTGGTCGGGTTTAGCCTTAGATTGTGTTGCCTTACCGTCTCGAAGCAACCTGCCAAATCCTCCAGATGATCTCGGGCTGCCATGCTCTTGACGATCATGTCATCTACGTACACTTCCATACTTCTTCCCAGCTGCTTTCTGAATACGAAATTCATCATCCGTTGGTAGGTTGCCCCTGCGTTTAGCAGTCCGAAGGTCATTTTCCGATACGCGTATATTGCCCGATGGGTGATGAAGCTAGTCTTCGGGATATCCTCCTTATGCATCGAGATTTGGTGATATCCCGAGAAAGCGTCCATGAAACTTAGCATCTCATACCCTGAAGTGGCATCAATCAGCTGGTCTATGTTGGGTAAGGGATAGAAGTCTTTAGGGCATGCCTTGTTCAGGTCAGTGTAGTCGATGCACATCCTCCATTTCCCATTTTGCTTCTGAACCAATACCACATTCGCCAGCCATTCGGGATAGTCGATCTCGAAGATGAACCCTGCCTCTAACAATTTGGCAACCTCGTCGTCTATGATGCTCTGTCTTTCTGGGGCAAAGATCCTTCTCTTCTGTATCACTGGCTTCTTTTTAGGGTCGGTATGAAGCCTATGCAGTGCTACTGATCTGCTTACCCCGGGCATGTCGCTAGGTTCCCAGGCAAAGATGTCGGCGTATACCCTGAGTAATTCCACCAGACCTGTTCGCAGCTGTTCGGTCAACCCGACCCCAATCTTGATCAGTTTATCTGGATTCCCTGGTATTAATTCTACATCCTCCGTCTCTTCGGCTGGTAGAGCCATGGGTTCTGTACTTCCCTCCGTGAACGGCTCCAACTCTATGGCCATCGCCTGCTTATGTTTACTGACCCCGATTCCTGAAGATATTAAAGTGTTCCGATAACACCTTCGGGCAATATCGAGATCTCCTTTTGACTCCCCTATCCCGTTCGGCGTCGGAAACTTTAGTTTGAAGTGGGGTATAGATGTTACAGCCTGTAATGCTGCTAGAGTAGGCCTCCCCAAGATGGCGTTGTAAGCCGAATCCACTTGTACCACGAAGAATTTTACCATGATTTCCGTCTGCTGTGGGGCCGTGCCGAATCGGACTGGCAGTTCTATCGTGCCCGACACGTGAACCGGGTCTCCACTGAAGCCGTATAGGGGGCCTTCGCCCCCCAATTCCATCTTTTTTCCTCCCAAGTCCATCCTTTGGTAGGCATGCGTATAGAGTATGTCGACCGAGGATCCGTTATCAATCATCATTCGCTTCATGTCAACCGGCCCGACCTGAGCTGTTATGACCAGAGCCCCGTCATGCGGTTCAATGTGATCGGTCGGGTAATCCTCGTCTGAAAAGGAGATAGTCGTGCCTGAGTATGGCCTGTCCTTCCGGGGCGAGGAGCCGGCTAATGATAGTACTGCCTCGAGATGTCCATTCCTTTTCCGACCGGTTACACGCCCTACCGACCCGCCCGATATCACATCGATAACTCCTCTGGGCTGGGTGTTCGGTTGCGGCTGTGCTTCCCGGGGGGGTTCTCTGACGTTCTCTGGGGGAGCCTCCGATCCCTCTCTGCCGACTACGTATCGCACCAGCTGTCCATTTTGCACGTTCTTTTCTATCAGATCTTTCAGGTTGACGCATTCGTCCGTTGTGTGCCCTCGACTTTGGTGATACGCACAGTACTTATCCCGACCTCTTTTTCCCGGTCTGGTGACCGTTTGGCATGGTTCGAAAAAGGGTTTGTTCCGTATCTCTTCAAGTATCTTGGCCCGATCTGTGGTGAGTGCGGTGTATGCTTTGTTGACATTTTTGTTTGGGAAGGGCGGCCTTCCACTGCCAGACCCTCCACCATTATAATTCCTTTTACTGTAATTGTCTGACCTGCCCTGGGTGTCGGACTTCTGATAACTTTGTTTGTCTCGATCTCTGGATTTGTCGTGGGATTGGGACTGTGGTTTGAAATTCCCCATCGCTTCTTCAACTGCTATATGACCCTCGGCCCTGTGGAAAGCCTCTGTTAAGTCTGCCGGAGGATTGATTACCAGATCCTTCATTAATTTTTTGGATTTCCCGATGTCGAGCCCGGTTGTGAAGAATCCCAAGGCCTGTGGGGAATTCAATTCTGCCACCGACCCCACAGCCTCTCGAAACCTTTTAACATACTGTCCCAGGCTCTCATCTGACCTTTGCCTGACCTGCATGAGGGATGCTGTGATCTTTCCCCGTCTCTTGTTACTTCCGAACCTAGCGTGAAACTTTTCTCGAAGATCCCTCCACGAGTTTATTGACCCCGATGCCAAGGTTCCCATCCATTCTCGGGCACTCTTCTTCAGGGTGGTAGCGAACATGTGACACTTGGCCGCGTCGGAATGGCCGTAATATGTCATTAGCCTATCATACCCATCGGAGTGGTCATAAGGGTCTCCCAGTCCGTCGTAGGTCTCCATCGGGGGCATCTTCCTTTTGGGGTCGGCGATCTCCCGACTAATCTCTGCCGAAAAGGGGGAGCCTACATAGGTCGAAGGTTCCCCCGTCGAACTTTTTGCCAACAGTAG
This sequence comes from Panax japonicus, assembly GCA_020205505.1. NCBI lineage: Eukaryota > Viridiplantae > Streptophyta > Magnoliopsida > Apiales > Araliaceae > Panax > Panax japonicus. The sequence goes on from CM035106.1 coordinate 47,959,329, forward strand.
TTTTTCCAGCTCAGCCACTCTTCGGGCGAGGGGGTCGGACTCTCCTTCATGAGGGGACGATCGGGGTCTGTCCCTCTCACGTTCGGGTGTCTCGTCCTCCTTCTTTCCCGAATGGCCTTGGTGTTCTGATCGGCGTCCTGCTGAACGGCTCCTCCTCCGGCTCCGACCATCCCTCGAATGGCTCCGGTATCTACTCCTTTCCCTACCGGCCTCTCGTCTTTGGGGAGATCGGGACCGGCTTCGGTGCCTGCGCCTCCTGGAAGATGCCTCCTGTTCCCCGGCCATGTTAGCCATCTGTAGTGCGAGTTCCTCCTGTTGGAGACGTAGGGCCGTCATGGCATCTTTGTTTTGCTGCATCTTTTTCTGCAGGATGAATCCTCTCTGATCTCGACTTCCTTGTGGTTGATTCTTTTCGTGCACCTCCAACGCCAATGGATTAGCTCCATCCATCCGACTGGCTTGGTTGGGGGTACGTTGGCTTTCATGAAAGAGCCGCCTCCGAGGGGAGCCAGCTGACTCCCTCTGATCTTCCTGGATTCTGGAACCCAGTCTGTCCTTCACCGACCCTCTCACTTGAGTGGTCTGGTGGGACTTGGCCTTTTCCCGGTCGGAAACTGCATATTCCACACTCGCCATCGTTTCTCGCCGGAAAGGAATCTGATTGTGATTGTTTAAGCACTCCCCCTCCTTCTAGCGCCAATGTTAACGCCAAGTTTCGCCGGCGCGTCCAATCACAGAATCCACGCGCTAGAACCTGCACAGTAACAGATCACACAGAAGCTTGACGGCTTGTGCCGCCGGGGGATAGCTCCGGTGTGAGAATGAGTACAGGCCGTTACAAGGGTAAACAATGGAGGCAAAGTATTTAGTGCTCAAAAGTAGGTATTACCTCATAATGTTAACCTAGGCCTTGTATTTATAGAGCTCACCACCTTAGAATCCTTCTCCCAGTCGGATTAGGACTCCTAGTGTATGGTAGTTACCATAACTTGGGTCCAACACAATCTCCTTAAAAGGTGCAAGTAGAATCCCATCCCACCACTACCTTTGGAGTTACCGTGTATGAATAGGCCGCCGAACTCTGCACGCAGGAGAGCCCACTGTGCAGGCCCAAACGGTCCTATTATCTGGTCTGGGCTTCGGCCCAAAGGCCTCGAAGGCCCGACCCCTCATCATCACAAGAATGGGTTCGGTCTATAACACCTTCGTGGGCTTCGGCCCAAAGTACTCGAAGGCCCGACCCCAACACACATGCCGACCCGAATACCTATAACACCTTCATGGGCTTCATCCCATCGGTCTATCAAACCCTTCTGCCAGAAAGCCTTCGGCCCACTTGGAGGTCGGTAAAACGCTCCCGAACATTAATGATGTCTAGAAGTTCTACCAAGGAGAGGTTTAGTCACCTAATTGCGCGCCAATAGGGAGAAATCCTTATTGGAAAGCCCCCTCTTTCCTGGGAACGACCTGGTCGATTAATATTGTGAATTATAATAAAGATGATAAATGTTGTTAAAATTATTAAGGTGATTTTTATGAAGTTTTGCTTATTTTGTGAATTCCTATTTACCCATTTTCAAAATAATCGGTAGAAAATTATTTAAAGGTGAGGCCCATATGTGTTGGGAAATAATTTTGGAAATGGAAGAGTATACATATGGAAGTATATGTATGTTTTGAGTATATAGTGGAAGAAAATGATATGTGAAAGTGATAGGTGTGTGATGTGTGTGAGTGGAAAATGGTGGAAAAGTAGTAGTGTGATAGTGATGTGTAAGAGTGCAGTGAATTTGATTATTGGGTGGGTGGGGGATTGATGTTGGTTATGGGGGAGAAAAATCAAGTGGGGTATATATAATAATGATATATATAAATTGAAAACATGTGTTTAAATATATGTATTATATTTTAATTTTTGTTGTGATTTATTGGTTAGTTGATTGACTTAATTGTTAGTTGATTGAAAAATAATTTTGTAAAATTATTTCATCCATGAATAGTGCCTTTCTATTCTCCTATAAATAAAAGCTCATTCTTTCATTATTTCTTACAAATTCACTGAAACTCTAGAGAGAAAATTATAGAGAGAAAGAAGAAAAGATTTCTGCTACTTAACTACTCTTATATTCAGTTCTTTTACGGTAAGGGGTGTTATTCTTTCTTATTCATGAAGAGAACTGTTGTTATTCCATTTTTTATTATTCTGTTAGAATAACCTGTATACGCGGTCTACCCTATACTTGGTGACATTCTTCTATTATTCTGTCTTTATTATTCTGTTGGAACATCCTGTCTATGCGTTTTACACCGGACCTGGTTCCGTCTTTGTTAATATTCTGTTGGAATATCCTGTCTGTGTGTTTTACACCGGACCTGGTTCCGTCTTTATTTATTATTCTGTCAGAATATTCTGTCTGTACGTTTTACGCCGGACCTGGTTCCATTATTTATTATTCCGCATTTATTATTCTGTTGGGACATCATGTCGGTGTGAATTTCAACTGACCTGGTTTCGTTATTATTATTCTGTTGGAATAACCTGTCTATGCGAAGTACCGCATGCATGGTGATTTCTTTTGTTATTCCATTCGTTATTATACTCAATTGGTTAAAATTTTAACTTCTATACTCCATGAAATTAGTGGAATATCCTTGATATTTACGCTTCATCCAATATTTTTCATGGAAATATTCTTCTGAGCATTCTTGAATTTTACTCTACAAAGCAGTATCATGTTGACAATTTGGACGTTATTAGTTCCTGAATAAATTAATTCGTGAACTTGTTTTTATTGAACTCTTATATCATTGTCATCATCTTCATGTTTGTATTTTTTTGAAAGTCATCTGTGGCCTGTAGTGCATAGATGAACTTGGTATGATTATGTCCAGAGATTATTCGGTGTAATCATGACCGTAATGTTACAAATGATGTGATAAAAGTCCTCATTAGCCCGTAGTGCATTGATGGACAATTGTTGGCATGATCATGACCATTGATGAATACACGAATCTCCTTGGCCCGTAGTGCTTGGATAATTTGTGGTCGTGACCCTAATGAATATCCTTGGTCGTAGTGCAGGGATGATGTGGATTATTATTAAGCTGAGTCTCAGCGATAAAAGTGATGAAAAACTTTTTAAATCATAAAAGATAGTAGATTTTATTCTCTACTTGACTCTTTTAATGGATTGCTTGATCCGCTACAGTTAAACTTGATATCTATTATATTTTATTAGTTTAACATTGTTGAAGACTAATGATAATTTATTCTGCATTATCTTAGTCATAATATTTCTTACTGGGCTAGTTGAGCTCACACTTTCTTTCACTGTTCTCTTCAGGAAATGAAAATATAGCTGGGACGAGTCGGAAGACGGAGTGATGAACCAGATGATAGTTTTAGTAGTCCTCACTATTCTGTTAAATAGTGTGATAATAAATGTAATGAGGACTTATTCTGAGAGTTATTAAAACTCACAGCTTTCTTGTTGTATATTAAAGATTGTATTTGTATTCCGTACCATGTATTTGACGACTTAGAATATGTGATGTATAACTATTTAGGGGGCATCACACATGTTCTCTCTGCTAGTCCCAGCTACCCTTTTATTACCTGAAAGGGGTGGTGAAGTAAAAGGGTGAGCTCAAATAGCCCAGTAAAAAATATTATGACTAAGATAATGCAGAATAAATTATCGTCAGTCTTCAACAGTATAACAACTGATAGAATATAATATGTGTTAACGCCTGATTTTGTACGCCTGACGAAATCACCAAAACAGCAAGCCAAAATAACGCCAACGGTTGATGGAGTAATTGATTATATCAAACTCATAAAATACATTCGCACAAACATAAATAAAGATATAAATATGAACACAAGAATTTACGTGGAAACCCAATTGGGAAAAAACCACGGAGAGAGAGAGAGTAATCAACTATAATAATATTGGGAGTACAAGATGTGTATTTGTGTTGTATCTCTTGTGTGTATGTTGTCCCTTCCAAATCCTAGCTTGTAGCCGTATATATAAAAACCACCTCCATTCGTATCCAACTAGGAGAAGGACTCCTTTTGTAGAATCACCTTATAACTACTGAATCCAGTAGGAGTCCTAATTAAACCTCCTTATCCCACCAAATAAGGAAACGCAATCCTATTTTAATAAGGACTCTCCACTGTCACAATAAATTACATATGGGCCATCACCATTAAATAGACTGGGTTGCACTATGGCTAGACCCAAATAATCACATCCCAACATTGCCCCCCAGTCTCTTATTTATAAGGAACGTATAATGAGAGAGTATTCAAAAAGTCTTCGTTGGATTATTATCCTCGGGATTTTTATCCGCTGGATTTATATTCGCGGGATTTATATCCTCCGAATTTCCTTCAGTCTGTGGTTGATGATGAAACCGAAGCCACCTTTAAAGCACTTCAATGATATAAAAGCTTAAACTTTTATTTCTGCGCTGGCTGAATTCATTACTGGTGCGGTAACTCAGTATCAATTTATCATCACCTGGACCAAAGTGTTAATGTTTAGATTTTACATGCATCATGTGAATACTACCAATACATGCATAATATAAGAGAGAATATGTAAAGTTTATTAATAATCAATTACGACCATGCTTCAATTTCTATTGACATAATACATATATACACACGTACAAGTATATATTTAATTTAATAAAAAAGAATCACTTATCTCCTTCGGTGAATCGGTGATTTTAAATCAACACTAGAACAAGTGTCTTGTTCCCACAGACGGTGCCAATGTTAACGCCTGATTTTGTACGCCTGACGAAATCACCAAAACAGCAGGCCAAAATAGCGCCAACGGTTGATGGAGTAATTGATTATATCAAACTCACAAAATACATTCGCACAAACATAAATAAAGAGATATAAATATGAACACAAGAATTTACGTGGAAACCCAATTGGAAAAAAATCATGGAGAGAGAGTAATCCACTATAATAATATTGGGAGTACAAGATGTGTATTTTGGTTGTATCTCTTGTGTGTATGTTGTCCCTTCTAAATCCTAGCTTGCAGTCGTATATATAAAAACCACCTCCATCCGCATCCAACTAGGAGAAGGACTCCTTTTGTAGAATCACCTTATAACTACTAAATCCAGTAGGAGTCCTAATTAAACCTCCTTATCCCACCAAATAAGGAAACACAATCCTATTTTAATAAGGACTCTCCACTGTTATAATAAATTACATATGGGCCATCACCATTAAATAGACTGGGTTGCACCATGGCTAGACCCAAATAATCACATCCTAACATTGCCCCCCAGTCTCTTATTACTCCCAAATCGGGCATGAAACTTTCCTCGAAGGTCATTCCACGAATTTATCGATCCCGATGCCAGAGTTCCCATCCACTCCTGGGCACTCTTCTTCAAGGTAGTGGCAAACATGTGACACTTGGCCGCGTCAGAATGACCATAATAAGTCATCAGTCTGTCGTATCCATCGGAATGGTCGTAAGTAAATCAACAGTCCAACTTTGCACTACAGGTCAACGATATACAACTGAAAAACTAATAACCAACAGTCCATCTTTGCACTACAGGCCAAAGATATACAACTGTAAAACCAATAATGATGAGACTCAGCTTCATAGTATCACGACCACGAATTATACATGCACTACGGGCCAAAGATGACTTTTACCATATTATTTGTAACATTATGGTCATGATTATACCGAATAATCTCTGGTCATAATCATACCAAGTCCATCTATGCACTACTGGCCATAGATGACTTTCAATACAATATAAGTATGAGAATGATAACAATGATATAAAAAATCAATCAAATGAGATAAAGGATAAATATTAAAGACTAACAATATAATTTATCTAAAATTCAATAATGTCCAAATTGTCAACATGATCACCAATTGTGGAGTAAAATTTAAGAATAATATTATATCAAAAAGGATTTGAATAATATTTCAACAAATATTTAACGAAGATAATAACATTAATCATTATATTATAACCTCCATTTAATATTATTCATTATATAATAATATTAAATTCATTACTAATATTATTAAACTTCATTTAATATTAACAATTCATTATTCCTCTTTTAAACTCTATTTAATATTATTCATTATATAATAACATTAAATTCATTTACTAATATTATTAATTAATCAATGTGTTAATAACACCTTAATCCAAATGTTATCAATCACTTAATAATCTCATAATCTAATATTATTAATATTACAATAATATTTTAATCATTTCTTAAACTTATAAACAATTTATTTTAATTGCTTACACTTTACTAATTAATGCATTTAATCATCTTAAAATGCCAAACTCATAAGATTTCATCACCAATAATAAAAATCCTCATCAAAAATCTGCATATACCTCATATAGGATTCTCAGGCCATAAAATCCTATTTTCTAATTTTTTTACTTCACATAACATATTTAATTCATTTACTCATAACTAGTCTATTTTCATGAAAAATACCAAACCAGTACAAACAAAATTTTCTTTTCTGGGATTTAGCAGAATATAGTCCCATATTGAACATATATTTTTCTCAGAATTTTTAAAATTCATTTACTATTTTTCATATGGCCAAAACTGCCGAATATTTAGACAATTATCATAAACTGTACGTTTGTCCAAAAATTCCAAAATTTACAGAGTATACTGCTATTATATACATGTACTCCCAATAAAATTTTTACCATTTTTGGAGTTAACCACAACGAGTTATAAGGGTATACTTTTAAAATAGTCTTTTCCCATAAAATTCATAACTCTTAATCTATACATCCAAAAATTGCCATTTTTGGACACAATCTAGAAAACTCATCAAATTATCATTTCAATTTTTTTTAGAATTTTTGAAGATCAAAAAAAATTACGAAACTTAAAAACATAATAACCCTTAAAATCCCTTATCTCAAAAGAACAGTACTTCTGACTGGAATATCGGATGTAAAGTCGAAAAAACCTTGCACTGAATAGCAACTCTCAAAGTATCTAACTACTCACGAAAATACGCTCGATAATATAGAGAGAAAGAAAGCTTGTTTCTGGTGTGATTTTCAATTCTAACCTAAGCGCCTATTTATAGGAAAATGCTAGAACGCCATAGGGGACTAAAATAATAAAATATTATTATTTTATTATTTTTTCCTACGCAGCCACTTTTGAAAAATAATCAGCCACCACAGTGGGGCCCACCCAAAATTAGCACATGTATTCAACACCAACTAAAAGTGGGTCCCACCTAATTTTAATTAAAATTATTTTATTTTCCAAAACTTCAGTAATTCATAATAAATAGTCCTTTTATCAGAAAAATACAAATTTTATATCCATTCCACACTAAATTGAATTATCTACAACTTTGTAGTTTTAAGTTTTTTTAAATTCCAGACAGAAAATATCCGAAATCCACAAACGGATGATTTTTAACACCTTTTAAAATTCATAACAAATCATGCGTTAATTTTTAGCGGTTCAAAATTTGTGGACATATACTCAACTTATATATGTATAACATATCCAAAAATCACAACGATCCAACGGTCGGATTAAAATTATAACTCACGCAATAGAGCTTTAAGAACACTGATTTAATTTTTAATGCCTCTATTTCGATAAAATACTGATAAAACACCTCAACACTAATTCCTTCATTTATAACCACATAAAATATATCCATCATTTATATCCACATAAAATAAATATTTTCTTACCATATAAATCAATAAATAAGTATTCACAAATAATATTACAGAATCACAATTATGAAAACTAGGCCGTTCCCAAGAAAGAGGGGGCTTTCCGATAAGGATTTTTCCTTACTGACGCGCAATTAGGTGACCAAACCTCTCCTTGACAGAACTTTCTAGACATTTCCAATAATTCTATCTAATAATATTATTCAAATAATATTAATTATTGATCTGATAATGGAAAATACTGTGAAGTGATAATTATTGAAACAACAATAATATAAAATATCAACGCAGTAATTATTGAATCAATAAAATAAAATATTGAACAGTAATTACTGTAACAATTATTGAGTAATGTCTTCTTACGTAAGAATCAATAATTCAAAAAAAAATACTGTGCAATACCGTGTGCTACTGTGCAACCACGCGTATTACTGTATTTTAACCACCAGGTAATCCAACAGTGTTAACGGTAACATTTACGCCATTATTTATATAACTCAAACTTGTCGTTTTTTTCATTCGACATATATTCTGTTATGAGGCCCATAAATGGCTGCCCAGTCGTACGAATATTCACCGACAACAAGAATATTTCACAACCAAACGAATATTCCCCGACAGAAATGAGTATTTTATAACCACTTGCGTATTTTGAAAATTTTATATATATCACCCTTAACTTTAAACTTTTATCAATTTAACTATTTACTAAATAGAAAAATTGAATACTTTTATTTCATAAAAATTCGGGATCTCACACAGTGAGTGGCATCTAGTAATGCATCACTGCTACCCAAGTAATAATAAGATCGGTGATTCGATGCAACCTTTTTGTGACCAATGTTTCAATATAATTTAATCCTTTTAACCTTGACATCCTAGATTAAACTCGAGTCATGGAATGTGTCGTACTCTTTATAATTTAATCTGGGTTTTCTTGATCAATGAGTAGACTATATGAAACAAATCACTATTTGAGCATGACCATGCATTTCATAGTCCTACTCAATCAAGAGGCTTATGGATATCACCCCTAATATATAGGAGGGTTAAATTTCATCTAGATCACTCATATTCCTCACACGATTCATGGTGTACCCAATAATCACCTTTATAGTCCACCCTATTAAAGGTGACCTTTGATGATGACAAAGTACATAAATTCCTGTGTAGTAATATAGTGATTTTAGGTCGAAGGATCATTACATCATTGTCACTATGAGAATCACTAATGACACTTTGCATAATGCTCCACGTAGAATTCTCATGGTGGGTCTGTATGACGCCACCAAAATATGTCCAATCCACCCAACCCATTCTGGGTCGCCAAATACATGGTACAGAAAACAACTACAACTTTTTATTATAATTTTTCGTGCAAAATATGACAACACATATACTGTAAGACCCCGAATTTTACGAAATGAAAGTATTCAATTTTTATAATTATTATTCTATTTAGTAAATGGTTAAATTGATAAAAGTAAAGTAATACGCGTGGTTGCATAATAGCACACGGTATTGATTATTGATGCTTATGTGAGAAGTCACTCAGATATACTCAATTATTGTCACAATAATTGCTACATCATATCTCTCATATTATTGATTCAATTATTGTCACAGTATCATCTGGATTATATTTTATATATTATTAAATTAATAATTGAGACGACAAAGTTATTCATATTATTATTTATAATATTGACAATGTCTAGAAGTTCTGTCAAGGAGAGGTTTGGTCACCTAATTGCGCGCCAATAAGGAGAAATCCTTATCAGAAAGCTCCCTCTTTCCTGGGAACTACCTCGTTGTTAAATATTGTGAGTTATAATATTAATGATGAATGTTATTAAAAATCGAATTTGAGTTCGGAGTTGAATTTGGAGACGTGGACGTGATATTTGAGTTCGGAACGATGAAATTAGTAGAAATAGAATATAAACACAAAATTTGCTGGAGTTGACTTTTTTGGAAAAAGTCAATCGTTGACTTTTTTGGAAAAAGTCAAACTTCACAAATGAAATTTTTGAAAAAAATATTTCCATTGTGTTGGGATTGTTAGTGTTAGTGGAAATTGACATTTATTTCGATAGTAATTGATGTCTAGAAGTTATATTGACCAACCAGATAATTTATCGGGTAAATGAGTAATTAATTACTATTAATTCACATGCTATTAACTATTTATTCACATGTGTGTACTATTGATTCACATTCATGTACTATTAAGGGAGGTGGTGCAAGACTTAATAATACTTGCATGACTAAGTTAAAAATTGAGGTATAGATGGAGGTACTATACTGTAATTCGTATTTTCACATGATTATAACTATTGATTCACATGATTGAACTATTGATTCACATTATTTACTATTAGGGGAGGTGGTTCAAGTTTGATAATACTTGCAGGACTAAATTAAAAATGAAAGAAAAGTTGAAGGTATTGTACTGTAAGATTTCGAGCCCCAAAATGTGCAATTATCAAAACTATATTTATCAATAAATAGAAGCTCATTCTTCCTTCATTTCTCATCAATTCACTAAAGCTTTAGAGCAATTATTATAGAGAGAAATTATAGATAGAAAGAAGAACAAAAGTCTGTTACCTCACTATTCCAATATCCAATTTCTTCTAAGGTAAGGGGTATTATTTCTTTTGTACTCATGAAGAGAGTTATTGTTATTCCATTCCTTATTATTCTGTTGGAATAACTTGTATGCGCGGACTACCGTATACATGGTAAAATTCTTCTGTTATTTCATTCTTTATTATTATGTTGGAAAATCCTATCTGTGCGGATTATGCATGACCTGGTTCCATTCTTTATTATTCTGTTGGAATAACCTGTCTGTACGGTCTATCGCATGCCTGGTAAATTCTGTTGTTATTCCATTCTTTATTATTCTGTTGGAATATCCTGTTTGTGCGGATTACGTATGACCTGGTTCCATTCTTTATTATTTTATTGGAATATTCTGTTTGTGCGGATTACGCATGACCTGGTTCCATTCTTTATTATTCGGTTCGGAATAACCTGTCTGTGCGGTCTATCGCATGCATGGTGAATTCTTCTGTTATTCCATTCTTTATTATTCTGTTGGAATAACCGGTCTATTTGGATTACCACATGCATGGTGAATGATCCTTTGTATTCATTCCTTATTAAATTGTGGAAATGATATGTCTACGTGGATTACCGCATGGCGGGTGAAAATCCATTTGCAGTTTCGTAATTTTTCTAACCCTCAAAAATTTTGGAAAAATTTAAAATGATAATTTGATGAGTTTTCTATATTATGTCCAAAGATGACGATTTTTGTATGTATAGATTAAGAGTTATGAATTTTATAGGAAAAAACTATTTTAAAAGTAAACCCTTATAACTCCTTGTGGTTAACTCCAAAATTGGTGAAATTTTTATTGGGAGTACATGTATATAACAGAAATATACCCTGTAAATTTCAAAATTTTTGGACAAAAGTACAATTTATGATAAAGGTTTAAATATTCAGCAGTTTTGGCCATATGAAAAATAGTAAATGAATTTTAAAAATTCCGAGAAAAATATATGTTCAATATGGGACTATATTCTGTTAAATCCCAAAAAAGAAATATTTTTGGAAATGATTTGGTATTTTTCATGAAAATAAACTAGTTATGAGTAAATGAATTAAATATGTTATGTGAAGTAACAAAATTGGAAAATAGAATTTTATGGCTCGGGAATCCTATATAGGGTATATGCAGATTTTTGATGAGGGATTTGATCATTGGTGATGAAATCCTATGAGTATGGTATTTTTGAATGATTAAATGCATTATTTGGTAAAGTTTAAACAATTGAAATAAATTGTTTATAAGTTTAAGAAGTGATTAAATTATTGTTATAACATTAATAATATTAGATTATGATTTTTTTAAGTGATTGATAATATTTGGATAAATTTAAAGTCTTTAATATTTATTCCTGTTTTCGTTTGATTAATGCTTATATCATTGTCATCATCCTCATGCTTATATTATGATGAAAGTCATATTTGGCTTATGTGCAAAGATGGACTGTTGATTATTGGTTTTACAGTTGTATATCTTTGGCTTACGTGCAAAGATGGACTGTTGATTATTGGTTTTACAGTTATATATCTTTGGCTTACGTGCAAAGATGAATTATTGATTGATGAGTATCTTTGGCTTATGTGCATAGATGAACTGTTTATTGGTATGAATATGACCAGGGATCATTCGGTATAATCATGACCCATAATGTTATAGATGATGTGGTAAAAGTCCTCATTGTCCCGCAGTGCATTGATGGATAGTTATTGGTATGATTATAACCAGGGATTTTTTCGGTATAATCATGACCATTGATGATTACATGAATATCATTGGTCGTAGTGCAGGGATGATTCGATGATGTGGATTATTTAATAAGCTGAGTTTCAGCGATAAAATATTGAGTATACACTTTTAATTCGTAAAAGATAGTAGATATCATGCTCTACTTGACTCTTCTAAAATACAGTTGTATGTCTTTGGACTGTAGTGTAAAGAATAAATTGTTAATGAATATCTTTGGCCGTAGTGCAAAGATGAATTTATTAGTATGATTATGAGCAGGAATTGTGATTTTGTATAACCATGATTTTTGATGTTTCAGGTGAAGATAGGTGATGAAAATTATCTTCGTCCTGGGTGCGAAGAGGAATTTAGAATCACAATTATGATTATGAGTTATTCATATGATTGTGGATAGGAATTGTTGATTGATGTTACAGGGATAAAACATTATTGGTGGACTTTTAACATAAAGAAGATAATATATCTGATGGTCTATTTGACTCTTTTAATGGATTGCTCGTTCCGCTGCAACTATGGTTGAAAAGTTTTATCATCTACCATATGTTCTAAATCTCTGATTTATTACTGATGAAGGTTATTGATGATGTAGATTATCTTTAGTCATGATATTCTTTACTGGGCTAGTTGTGTTCACCCTTTTTACTTCACAATTCCTTTCAGGTAATAAAAGTGTAGCTGGGTCGAGCGGGGGTAAAATGAGAATAGAACGGTGGTCTATAGCTGTTGAGGTTCTGCTTAAATAGTATGGAAATAATTTTATTGAGAACTTTAGATAAGTGTGTCATATTGTATACGTCATTTGATATTTAATTTTGGTGAACCGAATAGGGTGAGGTGAACCCAACTTTGGAAGGGTGTTTTGCCACTATCATACAAGATGTCTAATGACATACAATCTCGTATTATCATAAGACATGGTTGTGCACATCCACTTACTGAGTATATCTACGAGCACTACCTATATAATCTTGGAGTTTATTTGAAATATAATTCTCACTTGGAGACAACGGAGATAATTATATGTCAAGAGAAGACTCACCATTGGAAAGAAGATGATAGCAATCTTCTTGTTTTTCTTTGGGGACTATTGGGTCAAACAAGGATAATTCTGTGGACATATGACATCTATCATAACCTAGACGTATGGCCTCCTATGTACGAAGGTTTTCTTGAGCACTTCCCAAAGATTTTAATTTCTAAAACAGTTATTGACTGTAATTTTATGTAAGGTACCATTGTAAGGTTGTGGTCAAGGCACCATGAGAGTTACATACATTTGTATTAAAACTCACAGTTTAACTTTGGTCGTATTCTGCACGACAGTTCAACAGTTGTATAAATGAAGTTTGTATTTAATTTTTATAGTATGATATCTGGCGACTCAGAATGGGTTGTGTGGACCTATTTTGGGGGCGTTACATATACTGAGAGTTTTAATACCAACTGTGACTCTCATCCCTTTACTTGGATAGCACCTCACATTGATACCTTACATAAAGGTATAGTCAATAATTGTTTTAGAAATTAAAATCTCTAGAAAATGCTCAAGAAAACCTTCGTACATGGAATACCATACATCTAAGTTATAATATATATCATATGACTCGAGAATTATCCTTGGTTGACCCAATAGACCCCAAAGAAAAATGAGAAGATTTCTATCATGTTCTTTTCAATGGTGAGTCTTCTCTTAATATATAATTATCTCCATTTTCTCCAATTGAGAATTATATTTTAACCAAACACCAAGATTATATAGGTAGTGCTCATAGATATAATCAGCAAGTGGATGTGCACAACCCTGTCTTATGATAACACGAAGTCGTATGTGATTAGACATCTTGTATGATAGTGGCAAAACACCCTTCCAAAGTTGGGTTTACCTCATCTTATTCGGTTCACCAAAAATAATGGTTAAATGACGTATAACATACGACACACTTATCTAAAATTCTCAAAAAATTATTTTCATACTGTTTAGGGGAAACCTCAACAACTATAGACCACCGTTCTATTCCCATGTTACCCTCGCTCGACCCAGCTATACTCTTATTACCTGAAAGGAATTGTGAAGCAAAAGGGTGAGCACAACTAGCCCAGTAAAGAATACCATGACTAAGATAAATAATTTATTAATAGCCTTCATAAGTAATGAATCAGAGATTTAGAACATATGTTAGATGATAAAATTGTTCAACCGTAGTTGCAGCGGAACGAGTAATCCATTAGAAGAGTTAAATAGACCATAAAGTCTATTATCTTCTCCATGTTAAAAGTCCACCAACAATGTTTTATCCCTGTAACATCAATCAACAGTTCCTGTCCACAATCATGTGAATAACTCATAATTATAATTGTGGTTTTAAATTCCTCTTTGCACCCAGGACAAAGATAATTTTCATCACCTGTCTTTACCTAAAACATCAAAGATCATGGTTATACCAAATCACAGTTCCTGTTCATAATCATACTAATAAATTCATCTTTGCACTACGGGCCAAAGATATTCAACAACAGGTCATATTTGCACTACGGGCCAAAGATATTCATATCTCAAAGAAATATATAATCATTTCAGAATTTATATAAATAATAATTATAACCATATTGATCAATTCACCTTTACACTTAAGTTAAAGATATTCAATTATAAATTCAATGGTCATGATAATACCACTCAACAATTCATCTTTGCACTACTGGCCAAAGAGAATCCATAGTCACGATCATACCAATAATCTACCTATCTTTCATCATCAGGATCATAAAAATGTTATATATGATAATAAAAATAATATAATCAAAACATGGATTTAATTTCAAGAGTAAGATTCATAAATCAACGATAATTTGGTCAGAAAAAGAAACTAATTTTTGTCGTAAATAGTACCCCGTAAATAGTACTTCGTGAATAGTAACTCGTGCATAGTACCTTGTATTCATACATAGTACTGTATACGTAAATAGTATCGTATACATACATAAATAGTGCCATATACATAAATAGTGCCGTATACGTGAATAGTGTCGTATACGTGAATAGTAACCCCGACACAAAAAAGTAAAAATTTCATAATAAAATTCATACTAATATTTCGGTATAATGATATTGAAAGAAATAATATCATTTACGAAAAAAATAACATCCCTTATTATCCCTTATCGTCCCCTACCTCAAAAGAATAGCACTTCTGACTGGAATATCGGATATAATGTTGAAGGAAACTTGCACCATATAGCAACACTCAAAGTATCTAAATACTCACAAAAATACGCTCGATAATATAGAGAGAGAAAACTTCAGATTCTGGTATGATTTTTAATTCTAACCTAAGCACCCTATTTATAGGAAAATACTTAGAACACCAAAGCAAAAAATTTAATAAATATTATTATATTAAAAAAATTCATGCCCACCTCATGAAAATCTGATTTCAGCACATTTACAACAAGTGTGGGGCCCACCAAAATGAAAAAAAAAACATTTTTTTTAAAAAAACATTTAAAACTCCAAAAATCAATTATTTCGGAACTTCAATAGTTCATAATAATTAGCCCTTTTATCAAAAAAATTTAGATCTTACGAATTTAAGTCTTTCCAAATTCTAAACAGAAATTGACCGAAATCCACATACGGACGATTTTGCAAGCTATAATTAAATTTCAGTCAAAAATAGGGCGTATCAACATATTTAACATGTTTTTTTGTAACAAAAATATTCTTTTTCCTCATTTATTCATATATCGCACATTTATTATTATATTATCACATTATACATTTATAATATAATATAATAATATATTTGAATTAATTATTTTATTAGAAAAGATAAAATATCAATTTTTAACAATTGTCGCTTTTCTAAAAATTCCTCTATTTATATCCACATAAATAAATATTTTTCTTATCATATAAATCAATAATTAATTATTCACAAATAATATTACAGAATCACAATAATGACAACCAGGTCGTTCCCAGGAAAGAGGGGGCTTTCCGAAAAAGGATTTATCCTTATTGGAACGCAATTAGGTGACAAAACCCTTTTCCTAGACAGAACTTTCTTAGAAATTGCCAATAATGCTATCTAATAATATTATTCAAATAATATGAATTATTGATCTAATAATGGGAAATACTATGCAGTGATAAATATTGAATTAATAAAATAAAATATTGAACAGTAATTACTGTAAAAATTATTGAGTAGTGCCTTCTTACGTAAGAATCAATAATTAGAATTATTGTGCAATTCCGTGTGTTACTATGCAATAACGCGTATTACTTTATTTTACCCACCGGGTATTCCAATAGTGTTAACGGTAACAACTACGCCGTTATTTATAAAAACTCATACTTGTCATTTTTTCATTCGTCAGTTTTCCGTTATGGGGCCCATAAATGGCGGCGCCGTCGTACGAATATTCCCCGACAGCAAGAATATTCCACGACCAAACGAATATTCCCCGACAATAATGAATATTTTATAACCACTTGCTTATTTTGTAAACTTTACATATATCACCCTTAACTTTAACTTTTTATCAATTTAACCATTTATTGAATAATAATTATAAGAAAAATTGAATACTTTTATTTTATAAAATTCGGGGTCTTACAGTTTGTCCATTACATCTTTCTTTAACATGTACTTATGCATTGACTCAATATCTCATATATTTATGACCAATGAGATTTTGTCATCAGTCAATCCACATACTAGTTTCAATGTATCATTGTTGTCCCATCAACAATGATACTCGACTAGGGACATTTAAGAGCAATGATACTAATTGTAATTATATAATCTCATGTTCAAGTCACATACTTGAAACTATATAATTTGTATCACTATTCTAAGGAATTTTATTATGTTAACATTTATATAACGCAATAAATAAAACTATAATAAATTCATTCATTTATTCAATCAAATATAATATCAAAATGTTAAGCAATTATATCAAATAATTAGCCTCTAGGGCATAAAATCTAACAGTCTCCCACTTGCACTAGAGCCAATCACTCATGTATCTAATACCCATGGAACTAGTGTGACCTTCGTGCTTCTGCTACGACAATGCCTTGGTCAATGGATCTGCAACATTATCATCTGTTAGTACTCTTCCTATATGTACATCTCCTCTATCAATGATTTTATGGATGAGATGGTACCGCCTAAGTATATGTTTGGATCGTTGGTGAGATCTGGGTTCCTTAGCTTGTGCAATGGCTCCATTATTATCACAGTATAGCTCAACCAGATCAACAATGGTTGGAACAACACTAAGTTCAGTGACAAACTTTTTAATCTATACAGCCTCCTTGGCCGTACTAGAAGCAATAATATACTCAGCCACTGTTGTAGAATCACCTACTGTCTCTTGCTTCGAACTCTTCCACCTAACAGCACCACCATTAAGGCAAAAAACAAAACCTGACTAAGACTTATAGTCATCATTATCAGTTTGGAAACTAGCATCTGTGTAACCCTTTATTGCAGTTCGTCTTCACATCCATATACCAAGAATGAATCCTTAGTCCTTTTCAGGTACTTGAGAATATTCTTGACTGTTGTCCGGATGGATTCGACTGGTATCTGCTCATCATGCTCAAAGCATACGAGACATCCGGACAAGTACATATCATTGCATACATGATAGATCCAATTACCGAAACATAAGGGATCTTTCTCATACGCTCCTCATCATCTTGTGAATTAGGACATTGGGCCTTAGAGATCTTTACACCATGAGTCATGGGTAAGTGTCCTCTTTTTGCCTCTTGCATGCTGAACCGTTTCAACACTTTATCAATATATGTACTTTGACTTAGGCCGAGCATTTTTCTAGATCTATCTCGATAGATCTTGATACCTAAAATTTAAGTTGCATCGCCCAAATCTTTCATGGAGAAAAATTTTCTTAACCATGTTTTTACAGCCTGTAAGGAAGGAATGTCATTCCTAATAATTAATATGTCATCAACATAAAACCCCAGGAATACAATGTGACTCCCACTAACAGCTTTCTTATATCAACAAAGTTCATCTTCATTTTTTATAAAGTCGAACTCTTTGACTGCTTCATCAAATCGAAGATTCCAACTCTGAGAGGCTTGCTTCAATCCATAAATGGATCGATGTAGCTTACATACCTTTTCAGCATCTTTTGGAGTGACAAGACCCTTAGGTTGTGTCATGTACATATCCTCAATGAGATTTCTGTTAAGGAAAGCAGTTTTGACATCCATCTTCCAGATTTCGTAATCATAAAAGGCTGCAATAGCAAGTAAGATCCTGATGGATTTAACCATTGCCACTGGAGAGAAGGTTTTATCATAGTCAACACCTTGAACTTGTTTGAAACCTTTTGCTACCAGTCGGCCTTTATAGATTTGTACATTACCATCCATGTCAGTTTTATTTTTTAAAATCCACTTGCACCCGATTGGGTTTACCCCTTCGAGTGGATCAACCAAAGTCCATACTTGGTTAGTATACATGGAGTCCATCTCAGATTTCATGGCTTCAAGCCATCTCTCAGAATTTGGTCCATTCATAGCTTCTTGGTAGGAAGCAGACTCATCTTGATTTATGAGCATCACATCACCATTTTAAGTCACAAGAAATCCATAATACCTCTCGGGCTCTCGGAGTGTCCTACCAGATCTATGAATGCCTCGTGTAATTTGAGCAGGTTCACTTTCCACAATATCTTGTGGTTCTTGCTCATGTTCCAACTCAGGTTCAATGATATTTTGTGGTTCTCCAATTTCTTCAAGTTCTACTTTCCTCCCACTATTTCTTTTAGAGACAAATTCTCTTTCTAGAAAAATACCAGTTCGAGCAACAAACACTTTGTTCTCAGCAGGTTTGTAGAAATAATACCCTTTTGTTTCCTTTGGGTATCCCATAAAATTACATTTGTCAGATTTGGGTCTGAGGTTGTCAGAAGCAAGACGTTTTACAAATGCCTCGCAACCCCAAATCTTCATGAATAACATACTAAGACGTTTCCCAGTCCACATCTCATATGGTGTCTTCTGAATCGTCTTTGTAGGAACACGGTTAAGTGTGAATGCAGCTGTCTCTAGGGCATAACCCCAGAAGTTTATTGGAAGATCTGCATGACTCAGCATTGATCGTACCATGTCTAACAAGGTGCGATTCTTCCTCTCAAATACACCATTCCATTGCGATGTTCCAGGTGGAGTGAGCTGTGATATAATACCACACTCTTTTAGAAGGTCATCATCTTGGCTTAAGTATTCTCCTCCTCGATCGGATCGAAGGGCTTTTATGCTTTTACCAAATTGGTTTTGAACTTCATTATTAAATTCCTTGAACTTTTCAAAGGATTCGGATTTGTGGCTCGTAAGATACACATATCCATATCTACTGAAGTCATCAGTAAATGTAATGAAGTAATAAAACCTACCTCTTGCTAACGAACTCATGGGTCCATATACATCACTATGTATAAGTTCCAATACATCGCTAGCCCGTTCACTGTATCCATTGAAAGGGGCTTTAGTCATCTTGCCTAATAAACAAGACTCATATGATTCAAAATCAAATGAATCCAAAAACCCATCTTTATGGAGTTTGGATATCTAATTTTCATTTATATGGCCTAAACGATAGTGCCAAAGATATGTCAGATTTAAATCATTTGATTTAAATTATTTTGTATTTATGTTATAGATATGCATTTATAAATCAAGGATATAAAGACCATTAAACAATTGTGCAACACCATAACATATTTCATTTAAGTAAAACGAACAAATGTTGTTCTTTATTAAAAATGAAAAACCTTTCTTGTCCAAACAAGAAACATAAATAATGTTTTTGCTCATAGCAGACAAATAATAGCAATCCTCTAATTCTAATACTAGCCCAGTGGGCAAAGATAAATGATAAGTTTTTACGGCTAGTGCATCAACTTTTGCTCCATTCCCAACTCGTAGGTCAACCTCTCCTTTCGTCAAAGTCCTACTCCTTCGGAGTTCTCGCACATTAACACAAATGTGAGAACCACATCCAGTATCTAATACCCATGATGTAGAAGTGGACAAATTGACTTCTATAACATATATACCTTAATCAGAAGTCACACTTCCTTTCTTTTTCTTCGCTTCTTCCAAATAAGCATGACAATTCCTCTTCTAGTGTCCAGGTTTTCCACAGAAGTGACAATCACCTTCTTTAGCCACCCCGCCTTTAGGTTTTAAAGCATTTTTGGTTTTGAAATTGGGTTTGGCACCAGATTTAGATCCTATCTCTTGCCTTTCCAATTTCCCTTAGCATTCCCCTTTTTCACCATCATTATGGGAGCGGGTCCTGCCTTTTTCATGTTGTTCTTGGCAATTCTTAACATGCTCAATAACTCAGTAAGTGGTTTCTCAATTTCATTCATGAGATAATTTATAACAAATTGAGAGTATCTGTTGTTCAAAGATTGCAAAACAAGATCAGTTTGGACTTCCGGAGTAATCGAAAAATCCAACCTATCAAGGTACTCAATATACCCAATCATTTTTATCACATGTGGACCAACTGGATCACGTTCACCCATCTTACAGTGATACAACGCTTTGCTGGTACCATACCTCTCCTGTCGAGCATGCCCTTCGAACGATTTTTTAAGATACTCGATCATCTCATAAGCATCCATTAACTCATGTTGCTTCTGAAGCTCAGTGTTCATAGTTGATAGCATGAGACAACTCACGTCTAGAGCATCATCTTGATGCTTCTTATAAGCATTATGCTCTACACGTGGTGCAATGTTAGCTGGTGCTGCAGGAATGGGCCCATCAAGGACATATAACTTGCGCTTTTGTTTGAGGACAATCCCCAAGTTCCTATGCCAGTCTAGGAAATTAATTCCACTCAGTTTTTCCTTCTCACAGACTGATCGTGGTGAAAGACTATTTGTGTTGTTGATTGCCATTGATATCTACAATTTATAAGTGCAAAAATAATAAGTCAAATTGCAGAGTTTTTGATATTATGTAATTGATAATAGTACATTCAAAATATACATCCCACTATTTTATTCAAATTAATAGCCCTCACCATTAATTTGGAAAGTGTTTTCTATTAAATCTTTCTAGTGAGCCAAGATCCATAATTCATTATGTCTTAAGTTAGCTTTGGTTAATCTCTCAAAACACAATTATTTAGGTAGACAACCCCTTGTCAATTATATCATATATAACTCTTGGATAGTTTGGTAAACAACATTTGTTTCTAGTCCATCAAATGGTACCTACCAAACTCCATGCCTCTAACTCCACAATCCTATTGAGATAACTTAGTTAAGTCGGGCCCAATGATTTTAACGGCTTGGATATCACAATTATCCTATCGCATCTTACCAAGATAAATAGGGTACTTTGATTTGGCAAACTTACATCCATCGATCAAGGTCTTGATGAGTGTTATTCATTGGAAGACATTTGATTTAGACTTAATAATTTAATGAGGGATTTTATTAATTAATTTAGATCTCACCAATTTTAGTCTTATTAAGCATGCACATTATTTATCATATCATATTGTATACAAGCATAAATAAAGTGTAAAATAAAATGTGTCACAGTTATTGCCCAATCCTCTGTCAATCTTTTCAAGCTAATAAAAAGATTGAAGGTCAGTCTAAGGTGGTAAAAGATCTTCAAAATAGTAGCTTCCATGGATGTTCCTCATGCATGTGTCTCCTCTCCATCATCATTTTTCATCATGTTCTTCATCTTGTTATCAATTATTACATGACATAAAGAAACCTCGAGTTACATTCGAGGGGATTTAGATGAGAAGATAATGTTACATCAGAATTTATAGAAAGGCACGACATGCAAGCTGTATTTTAAAACCAAAAACCACTAACCTATGGGTCAAACGGGCCATAACTATGCACCATGCATATCACAAAAGCACATAACAGTGTATATATAATTAAAGAAAACTATATATAAAATATTAGAGTCACGACCATCATGCGCTACGACGGGGGGGTCACGACCATCTGTATTGTAGAATTTTTCCATACGAATCTCTAAAACAATTCTAAAATCATATATATAATCCACCAAAATACTTATAATAACAATACACCCATAACATATCATTTATGTCCAGTTTCGATTAATCATATTAAACCGAATCTTCATGCATCTAATCCAATTAGAACAGAAGTTGTATTGTTATTCCACCTTCTAAGATACAATTAACAGAACATCATATACATACATATATATATATATATTACAAATATAATTCAAAATTTCAGAATATGCATACACGCAAAATATCATATATTCAATTTCAGATCGGCAAACATGCATCATCATATATCATATATATCGAATACAATTAAAACACGTAATCTGAATTAATCATTTTTGCAAGTAGTTGTGATACCACTGTTGTGACACCCCCAAAATAGGTATACATCACCCATTCTGAGTTGTCAATACACGGTTCAGGAACAACTACAACTTTATTATTACAACATGTAAACTATGAGTTTAAATACAGATATTGCCATCTAGACAATATCCACATACGAATAAATCCCCATCATAATTATTGATACATTATTTTATAAAAATGGTGAGGACTACTAAACAACTCTCCCTAGAACCTTCATTCCATACCCCGACTCGTACTCGCTATATTCTCGCCTCCTGAGAAGAAAAATGGAACAAAAAGGAAAAAGGGTGAGCTCAACCAGCCCAGTAAAGAATATTATGACTAAAATAATATACAACAAATTATCGTTAGTCTTAAACATGGAAAAATCTGATAGAATACAATAGACAACAAATGTTAAATCAATATTCGCAGCGGAAAATATTAATTCATAGAAGAGTTACGTAGAGGATGAAATCTACTAATGTCTATGAATTTAACAGTCCATCAACAGTATTTTTATCCTGTAACATCAATCAATGCACTTCTTGAATCATATATTAATCCTTGCACTACAGGCCAATGATATTCATCAGTTGGTCATGTTCATCTAAACACCTGTTCATCTTTGTACTACGGTCAAAGATATTCATCAGAAATCATTCATCTTTGCACTACAGGCCAAAGATATTCAATAATATCATCATTTAAGACTGAGGGTGATGAAAAATATTTTTAAAGAAACGAATCCAGTGAAACAAAATGACAAGGATTAAGGATTCGTACTTTATTTTATTCACGTCCAAAAATACCTCAAAAATCATCATAGTGGTGTAAAATTCAAGAATGATCAAAACATGGATACAATCAAAACTAGTATCCACAATAGATATTTTAGATGAAAAGAAAAATTTTCATTTTTTGATGAATAATGCCGTATTCGTGAATAGTGTCGTATACGTGAATAGTGCCGTATATGTGAATAGTAACTTCGACACAAAAAGTTCCAAATTTGATTAAAAGTTCAAATCAATACTTCGGCATAATGATATTAGAAGAAGTAATATCATTTTAAAAAAAATAATATCCCTTACCTCGGAAGTTCAGTACTTCTAGTTGAAACACCGGATATAGGCTATGACTTGAACTTACACCGTATAGCAATACTCAAAGTATACTCAAAATACTCACAAGAATACGCTCGATATTATAGAGAGAGAAAACTTCAGTTTCTGGTGTGATTTTCAATTCTAACCTAAGCATCCTATTTATAGGAAAATGCTTAGAACACCAAAGCAGAAAATTTAATAAATTAATATTATATTTTTTTTAAATATCTCTACGCACACTTCTTCCAACTGAATTCAGCTCCTACACATGTTAAATGAGGGAAACCAAACACAAAAAACGTTTTTGTTAATTAAAACAATTAAAACTTCCAAAAATCAATTATTTCGGAGCTTCAGAACTTCAATAATTCACAATAAATAGCCCTTTTGCCAGAAAATTCGAATCTCGCGCATTTTTATAGGAGATTCAATTCTCTACAACTTTGTAGAAGGAAGTTTTTCCAAATTCCAAACAGAAATTGATCAAAATCCACAAACGAACGATTTTACAAGCTATAATCAAATTTCAGTCAAGAAATGGGGTCCACCGACATATTTAACATGTTTTAAATATTTTTTGTAACAAAAATACTCCTCCTCCACATATACTCATATATCCCACATTCATCGTAAAAATATCATCATTATGATATTATTAAAATATAA
This sequence comes from Panax japonicus, assembly GCA_020205505.1. Taxonomy (NCBI): domain Eukaryota; kingdom Viridiplantae; phylum Streptophyta; class Magnoliopsida; order Apiales; family Araliaceae; genus Panax; species Panax japonicus. The sequence continues at coordinate 47,983,647 of CM035106.1, forward strand.
TAATATATTTAAATGAATTATTTTATCATAAAAAGATAAAATATTAATTTTCAACAATTGTCACATTAAAAATTTTCTCCATCTACATCCACATAAAATCAATATTTTCCTTATCATATAAATCAATAATTTAATTATTCACAAATAATATTACAGAATCACAATACTGACAACCAGGCCGTTCCTAAGAAAGAGGGGGCTTTCCAATAAGAATTTCTTCTTACTGGCACACAATTAGGTGACCAAACCTCTCCTTAGACAGAACTTTCTAGACATTGCCAATAATGTTATCTAATAATATTATTCAGATAATATGAATTATTGCTTCGATAATGAAAAATACTGTATAATGACAATTATTGAAACAACAACAATATAAAATATCAACGCAACAGTTATTGAACCAATAAAATAAAATACTGAACAATAATTACTGTAACCATTATTGAGTAGTGCCTTCTTACGTAAGAGTCAATAATTGGTTCAATACCGTGTGCTACTGTGCAACAACGCGTATTACAGTATTTTAACCACCGGGTATTCCAACAGTGTAAACGGTAACAACTACGCCGTTATTTTTAAACAACTTATATTTGTCGTTTTCTTCCTCCAATCGCTTTCCGTTATGGGGCCCACACATGGTTGCGCCGTCGTACGAATATTCCCCGACAGTACGAATATTCCACGACCAAACGAATATTCCCCGACAACAATGAATATTTTATAACCACTTGCTTATTTTGAAATATTTGCGTATTTTACCCATAACTATCCACATTAATCACATCAACCCTTACTATTTCAAAATAATAATTAGAGGAAATTAAATTTCATTTATTAATTATTTGGGGTCTTACAACCTCCCCTCTTTATGAAATTTCGTCCTCGAAATTGACATACGTACCTGGTGTTTCGAAAAGATGAGGATACCTCGCTTTCATTTCCGTTTCCAACTCCCAGGTCATTTTTCTATAGCATGATTCCTCCACAAAACTTTAACTTGTGGTATGACCTTTGTGCGTAGGACATGCTCCTTCCTATCCAAGATCTTGACAGGTACCTCTTCGTACGTTAAGTCTTCGGCTATCTCATCTGGTTCTAACTCAATAACGTGGTTCGTGTCTTTCACATATTTACAAAGTACAGATATGTGAAACACATTATGAACACGAGACATACTCGGAGGTAACGCGAGTCTATAGGCTACATTTCCTACTCGATCAAGAATTTGAAATGGGCCAATAAATCGTGGATTGAGTTTTCCTCTCTTCCCAAATCTTGTAACTCCCTTCCATGGAGCAACCCGCAACAATACATGATCCCCTATACTAAATTCCACGTCCTTTCGATGAAGATCCACATAACTCTTTTGTCGATCTTGTGCCGTTCGTATACGTTGTCGAATCATTTGGATCTTTTCGGTAGTTATACGTACTAACTCGGGTCCCAACAATGTTGCTTCACCCACCTCATCCCAACATATTGGAGAGCGACACTTTCGTCCATATAATGTTTCAAATGGAGCCACACCTATACTTGCCTGATAACTGTTATTGTAGGAGAATTCTACCAATGGTAAATATTTATCTCAACTGCCCTTGAAGTCTAGGACACAGAGTCTTAATAGATCTTCAAGAGTTTGAATAGTCCTCTCTGATTGTCCGTCCGTTTGAGGATGGTATGCCGAACTGAATCGTAAATCCGTGCCCATAGCTTTTTGCAAGCTAACCCTAAAATCTTGAAGTGAATCTTGGGTCACGATCCGAAACTATGGATACTGGCATGCCATGCAACCTCACAATCTCATTTATATACATTTGAGCAAGACGTTCAAGGGAATAAGTCTCCCGTATCGGCAAGAAATGAGCAGACTTGGTTAATCTATCAACAATAACCCAAATAGCATTGATGCCTTGAGAAACAGTAGGAAGACCCGTAACGAAATCTATGGTAATGTGTTCCCACTTCCATTTCGGAATCTCAAGTGGTTGCAATGGTCCCTTAGGCACTTGATGCTCCGCCTTTACACGTTGACAAGTTAAACATGTTGAGATAAACTTTGCAATCTCTCTCTTCATATTGTTCCACCAAAATATATGTCGAAGATCACGATACATTTTGGTACTTCCAGGATGGATTGCAAATGGTGTATTGTGTGCCTCCATCATGATCTTATACTTTAAATCAGAGTCGTTAGGAACACAAAGTCTGGAGTGGACTCGAAGTATTCCCTCTTCATCGATTCTCGCTTCTGGAATAGCACCTTCTTGTACTTTCTTCTTCATATGCATCAACTCCGGATCGGTGGCTTGAGCAACCTTAACTTTTTCTATTAAAGTTGGCTCTATGCGTATACTTGACATCATCACACTTGTTCCTGCATATGATCTTCTACTCAACGCGTCAGCTACCACGTTTGCTTTTCCAGGATGGTATTGAATAGTGTGGTCATAGTCTTTTAATAGCTTGAGCCAACATCGTTGCCGCATGTTGAGTTCTTTTTGAGTGAAGAAATATTTAAGGCTTTTATGGTCTGAATATATCTCCACTTTCTCCCCATATAGATAGTGCCTCCAGATCTTTAGCGTGAAAACGACTGCTGCCAACTCTAGATCATGAGTAGGATAACTCCTCTCATATTCTTTAAGTTGTCGCGAGGCATGGGCTATGACTTTCCCATGTTGCATGAGAACACATCCTAACCCTTTGCCCGAAGCATCGCTGTAGATAACAAATCCATCCACACCAGATGGTATTGTTAGAACAGGTGCCGAAATAAGTCTCCTTTTAAGCTCTTGGAAACTCTTCTCGCATTCCTCGCTCCAAATGAATTTTGTATCCTTCCGAGTTAGATGAGTTAACGGAGTACTGATTCGAGAAAACCCTTCCACGAATCTCCGATAATAACCAGCTAAGCCCAAAAAACTACGTACTTCAGTCACCGTCTTCGGTTGCTCCCAACTTTGTATTGCTTCAATCTTCGCCGGGTCCACAGATACTCCATGTTTTGACACCACGTGCCCAAGGAATGCTACTTCCTCAAGCCAGAACTCGCATTTCTTCAACTTGGCATAAAGCTTATTTTCACGAAGCCTTTGGAGTACCAGCTTCAAATGGTGCTCATGATCTTCACGGCTTTTGGAATATATGAGGATGTCATCAATAAAGACAACAACGAATTGATCCAAATAATCCTTGAATACTCGGTTCATCATATCCATGAAAGCCGCAGGAGCATTAGTCATGACTAAAAATTCATAATGCCCATACCGAGTTCTGAAGGCAGTCTTTGGAATATCCTTAGTTCTAATTTTCAGCTGATGATATCCAGAACGAAGATCGATTTTTGAAAAGAATTGTTCTCCTTGCAACTGGTCAAACAAGTCATCAATACGAGGTAGAGGATACCTATTCTTGATAGTGACATGGTTCAATTCTCGATAGTCAATACAAAGTCGCATACTCCCGTCTTTCTTCTTTACAAATAAAACAGGATCACCCCAAGGAGATGTATTAGGACGAATGAAACCGATGTCCAACAACTCCTGTAGTTGGACTTTTAACTCCTGAAGTTCAATAGGAGCCATTCGATATGGGGTACCAGGTTCAAGATCAATAAAGAATTCAACTTCACGTTCTGGGGGTAGACCGGGAAGTTCTTCAGGAAATACGTCAGGAAAGTAAATAACAACAGGAATATTATTCAATTTTGACGTGTCTTTATTTAAATCCATAACATGGGCTAAGAAAGCTTGACATCCGTTTTTCAATAAACGAATAGCTTTATGATTAGATATGACAGTGATTGATTTTAATGGTTTAGTTGCCTGAATTCGAACAACAGGTTGATTAGGAATATGAAAACTAACAACCTTACGAAAACAATCAATTTTGGCATGATGAGTTGTTAACCAATCAATCCCTAAAATCACATCAAAAGCAAGTATCTTTAAAGAGATAAGGTCAACAGGTAAGGTGATGGTGCCAACTTGAATCAAACAAGATTTATAAACAGTGGATGTGATGAAAGTTTCTCCTAATGGAGTTTCCACAGATAGGTCAAAGTCTAATTTCTCCGGAGTCAAGTTTAAACGTTGAGCACAAGCAGGAGAGATAAATGAATGGGTAGCACCGGTATCAAGTAAGGTATAAACTTCGTAAGAATTTATAAATAGCTTACCCGTGATCACCTCGTTTGGGTTCCTCGCATTTTGACCAGTCACAACAAACGCTCTTCCAGGAACCGTTGACTTTGACTTTTCTGGGATAGTCTTTTGAGTCATCGTCCCCGCTGGAATTGGTATCGCTACCGTACAATCTCAAGCGATATGTCTTTCCTTTCCACAATTATAGCATACCTTGAACTGTTGTGGGCAGTTTGGACTGATATGTCCCTCTTTTCCGCATTTATAGCACACAACCGGTGGTCGTTCCCCTCCCTTGGAACCAGTTGCTGCTGGTGCTGCCATTTTCACATTGTCATTGTTGAATCTCCTCTTTTTAAAATCTCCTCCTGACTCGCTTCTTCTATTTTCGTGGCTATAATTACCACCAGAGTGGTTACCATTTTTGTCCGTCTTTTTCTTTCTCCACTGGTTATCGTTGTTTTGTTGACTGTTATCTCTGGTATGATCCTGATTGTGGTACCTCGGTTGACCGTACTCGTTATCTCGCTCCAACAATTGAGCCCTATTAACAACATCTGAATAGAGAGAAAATTTATGAGAGATGAGATATTGTCGTATGCCGGGTTTCAAACCTCTCAGAAACATCCGCGTCATACGTTCCTCATTCTCCACCAAATGAGGTGCAAACCTGGATAACTCTGCAAACTTTGCCTCGTACTGAGACACCGTCATGTTATTTTGTTCTAATCTGATGAACTCCACTTCCTTCATATGACGAACACTTTCAGGATAGTATTTGTCATTAAATAGTTTCTGAAATGTCTCCCAAGACATGCTGAGTGCGGCTGGATGGGTACGCTTCACAGACTCCCACCAGTAGTCTGCCTCGCCACGGAACATAAAGGTGGCGAACGGAACCTTCTGTTCCTCCGTGCATCCCAAGACATCGAATATCTTGGTAATTTACTTGACCCACGTTTCCGCCATGATCGGATCTGGCTTTCCCTTAAATTCTGGTGGTCCCAACTCTTTGAACTGCTTGGCTGTGACAACTCGTGAATTGCTATCATTTCCTCCTGTATTTTGAACACGAGTCTCCCTCGTCTGATTTTGCATGAACTGCAAAAAGCTTCTAAACATTGCGTCGTTCATCGTCTGATCAGTGGTGTTGTTCACAGGAGGAACATTGCCAGCCTGTTGCACGTTCTCCTCATTGGTAAGTACAGGCATCTCCACGGTCTCATTAACTCCACTGTTAACATTCTCGGTTGCCATTCTTAAATACTGCCATAAAACAAGGGTTAATTAAGCAAATCACATATCACATAATATCCCTATATACTGACCAACTAACAAATAAGCTTAGGTAGGATACACTAGCGAAGGAATTACTCGTCTCTCCCCTCCTAGTTCTATTCCCCGATCTCCGCTAGAGATCATATCCCTAAGCTCTGATACCAACTGTGACACCCCCAAAATAGGTATACATCACCCATTCTGAGTTGTCAATACACGGTTCAGGAACAACTACAACTTTATTATTACAACATGTAAACTATGAGTTTAAATACATATATTGACATCTAGACAATATCCACATACGAATAAATTACCATCATAATTATTGATACATTATTTTATAAAAATGGTGAGGACTACTAAACAACTCTCCCTAGAACCTTCATTCCATACCCCGACTCGTACTCACTATATTCTCGCCTCCTGAGAAGAAAAATGGAACAAAAAGGAAAAAGGGTGAGCTCAACTAGCTCAGTAAAGAATATTATGACTAAGATAATATACAACAAATTATCGTTAGTCTTCAACAGGGAAAAATCTGATAGAATACAATAGACAACAAATGTTAAATCAATATTCGCAGCGGAAAATATTAATTCATAGAAGAGTTACGTAGAGGATGAAATCTACTAATGTCTATGAATTTAATAGTTCATCAACAGTATTTTTATCCCTGTAACATCAATCAATGCACCTCTTGAATCATATATTAATCCTTGCACTACAGGCCAAGGATATTCATCAGTTGGTCATGTTCATCTAAACACCTGTTCATCTTTGCACTACGGCCAAAGATATTCATCAGAAATCATTCATCTTTGCACTACAGGCCAAAGATATTCAATAATATCATCATTTAAGACTGAGGGTGATAAAAAATATTTTTAAAAAAACGAATTAAGTGAAACAAAATGACAAGGATTAAGGATTAAGGATTCGTACTTTATTTTATTCACGTCCAAAAATACCTCAAAAATCATCATAGTGGTGTAAAATTCAAGAAATGATCAAAACATGGATACAATCAAAACTAGTATTCACAATAGATATTTTAGATGAAAAGAAAATTTTTTATTTTTTGATGAATAATGCCGTATTCGTGAATAGTGTCGTATACGTGAATAGTAACTTCGACACAAAAGTTCCAAATTTGATTAAAAGTTCAAATCAATACTTCGGCATAATGATATTAGAAGAAGTAATATCATTTTAAAAAAAATAATATCCCTTACCTCGGAAGTTCAGTACTTCTAGTTGAAACACCGGATATAGGCTATGACTTGAACTTACACTGTATAGAAATACTCAAAGTATACTCAAAATACTCACAAGAATACGCTCGATATTATAGAGAGAGAAAACTTCAGTTTCTGGTGTGATTTTCAATTCTAACCTAAGCATCCTATTTATAGGAAAATGCTTAGAACGCCAAAGCAGAAAATTTAATAAATTAATATTATATTTTTTCTAAATATCTCTACGCACACTTCTTCCAACTGAATTCAGCTCCTACACATGTTAAATGAGGGAAACCAAACACAAAAAACGTTTTTGTTAATTAAAACAATTAAAACTTCCAAAAATCAATTATTTCGGAGCTTCAGAACTTCAATAATTCACAATAAATAGCCCTTTTGCCAGAAAATTCGAATCTCGCGACTTTTTATAGGAAATTCAATTCTCTACAACTTTGTAGAAGGAAGTTTTTCCAAATTCCATACCGAAATTGACCAAAATCCATAAACGAACAATTTTACAGGCTATAATCAAATTTCAGTCAAGAAATGGGGTCCACCGACATATTTAACATGTTTTAAATATTTTTGGTAACAAAAATACTCCTCCTCCACATATACTCATATATCCCACATTCATCATAAAAATATCATCATTATTATATTATTAAAATATAATAATATATTTAAATGAATTATTTTATCATAAAAAGATAAAATATTAATTTTTAACAATTGTCACATTAAAAATTTTCTCCATCTATATCCACATAAAATCAATATTTTCCTCATCATATAAATCAATAATTTAATTATTCACAAATAATATTACAGAATCACAATACTGACAACCAGACCGTTCCCAAGAAAGAGGGGGCTTTCCAATAAGAATTTCTTCTTACTGGCGCGCAATTAGGTGACCAAACCTCTCCTTAGACAAAACTTTCTAGACATTGCCAATAATGTTATCTAATAATATTATTCAGATAATATGAATTATTGCTTCGATAATGAAAAATACTGTATAATGACAATTATTGAAACAACAACAATATAAAATATCAACGCAACAGTTATTGAACCAATAAAATAAAATACTGAACAATAATTACTGTAACCATTATTGAGTAGTGCCTTCTTACGTAAGAGTCAATAATTGGTGCAATACCGTGTGCTACTGTGCAACAATGCGTATTACCGTGTTTTAACCACCGGGTATTCCAACAGTGTAAACGGTAACAACTACGCCATTATTTTTAAACAACTTATATTTGTCGTTTTCTTCCTCCGATCGCTTTCCGTTATGGAGCCCACACATGGCTGCGTCGTCGTACGAATATTCCCCGACAGTACGAATATTCCACGACCAAACGAATATTCCCCGACAACAATGAATATTTTATAACCACTTGCTTATTTTGAAATATTTGCGTATTTTACCCATAACTATCCACATTAATCACATCAACCCTTACTATTTCAAAATAATAATTAGAGGAAATTAAATTTCATTTATTAATTATTTGGGGTCTTACAACTGTACGGATTTCGGCACATAAAAGTAGTGGAATATAAAATTTTCAAAGCAATTTCCGAAACCCTAAAACGGGATCCATGCGAAAACATATTAATTATCAATGGTTTAGATTTTATACCGATTATAGAAAATTATGAAATGGCTTTGAATCTCCAACGCAATCCAACAAAACTGCGCCTCTACGATATCCACACGAACGTCCTGCGAATCGTCACACGATCTACAGTAAAGAGAGCAAGGATCATGATTTTCTATTTTCTCTAGTCTCTCTCTAAGAGCGACTAGGGTTTTAGGTTAATGATCTGATGCCTAAAATGGCTGATATATCATATATATAACAGTCAAAAGGAATTAATCAAAACCTAATCTAATTAGAAAAGTAAAATTCGAATTTATATATATTATATCTTAATTAAGTCTTACTTAATTAATATATACATATATACAAATTATCCTATTAATTTAAATTTGTAATTTAAATACTATCAATCATATTGACATATTTAAATCCTTACAATTTAAATTAATTCTCTTTTTAATTACGTTCTATGTGTGTGACCCTATAAGTTATTATTACGTTGGCAATAATTTTAAAATTATATTATAAAATTATAAACAGTGAGTGACATCTAGTAATGCATCACTGCTATCCAAGTAATAATAAGATCGGTGATTCGATGCAACCTTTTCGTGACCAATGTTTCAATATAATTTAATCCTTTTAACTTTGACATCCTAGATTAAACTCGAGTCATAGAATGTGTCATACTCTTCATAATTTAATATGAGTTTTCTTGATCAATGAGTAGACTATATGAAACAAATCACTATTTGTGCATGATCATGCATTTCATAGTCCTACTCAATCAAGAGGCCTATGGATATCACCCCTAATATATAAGAGGGTTAAATTTCATCTAGATCACTCATATTCCTCACACGATTCATGATGTACCAAATAATCACCTTTATCGTACGCCCTATTAAAGGTGACCTTTGATGATATCAAAATACATAAATTCCCGTGTAGTAATATAGTGATTTTAGGTTGGAGGATCATTATATCATTGTCACTGTTAACGCAAAGTTTCGCCAGTGCGTCCAATCACAGAATCCACGCTCTAGAACCTGCACAGTAACAGATCACACAGAAGCTTGACGGCTTGTGCCGCCGGGGGATAGCTCCGGGGTGAGAATGAGTACAGGCCACAGACGGCGCCAATGTTAACGCCTGATTTTGTACGCCTGACGAAATCACCAAAATAATAGGCCAAAATCGCGCTAACGGTTGATGGAGTAGTTGATTATATCAAACTCACAAAGTACATTCACACAAACATAAATAAAAAGATATAAATATGAACACAAGATTTACGTGGAAACCCAATTGGGAAAAACCACGGAGAGAGAGTAATCCACTATAATAATATTTGTGTTGTATCTCTTGTGTCCTATCATCCTCCCCTCTAACCCTAACTTGTAGCTGTATATATAAAAGTCACCTCCACCCGCATCCAACTAGGAGAAGGAGTCCTTTGTAGAATCACCTTATAACTACTGAATCCAATTAAGAGTAGGATGAAAGTAGTATGCACACAAGCCAATCATGTTTGATGATAAAGCATATATTTTGTAACAATCTTATTCATTTATTAATAAAAAGTATTAATTTATTAAAGGCTTTTTAATTATCTACATGATGCTGTTTTATAATATGTGATAAACTCATAGTTTTAAGTAATGCTTTAGAATAATGATGATGATCATTCTAATGAGATCTAAATTCTTAGAAAGCTTAAAACTAAAATAGTTCCCAATCGTTGGATTACTAAATTGGGGATTAGTGAATCCGGATAGATTGGTACATACGTTGCTTGCTCATTGGATGAGGATGATTGATCTCATGATCATTTGTGTGGAGACACTAAAGCAAGTATGTAGGTGCTTATTAGAGAATAAGTTCACTGAACGTGACTCGCTAAGGAATACCTCATGGAGTTTTACTTGCATGTCAATAGGAATTCCTGTAGTGATAGTAGTACAAGTGATCCTTGGAATTGAGATCATCATAGTATCTTGTGTATGATGAGTTATACTTTGACTTATTCCTTAAGACCCTTAGGGTATATCAAAGGGTATGCTTGGGTATAATAAGTTGTACATGGAGATAATGTATGATCAATAAAGAATCTACCAATTCTAGTAAAAGAAGAGAACTGTCCTATGTGATTCGATAAATGACAACTTAGTAGTCCTTGGCCAAGGCAGAATGAAATTAGAAAGGAGTTTCTAATTTGCATTATTTGGAGTTGTGCATTTAAGAGTCGAAATACATATAATTAAATAAAATAAGACTTGACAGAAATTCCATGTCTTATATTTAATTGGGACATTGTATGGTGGAAGGATTGAATTGCACGGTAACTATTTACTCAAAGGTTCTTTTATGATTAATGTTGAAATCTATATTATCTGGAAAGTCGTTGATCGCTAGGGAGGCTTATCCCTATTGTAGAATAAATATTATTTATTTAAATAAATTATTAGTTTAATTTATTTATTTAAAAAAGATTAGAATTGTTCTAATTGATTTATTCACAACCGATTTAATATGGAGAACCTAAAGGGTCACACCATAAAAGGAAGAATAATTATTTAAGAAGTTAATGGTATAATCGTGATAATAAGTTAAGTATATTTAATTTAATCTATGGTGATAGAATAAATTAAATAGCTTAATATTTATTATTTAATATTTTAGAAATATTAAATATAAATTAATAAGAGGAGTCTTATTATTATTATTATTACTATTATTATTTAATTCCTAAAGGAGTTTGGGAATTAATTAATAAAAGTACTCTCAAATATCCTAATAGGATTAGGAGACAAATTAATTAAAAAAGTTTAATTAATTATCCCTAATAAGATTAGGGAGCTTAATTAATTAAAAGAATTTAATTAATTAAATAAAACCCAATTCCTTAATTGTTAAGGAGGGTTGCCTACATCTATAAATAAGAGGAGTCTTATTATGGGTGAAGGGGTTGTTGACTTTTACAACATACGTAATTCCAATAGTTGGGAGAGTACGTCTTTTCTATAGAGATAGAAAACTAGGGTTTAGCCAAATACCCATCTTCTTAAATCTCTATTCTTCCTTGGTGGATCACCTCTAGAGGCCAAACACTTGGGTGGCTAACGTTGATCAAAGGAAGGAACCAAACCCAGTGGATTCAAGTTGAACGCGAAAAGGATTGGAGGTGAACTTGTACATGAGGAAGCTCGGATCTTCAAGGGTATGGTTCTTATTCTTTCTTTTTCGTTTAATTAATAATTATGCATAAAGGGTGATCCGGGTTTATGGTTTGTAAAATTTTTTAAAACTCTGATTTTCCACGCTTCCGCATATTTTTGCAATTTGATTGCGTTCATGAATATTACAAACCTAACAGTGGCATCAGAGCCAAACCTTTATGCGAATTATTAATTATTTTAATTTAATATGTATATTGATATGTGTTTAGAACAATTTAATTGGGCATAATTTTATTGTATAAAATTTATATATATATATAAAAAAAAAAAAGGAATTCGCGAAACTGTTTTTTTTTCGTGCATGTCCACTAATTTTTTTTTTGTTGATTCGTGAATTGCAACTTTGTACATCACTGAGATTCACATGGTTGCATACAAGGTTATCCAGGATTTGGCATATTATATATATATATATATATACTGTAAAAAAAAAAAGTTAACGTATATATATATAATATATATATATATACGGTAATATATATATATATATATATATATATATATATATATATATATATATTACCGTATATATATATATATATATATATATATATATATATATATATATTAGTCATATCCAAAAGATTGGATTAAAAACGTGCATTGATTTTAAATTAGCAAAACAAGCAAGAAAAGATAAAAATAAAGCTAAATATGAATTAGGAACGTTCTGTGAACAGTATGGTTTACCGCCGGTTGCTCCCTCTAGAAGAAAGTACAGGCATAAAGATAAACATATTGAGTCACATAAAAGTCATAAACGACGTAAGAAAAGGTATAGTCACCACAGAAATAAAAATAATACTCAAGATACTTACTATAATAAGCCTAAGTCATCTAAGAAAAAATCATACAAAAAATCAAAAACTTATGATAAGAGTAAAATTGTCTGTCACAATTGTGGATAGAAGGGTCATTACAAAAGTGAATGTAGAGTTAAACAAAAATTAGCTCAGTTGAATATTTCAACTGAAGATACAGATCAATTACTAGAATTAATGAGAATCGATAATGAGAGTAGTAGCAGTAATAATGAAGCCTCCGATGTCCCGGAATCTTCTAGTAACAACACGTCAAGCAATGATTCTAATAGTGAAAACGAAGTCACTATATGTACAGAAAATTGTAATAAAAATTGTTGTAAAAGAATTAATGTACTTACAAAAGATGAGGAAGAAAGCTCTTTATTAGTTGATTTGATCAGTAAAATTACAGACCCTGAATTAAAAACTCAGTATCTAAAACAACTAAAAGATTTATTAACTAAAGATATGAAAGTCACTGATAAAGTTCTTAGAGCTAAAGAAAAACCCATTTTTAGTTTAAATAAAACACTTGAAAGATTTAAGTCTCCAATTAAAGAAGTTACCCTCCCAGAATTAAATCAAGAAGTCAATAAACTTAAGAAAGAAATTTCTAATTTAAAATTGGATATTTCATATTTACGGAAAGAGATTGAAGATAAAAAATCAGATCTTCAAGTTAAAGATTCTTCTTCTAGTGATGAAAGTCACGATGAACCAGAGTCATCTTGTGCAAAAGATTCTGATCTCTTTATTCAAGGTCTTTCTCTTAAAAGAATTAAAGACATTACTATCCAAAAATGGTATATATCTATTAATTTAGTTATTGATAAAACTTTCTCTGTACAACTCCCTGCTCTAGTTGATACTGGTGCAGATTTAAATTGTATTCAAGAAGGTATTATCCCCACTAGGTACTATAAGAAAACCAGTGAGAAACTAAATTCAGCTAACGGTAGTCAAATGGAAATAAAATATAAGTTACCTAATGTACATATTTGTCAGGACAGTATGTGTTTTAAGACCTCTTTTGTCTTAGTACGCAATCTTACTGATAAAATTATTTTAGGACTTCCGTTTATATATTTATTGTACCCGTTCACCACTAGTAATAAAGGATTAAGCTGTGAACATTTAGGTAAGAAAATCACATTTAAATTCTTAATTAAACCAAAAGAAAGAGATTTAAAATTTATTCAAGAAGAGTCAATTTCTAAATCCTTGAATCTGTTAAACTCTAAAGTTACTCATTTAAATTTTCTTAAAGAAGAAATTAAGTATCAGCAAGTTGAAGAGCAACTTAAAAGCAACAGAGTTCAAGAAAAAATAAAAGAATTAAAAGATTATCTGATAAACAATTTATGTTCTGATTCTCCCAACGCTTTTTGGCATAGGAAGAAGCACACAGTTATATTACCATATGCAAAAGAGTTTAAAGAACATCTAATTCCCACAAAAGCCAGACCAATTCAAATGAGTCATGAACAGATGGAGTTATGTAAAAAAGAAATTAATGACCTCTTAAGTAAGGGTTTAATTAGACATAGTAAATCACCATGGTCTTGTCCATCCTTCTACGTTAATAATGAAGCTGAGAAAGAGCGAGGTGTCCCTCGGTTAGTCATTAATTATAAACCATTAAACAAAGTTTTAGAATGGATTAGGTACCCTTTGCCAAACAAGGATGATATCCTTGGTAGGTTAAGTGTCTCTACTATTTTTAGTAAATTCGACATTAAATCTGGATTCTGCCAAGTAGCTATTCATCCAGATGATAGATATAAAACTGCATTTACCACTCCGTTTGGACATTACGAATGGAATGTTCAGTCATTTGGACTTAAAAATGCACCCAGTGAATTTCAGAATATTCTTAATAATATTTTGAATCCTTTCATTCATTTTATCATTGTTTACATCGATGATATCCTTGTATTCTCCAAGACTATTGAAGAACATATTAAACATTTGAATTCAGTCTTCAAAACGGTTAAAACCAATGGTCTTGTTCTTTCTCCTTCCAAGTGTAGTCTGTTTCTGACTAAGGTCAGGTTTCTCGGTCTAATCCTCTATCATGGACTCACGCGGCCAATTGACAGAGCTATTCAATTCGCCGACCGGTTCCCAGATAAGATTACCGACAAAACTCAGCTACAGAGGTTTCTTGACTGGCTCAATTATATTGGCCAGTTTTACAAGGACCTCAGGAAGATTTGTAAGCCTCTCTTTCAGCGCTTACAAAGTAATCCACCTCCATGGACTGACATTCACACTTCTGTCGTCCAACAAGTTAAAAAATATGTTAAGGTTTTGCCCTGCCTTGGCATCTCCAATGATTCAGCATTCAAAATAGTTGAAACTGATGCCTCTGACATTGGATTCGGTGGCATACTAAAGCAAAAATTAACTCCTACTTCTGATGAACAAGTTGTTCGTTTCCATTCTGGCGCATGGAACCCTACACAGTTAAAATACAGTACTATTAAAAAAGAGATTTTATCTCTAGTTTTATGCATTAAAAAATTTCAGCGAGATTTATTGAATCAAAAATTCCTAGTTAGAATAGATTGTAAATCAGCAAAATTTATTCTTGAAAAAGACGTTGAAAACGTCGCCTCTAAGCATTCATTCGCTAGATGGCAAGCTATTTTAAGTATTTTTGAGTTTGACATTGAATACATTAAAGGCAGTAACAACTCAGTTCCAGATTTTCTCACTCGTGAATTTATTAACACAGGTACAGTTACAGCAAAATGAGTGTTCGAGGAGGTTCTTCTTCTCGTGGTCAGGGCCGCTCCTCCGGTCCAGTTAATCAACCAAAAGGAACTGTTGTTCTTCACCCTGTCACCCAAACACATAATAAATTTCAGGTGCTTGGTACAATTCCCAAGCCCTACTCCTCAGTTCTTGCTAGTCAACCAAAGCCGTTTGATATTTACGCCAGTCAAACCCCAGCTACTTCATCAAAACCTAGTTATCCAGTCTCTGATTATCATCAGATTTATGATCAGCACTTATTTCATATAGAGTTAGTAATGAAACCCAAGAATGATCCCATTCAGCTGGCTGCCCAGTATTTTCCTACTGGTTGGCATTTCCTTCCTTCTGCTCCTTATAAGTCACTTGTCTATTATAGAGATATCCTTATTGAAACCGAGTCAGTTTTCATTAAGCCTATTTATGCCAATGATGATAAATCAAAACTCCTTTATCATTCATTGTATATTAAACAAGTTCTCAATCTGTTCGATTGGGGTAGTCATCCTTCTGATCTCAAGTCACTTTCTAATCACACTAGCTCTTACTGCTATTATGATTATATTGAGGCTTGGCATAAAAAGTATGCTTCATCAAAATGAAGATCATAGTCATTCGTGGTTTTTTCAGTTCGACCACAAATTCAAGAGTCAATTCCCCAAATGGTTCATCCTTTGGTGGACAAGGTATGGTTTGTGTCACAGTATTTTTCCCAAACCCCTCCTTGAACAGTTAGAACATTTCTGTCATCATAGTAATTATCATTCCAAATATGAGGAAATTCCAGTCTTCCTTATATTCTGCAGTAAATACAAAATCCCTTGGATTATGAAATGGCAATATGTAGTCACAGCCACCCAAGAAGTCACAGTATTTAATCCTCCGTCGTCCATAGGAATTCGGACGGCTCAAACTTTTCTTTCTCCCATTTCTCAGGTCTCTCGCCGTTTTTCAATTAAATGGTGGGATAAGTTCGGTGTTGATAGAATAGTTGGCCAAGTTCAAAAAGAATTCCCGCCAACTTCCTTATTAACTCCTCCAGTTACTGCAATTCCTTCAGTTACAGCAACCCCTGCAGTTGCTTCCTCCAGTTCTGCTAATAAATCAAAGACAACTGATAAATCCACAGAAAAATCAGTTGTTCCCCCTGATTCAGATAAAGTCACTAATGTTTCCAGTTACTCCCCTTCTGAGTTAAGGCGTCTTGCTGATGCCATTCACTTGAGACTTGACCAGTTACATGAAGAGTCAGACAAAGATTCTTCTCAGTCCAGAGGAGATAATTCTAGTCAAGACCTTGAAGACGAAGGTGATTGTGACCCCTATGGCACAATTGCTCTTCAGGATGCTCAAGATCCATTTGCTTGACCCCTGAAGTAATCAATCAAAGTGAGGATATGGCCTAGTCACCTGCTCCGGCAGCCCCAGTCACCTGCCCCGGCAGCATAGTCAGCAGCATCTCTTGCTTTTCCAGCAAAGCAGCGTTCAGTCAGGCAACTGGCCCCATGGCCGCATTTGTCAAAAGTTAACACCAGCTTTTCCACCGAAAGCTTGATGAGTTAAAAGTTTGTCGGCCATCTGGTCTAAAGTAAATAATGCGTCTGTATTTAATCAAAAGTTAGTACTGTTTATAAACAGTTACTTGTCTGTAATTTGAATTTCATTTGTATTTCAGTTATATTTGCATTTGTAATAGTTCTTTTCCTTATTCTATAAAAGGAAGCAGAACTTAGTTATTGAGGCAGATTTTGAAAGACTCAGAGTTTCCTTCTCTGACGAATCTTTAACCTCAACCGCTGTTTAGCCTACCTAGCCCCTCTTCATCTAAATGTTCTAGTTTCAGTAATTTGTAAGTCAATTAATCTTCTGTATTTGTAAATATTCAAGTTATCATAAATAAAATTGTAGTATATATATATATATATTATTTTTAATTATTTTATAATTAAAATAAAAGTTTATTTTAATTTTAAAATAAAAGGTTTATTTTAATCTTAAAATAAAAGATTTATTTTAATTGTAAAATTGTATTTCATGCTAACCAATTAGAGTTGGAATTTGATTCCATGCTAACTAATTGGAGTTGAAATTGGATTTCATTTTTCCTTAAATAAAGGAGTTTATTTAGATATGAAATAGGATTTCATATTATTCAAAATAAATGAGTTTATTTGTGAATAGGAAAAGAATCCATGTTTCCTTAAATAAAGGAGTTTATTTAAATATGAAATAGGATTTCATATTATTCAAAATAAAGGAGTTTATTTGTGAATAGGAAAGAAAATCCGTATTTCCTTAAATAAAGGAGTTTTATTTTTTTTACATGGAATTGGATTCCATAATTAATTAAAATAAAGGATTTTATTTTGATTAATGATTTTGATTAAAATAAAATAGTTTATTTTATTCAAAATTGGATAAATTAAAATAAAATAGTTTTATTTTAATTTAAATTTGGATTAAAATAAAGGAGTTTATTTTGATTCAAAAATAGATTTTATACTAACGAAATTTGCCCATTAAATGATATCAATATATATATTAAATATTTATTATTCATGAGATGAATGTTATTTATTGATGCATATGGTGATGTGTATGATAATAAATGGGATTGATTATGGACTATTGACCAATGTGATTGGATTTTATTTTAGTTGGATGCATGAATGTATGAGTTTTATTAAATGGGGTCTGCGTACCTCGTCTTCTCTAATTTTTCTTAATGTAAATTCTATCTCCCTCCTATGTACTTCCCCTTGACTACTGATCAAGGTTTCTATTTATTTTAAATAGTTTTGTAATAGGAATAGTTAGAATTAATTTTGAAGAATTGGAGATCAAAGGAGAAAGGAGCGCTTGAAGACTCATTTGTAATGGAGCTCGGGTTTAAATGTAATAGTTATATTTAAATATTAATTCTTGCACCCCTAGGGTTTGACCTTTTGGTTCACTTGGTGGCTCTAGTGAACCAAACTAGAATAAAAATCCATAATCAATCCGGGTAGAATATAGTATTCTATATGTGCATGCTTATACTATATATATTATATATTATGCAAACATGCTTCGCATGTTAATTAATATGACGCGTATTTTATATATATATGTGCATGTGCGCTAAACAAGATGAGACAATTAATAACAAACCCCTCAAATATTTTATATTAAGTTGTAACGTTCAAAGATATTTGGAATATCGAACGTCGCATTCTAGCATGATAGAAACAATAGAGTATTGAATATTTAATATGAGTTTGTTGTGCACACACAAGGCGAGTATTAAATATTTAAGATGTTGTTTTTATTACATATGATGTTTATAAGGAATTGAACATTACTGCTTTGTTGTGCACACACAAGGGCTGTAGTTTTCTCTTCACTTATATGGAAATGCTGGGTCTGACTTAACTTAAATCATTTTAATTCGGATGTGCACACACTTGACCATTACGATTTAAGAGGCAAAATACAAGGAGTTACATAGTTGATGTAATTGACAAGAGTTGTCTACCTATTTATTTATATATAGTTTGTTGTGCACACACAAGGCTATATACATTTGAAATGAGATCCTTATTCTCACTAGCAAATCTTTAATTAGATTTTGCCGAACTATATAAGTGATTGTAATATAGTTTGAAGAAAATAGTGGGAGATACCAATTTAAAACAAGACCTAATTTATTTTGGTAATTAATAAAAGAATGTATGTTAAAATGTTGTTAATTACAAATTCATTTACAGAATTTTACAATGTCTAAAATACTATCACTGCGTAGCATATTAGATGCTAAATTAACCGGACCGAATTAAACGAATTGGTTAAGGAAATTGAGAATAGTTCTCACGGCTGAAAAGCTATCTTATGTCCTTAATACGCTTATCCCTGCAATGGTTGCAGACAATGCCTCTGAGGAAGATATTGCTACTTTTAGAAAGTGGCTAGATGATGCATAGTTGGCTCAATGCATCATGCTCACATCCATGAGTAACGAGCTTCAGCGTCAGCATGAAACTATGGATGCTCCTATTATATTTCTGCACATCAAGTAGTTGATGGCGTGGAAAGTAGGACTGATAGATATCAGATATCTAAGGAGCTCTTTCGATCTAGAATGGCCAATGGCACTATAGTACAGACAAAAGTCCTTAACATAATCAATTTGATTGATCAATTAGGATAACTGGTTTTGTCATGGATGGAGAGTTGAGCCAAGATTTGATCTTACACTCACTCCCGGACTCCTTTCACAATTGTTGTGAATTTTTTATATGAACAAGCTAGATATCAGCTTCGCTGATTTGCTTAACATGTTGAAAAATGTTGAGAGTCACTTTCCAACCAAAAAAGACCATGTCTTACTGGTAGGGGCCAAAGGATCTTCTGAAAAGAAGAAAGATTCAAAGAAGGTATATTGAAAGGCATAAACAAAGGATAATAAGAACAAAACTGATACGGATAGCAAAGGTGTTTGCTTCCACTACAATAAGCCAGGACACTGAAAAGAAACTGCGAGAAGTATCTTGCGGAGGCTAACCAAAGAAGCTTAGTGAAGTTTCGGTTACAAATACAAATTTGTTCATGATTTAAAATAAATTTTTCTTCAAGTCAAGGTTCTACTTGGGTATTGGATATCGACTTTGGTTATCATAAATATAGATTTATGAAGGGACCAAGCTGAAGTAGAAAGCTAAACAAAGATAAGTAATCTTATGTGTGGGAAATGAGGCAAAGGTTGCCACATTAGCCATAGAAACTTATAGTTTAGCAATGCCTACGGGAAAATCTATTAAGTCAATAAGTTGTTATTATATTTCAGTTCTTGTTAGAAACATTATTTCTATTTTATTGTTGGACAATAAAATCTTTGGTATTATATTTAAGAACAATTATTGTTATATTTATAATAATAATATTTTGTATAGATCTGGAATATTAACTTAATGGATTTTGTATACTTGACTTACGTGAAAATAATTTTACATATTGAAAAAATTAGTATAAGAAAAGGAGATGATCATTCAAAGAGTTGAATGTATGTATTTGCTGAAATACAAGTGTGAATTATTTGAAAGGTTCAAAGAATTCAGAAGTGAAACAAATTGGCAAAGTATTAAGATTCTTTGATTAGATCAAGGAATAAATACTTGTGCAATAAGTTTCTAGATCATCTCAAATGGTTTTCTCATAATGGACACATCCTGATACCCAATAATTGATTGATGTATCTGAAAGGAAAAATCCTACCTTGTTGGACATGGTGCGGTCCATAATGATTTTACCGACATTCCAGTATCCTTCTAGGATCATGTCCTAGAAATGGCTGCATATCTACGGAAAAGGTAACCTCAAAATCTGGCCCCAAGACTCCATAAAAGTTATGGACATGGAGGATTCCTAATCTTAAGTATGTTAAGATAAGGGGTTGTCTAACTTATGTGAAAAAGGTTTCAAAGGATAAGTTTGGGACAATAATTTGACAAGTATAGATTTGTGGGACATCCTAAAGTAAGTTTAGGTTATATGTTCTATAATCCTACTTAGCAAAAGGTGTTTGTTGTGAAACACACTACCTTCTAAGATAAAGGTGTTTATCATTGAAAGGGCTAGTGGGAGGATAATACATCTTGAAAAGTTCAAGAACCACAAAACACTACAAGTCAAATAAGAGGAACCTATAGATAGACCTATTGTACCACAACCGAATCGTAAATCTAGAATAGTACCAAAGATACCTAGGAGGTATGGATTCATCATGGATGATGATGATGAGGTACGTATCATAGAAGATGATGATCCAGTTATATACGATGAGGTAAGAGTTGTAGACACTCAGAGAAATGGATTGAAGCAAGTTTCTCAAATAATGGAACATTCATTTTGATGAGACAATCAAAAGAGTTTGATTTATCAAAAATAAGGATGAACCAAGTGTGTACAAAAGGGTCAGTGGGAGCATCGTGAAATTTCTAGTATTATATATTGATATACTACGGATGAGGAATAACATACCAATGCTACAATCAGTAAAGATAAAGTTGTCTAAACATTCCTCCATGAATGATTTGGGAAGAGTATCTTAATTGGGGATGCAAATCTATATAGATAGATTTAAAAGGATGCTCGGCTTAACCCAAGGAACGTATATTCATTTGATGCTAAAATAGTTTAGCATGGCAAACTCCAAGAGATATCTCATGTTGATGAGCCCTGGAGTGTATCTCTCTTAATAGTCCCCATAGACTCCTAAAAGAGAGATCGCATGAGTGACAATCATGTATGCAATGAAATATACGCGACCTGATGTTGATCAGTCATATTCTGGAGAAGTTCACTGTGAAACAGTGAAAAACATCTAAAAGTACTTAACCAGCACTAAGGATGTGATATAATTCATGGCGGGTCTGAATTAAAACTAGAGGGCTTAACAGACTCAAGTTTTTCAGACAAACCAAGACGACAAAAAATCCACTTTAAGGTAAAGGGTTACCTTGAACAGTGGTGCAGTGAATTGGAAAGGTTCCAAACAGCAAAGAGTTGTTGGTTTAGTGATAAAGACAAAGTATATAGATATAAATGAAGCTACAAGTTGATTGTTTGGATGAAAAGTTCATTACAGAACTAGGAATAGTTCCTAAGTCTCATCTTGGATCTAAACATGTGTTGTGGCACTTTCATTTGATTATAAGAATCATTGAAAGATGGGAAATCACTATAGAGATAGTGGAATCTCAAGAACAACATTACATATCCATTAACTAAAGCTTATCCAACAGCAGGATAATCGTCACTTAGAGAAGAAGGGTATGAGATACCATGGCGATTGGCTTTAGTGCAAGTGGGAGATTGAAAGTAGTATGCACACAAGCCAATCATGTTTGATGATAAAGCATATACTTTGTAACAATCTTATTCATTTATTAATAAAAAGTATTAATTTATTAAAGGCTTTTTAATTATCTACATGATGCTGTTTTATAATATGTGATAAACCCATAGTTTTAAGCAATGCTTTTAGAATAATGATGATGATCATTCTAATGAGATCTAAATTCTTAGAAAGCTTAAAACTAAAATAGTTCCCAATCGTTGGATTACTAAATTGGGGATTAGTGAATCCGGATAGATTGGTACATACGTTGCTTGCTCATTGGATGAGGATGATTGATCTCATGATCATTTGTGTGGAGACACTAAAGCAAGTATGTATGTGCTTATTAGAGAATAAGTTCACTGAACGTGACTCGCTAAGGAATACCTCATGGAGTTTTACTTGCATGTCAATAGGAATTCCTGTAGTGATAGTAGTACAAGTGATCCTTGGAATTGAGATCATCATAGTATCTTGTGTATGATGAGTTATACTTTGACTTATTCCTTAAGACCCTTAGGGTATATCAAAGGGTATGCTTGGGTATAATAAGTTGTACATGGAGATAATGTATGATCAATAAAGAATCTACCAATTCTAGTAAAAGAAGAGAAATGTCCTATGTGATTCGATAAATGACAACTCAGTAGTCCTTGGCCAAGGCAGAATGAAATTAGAAAGGAGTTTCTAATTTGCATTATTTGGAGTTGTGCATTTAAGAGTCGAAATACATATAATTAAATAAAATAAGACTTGACAGAAATTCCATGTCTTATATTTAATTGGGACATTGTATGGTGGAAGGATTGAATTGTACGGTAACTATTTACTCAAAGGTTCTTTTATGATTAATGTTGAAATCTATATTATCTGGAAAGTCGTTGATCGCTAGGGAGGCTTATCCCTATTTTAGAATAAATATTATTTATTTAAATAAATTATTAGTTTAATTTATTTATTTAAATAAGATTAGAATTGTTCTAATTGATTTATTCACAACCGGTTTAATATGGAGAACCTAAAGGGTCACACCATAAAAGGAAGAATAATTATTTAAGAAGTTAATGGCATAATCGTGATAATAAGTTAAGTATATTTAATTTAATCTATAGTGATAGAATAAATTAAATAGCTTAATATTTATTATTTAATATTTTAGAAATATTAAATATAAATTAATAAGAGGAGTCTTATTATTATTATTATTATTACTATTATTATTATTTAATTCCTAAAGGAGTTTGGGAATTAATTAATAAAAGTACTCTCAAATATCCTAATAGGATTAGGAGGCAAATTAATTAAAAAAGTTTAATTAATTATCCCTAATAAGATTAGGGAGCTTAATTAATTAAAAGAATTTAATTAATTAAATAAAACCCAATTCCTTAATTGTTAAGGAGGGTTGCCTACATCTATAAATAAGAGGAGTCTTATTATGGGTGAAGGGGTTGTTGACTTTTACAACATACGTAATTCCAATAGTTGGGAGAGTACGTCTTTTCTATAGAGATAGAAAACTAGGGTTTAGCCAAATACCCATCTTCTTGAATCTCTATTCTTCCTTGGTGGATCACCTCTAGAGGCCAAACACTTGGGTGGCTAACGTTGATCAAAGGAAGGAACCAAACCCAGTGGATTCAAGTTGAACGCGAAAAGGATTGGAGGTGAACTTGTACATGAGGAAGCTCGGATCTTCAAGGGTATGGTTCTTATTCTTTCTTTTTCGTTTAATTAATAATTATGCATAAAGGGTGATCCGGGTTTATGGTTTGTAAAATTTTTTAAAACTCTGATTTTTCACGCTTCCGCATATTTTTGCAATTTAATTGCGTTCATGAATATTACAAACCTAACATAGGAGTTCTAATTAAACCTCATTATCCCACCAAATAAGGAAACACAATCCTATTTTAATAAGGACTCTCCACTGTCACAATAAATACATATAGGTCATCACCAGATCCAGACCATTAAATAGACTGGGTTGCACCATGGCTAGACCCAAATAAGCACATCCCAACATTGCCCCCCAGTCTCATATTTATAAGGAACTTAAAATAAGAGAGTATACAAATTTGGTCACACCCAAACACCATACGCCAAACAAAAACTTTTGACTCTCAATATTTTCGCCCAACTCCTCAATTTATTTCTAAGATATACATAAAGATCCAAAAGCCACAACCCATGTGCCACGTGCCACGAGCCACGAATCACGAGCCACGTACTTTGACACACGAGTCACGTGCTTTGAGCTATGAACTACGAGCAACGAGCCAAGTGCTTTGAGCCACGAGCTTTGTGCTTTGAGCTACGAGCCACGAACAACGAGCCAAGTGCTTCGAGCCATGAGCTTCATGCTTTGAGTCGCGAGCCTCTTGCTTTTAGCCGTGAGCTACGTGCTTTGAGTCACATGACACGAGCCACGAGGGTTTAAAACATGTCTTGGATAGATCTTCTCCGTTTCAATTTCTGTAAGACCCCAAATAATTAATAAATGAAATTTAATTTCCTCTAATTATTATTTTGAAATAGTAAGGGTTGATGTGATTAATGTGGATAGTTATGGGTAAAATACGCAAATATTTCAAAATAAGCAAGTGGTTATAAAATATTCATCGTTGTCGGGGAATATTCGTTTGGTCGTGGAATATTCGTACTATCGGGGAATATTCGTACGACGGCGCAGCGATGTGTGGGCCCCATAACGGAAAGCGATTGGAGGAAGAAAATGACAAATATAAGTTGTTTAAAAATAACGGCGTAGTTGTTACCGTTTACACTGTTGGAATACCCGGTGGTTAAAACACGGTAATACGCGTTGTTGCACAGTAGCACACGGTATTGCACCAATTATTGACTCTTACGTAAGAAAGCACTACTCAATAATGGTTACAGTAATTATTGTTCAGTATTTTATTTTATTGGTTCAATAACTGTTGCGTTGATATTTTATATTGCTGTTGTTTCAATAATTGTCATTACACAGTATTTTTCATTATCGAAGCAATAATTCATAGTATCTGAATAATATTATTAGATAATATTATTGGCAATGTCTAGAAAGTTCTGTCTAAGGAGAGGTTTGATCACCTAATTGCGCGCCAGTAAGAAGAAATTCTTATTGGAAAGCCCCCTCTTTCCTGGGAACGGCGTGGTTGTCAGTATTGTGATTCTGTAATATTATTTGTGAATAATTAAATTATTGATTTATATGATGAGGAAAATATTGATTTTATGTGGATATAGATGGAGAAAATTTTTAATGTGACAATTGTTGAAAATTAATATTTTATCTTTTTATGATAAAATAATTCATTTAAATATATTATTATATTTTAATAATATAATAATGATGATATTTTTACGATGAATGTGGGATATATGAGTATATGTGAAGGAGGAGTATTTTTGTTACCAAAAATATTTAAAACATGTTAAATATGTCGGTGGACCCCATTTCTTGACTGAAATTTGATTATAGCCTGTAAAATCGTTCGTTTGTGGATTTTGGTCAATTTCTGTTTGGAATTTGGAAAAACTTCCTTCTACAAAGTTGTAGAGAATTGAATTTCCTATAAAAAGTCGCGAGATTCGAATTTTCTGGCAAAAGGGCTATTTATTGTGAATTATTGAAAGTTCTGAAGCTCCGAAATAATTGATTTTTAGAAGTTTTAATTGTTTTAATTAACAAAAACGTTTTTTGTGTTTGGTTTCCCTCATTTAACATGTGTAGGAGCTGAATTCAGTTGGAAGAAGTGTGCGTAGAGATATTTAGAAAAAATATAATATTAATTTATTAAATTTTCTGCTTTGGTGTTCTAAGCATTTTCCTATAAATAGGATGCTTAGGTTAGAATTGAAAATCACACCAGAAACTGAAGTTTTCTCTCTCTATAATATCGAGCGTATTCTTGTGAGTATTTTGAGTATACTTTGAGTATTGCTATACGGTGTAAGTTCAAGTCATAGCCTATATCCGGTGTTTCAACTAGAAGTACTGATCTTCCGAGGTAAGGGATATTATTTTTTTAAAAATGATATTACTTCTTCTAATATCATTATGCTGAAGTATTGATTTGAACTTTTAATCAAATTTGGAACTTTTTGTGTCGAAGTTACTATTCACGTATACGGCACTATTCACGTATACGACACTATTCACGAATACGGCATTATTCATCAAAAAATGAAAAATTTTCTTTTCATCTAAATTATCTATTGTGGATACTAGTTTTGATTGTATCCATGTTTTGATCATTCTTGAATTTTACACCAATATGATGATTTTTGAGGTATTTTTAGACGTGAATAAAATAAAGTACGAATCCTTAATCCTTAATCCTTGTCATTTTGTTTCACTGGATTCGTTTCTTTAAAAATATTTTTCATCACCCTCAGTCTTAAATGATGATATTATTGAATATCTTTGGCCTGTAGTGCAAAGATGAATGATTTCTGATGAATATCTTTGGCCGTAGTGCAAAGATGAACAGGTGTTTAGATGAACATGACCAACTGATGAATATCATTGGCCTGTAGTGCAAGGATTAATATATGATTCAAGAGGTGCATTGATTGATGTTACAGGAATAAAAATACTGTTGATGGAGTGTTAAATTCATAGACATTAGTAGATTTAATCCTCTACATAACTCTTCTATGAATTAATATTTTCCGCTACGAATATTGATTTAACATTTGTTGTCTATTGTATTCTATCAGATTTTTCCCTGTTGAAGACTAACGATAATTTGTTGTATATTATCTTAGTCATAATATTCTTTACTGGGCTAGTTGAGCTCACCCTTTTTCTTTTTTGTTCCATTTTTTTTCTCAGGAGGCGAGAATATAGCGAGTACGAGCCGGGGTATGGAATGAAGGTTCTAGGGAGAGTTGTTTAGTAGTCCTCACCATTTTTGTAAAATAATATATCAATAATTATGATGGGGATTTATTTGTATGTGGATATTGTCTAGATGGCAATATCTGTATTTAAACTCACAGTTTGTATGTTGTAATGTATTAATAAAGTTGTAGTTATTTCTGTACCATGTATTTGGCGACTCAGAATGGGTTGGATAGGAATGGACCTATTTTGGGGGCGTCACAATTTCCTTTTTTCTTCTTGTAAGATCTCGGCTTTTTTCAGAATGCTTAGAATCTTCGATTGCTCAAGTTCGATATTGCTCAACAGGAAGTACGTTCTTTGCCTGACTAATTTTAACTGCAGTCTCCACACTGGCATGCAATACTTCACTTTCCTGTTTTTCACTTCTTAATTCTGGCTAAGTAAAAGACTTTAGACCTGACATCATGCACAGTTGTTTATCATTACTTTTATTTAAAAGCAAGTACATGAGCTTTACCCTAAGCCTGAGTACACAAAGCAACCATAGGCATTAATAAGCATACATGGCATGAGTTTTATAATATTAATCATGTTAATGATGAAGCAAATTCTATACAAATTGGTATTCATCATATTAATTAATCTGTTTATGCTAAATTGTAGCAGTATCATTACTCCACATGTATAATAATTGACAAAAAGTCATATATTCCACTACTATTCTTTTTCATGGGTTGAGACTTGAGCAGATCCGTATATGATAATTGACGAAAAGTCATGACTTTGCTGGCATATATATATATATATATATATATATATATATATATATATATATATATAATATTTATTTCGTAAATAAAAAAGAATCACTTATCTTCTTCGGTGAATCGGTGATTTTAAATTGACACTAGAACAAGTGTCTTGGTTCCCACAGACGGCGCCAATGTTAACGCCTGATTTTGTACGCCTGATGAAATCACCCAAAAGGACAGGCCAAAATAGCGTCAACGGTTGATGGAGTAATTATTGTGAAATCAAACTCACGAAATACACTCACATAAACATAAATAAAGAAATATAAAGTATGAACACAAGAATTTACGTGGAAACCCAATTGGGAAAAAACCATGGAGAGAGAGAGTAATCCATTATAATAATATTGAGAGTACAAGTTGTGTATTTGTGTTGTATATCTTGTGTGTATGTTGTCCCTTCCAAATCCTAGCTTGTAGCCGTATATAAAAAAACCACCTCCATCCGCATCCAACTAGGAGAAGGACTCCTTTTGTAGAATCACCTTATAACTACTAAATCCAGTAGGAGTCCTAATTAAACCTTCTTATCCCACCAAATAAGGAAACACAATCCTATTTTAATAAGGACTCTCCACTATCATAATAAATTACATATGGGCCATCACCATTAAATAGACTGGGTTGCACCATGGCTAGACCCAAATAATCACATCCCAACATTGCCCCCAAGTCTCTTATTACTCTCGAATCGGGCATGAAACTTTCCCCGAAGGTCATTCCACGAATTTATCGATCCCGATGCCAGGGTTCCCATCCACTCCTGGGCACTCTTCTTCAAGGTAGTGGCAAACATGTGACACTTGGCCGCGTAAAAATGACCATAATAAGTCATCAGTTTGTCGTATCCATCGGAATGGTCGTAAGGATCCCCCAACCCGTCATAAGTCTCCATCGGGGGCATCTTCTTTTTGGGATCTGATGTCTCCTGATTAATTTCCGGCGAGAAGGGTGACCCTATGCAGGCCGCAGGCGTCCCTGTTGAACTTTTGGCCAACAGCAACTTCTCCAAATCGGCTACCCTTTGGGCGAGGGAATCGAATTCTCCTCTATGGGGGGACGACCGGGGTCTGTCCCTCTCACATTCGGGAATCTCGTCTGCTCTCCTTCGCCCCGACCTGCCCGGGTGCTCAGATTGTCGTTCTGCTGATCGGCTCCTCATTCGGCTTCGACCATCCCTGGAGCGGGTCCGATGCCTGCTCCTTTCCCGATCAGCCTCTCTCCTTCGAGGTGACCTAGACGGGTTGCGGTGTCTACGTCTTCTAGAGGAAGCCTCTTGCTCTCCGACCACGTTAGCCATCTGTATTTCGAGCTCCTCCTGCTGAAGACGTAGGGCCACCATGGCATCTTTATTTTGTTGCATCTTTCTCTGCAGGATAAATTCTCTCTGATCTCGACCACCTTGGCCATGGCTCTTTCCGTGCGCCTCCAAGGCTCGTGAATTATTTTCATCCGCCCGACTAGCCTGGTTGGGGGTTCGTTGGCTTTCATGGAAGAGCCTTCGTTGGGGGGAGCCGGTCGGATCCACCTGATCTTCCTGGATTCTGGAACCCAGTCTGTCTTTCACCGACCCTCTCACCTGAGTGGTCTGGTGTGTCTTGGCCTTTTCGCTGTCTGAAACTGCATACTCCACGCTCGCCATAGTTTCTCACCCGAAAAGAACCTGATTGTGATTGATTAAACACTAAAATCCCTCCTTCTAGCGCCAATGTTAACGCCAAGTTTCGCCGGCGCGTCCAATCATAGAATCCACGCGCTAGAACCTGCACAGTAACAGATCACACAGAAGCTTGACGGCTTGTGCCGCCGGGGGATAGCTCCGGTGTGAGAATGAGTACAGGCCGTTACAAGGTTTTAACAATGGAGGCTAAGTGTTTAGTGCTCAAAAGTATGAATTACCTCTTAATTGTAACCCTGGCCTGTTTTATAATAATCTCACTGCCTTAGAATCCTTCTCCTAATCGGTTAAGGACTCCTAGCCATGGTAGTTACCATAACTTGGGTCCAACACAATCTCCTTAAAAGATGCAAGTAGAATCCAATCCAATTACTACCTTTGGAGTAATCGTATTCCATTATAATTGGGACGTCCAACTCTGTACGTAGGAAGACCCACTGTACAGGCCCAAACTATCCCAATGTCAGGTCTAGACTTCGGCCCAAAGGACCCGAAGGCCCGACCCCCAATACTACTCAACAAGATAAGGCTCCGGCCCAAGGGGATTGGATGCTAAACCCGAAGGCATCCACTAAAGTGAGGGTCCGGCCCCGAAGGACTCAGACGCCGACCCGAACACCTCGAAACCAACCATGGGCTTCGGCCCAATGAACTCATACGACTCTTCTGGTGTCGGGCCTTCAGCCCAAGTGAAGGTCAGCAGAATGCTCCCGAACAGTCACTATGAGAATCGCTAATGACACTTTGCATAATGCTCCACGTAGAATTATCATAGTGGGTCTGTCTAGTACATCATTCTCTAACATGTACCTATGCATTGACTCAATATCTCATATATTTATGACCAATGAGATTTGGTCATCAGTTAATCCACATACCAGTCTCAATGTATCATTGTTGTCCCATCAACAATCGAGTAATGATACTCGACTAGGGACATTTAAGAGCAAATACTTGTTCCTGTTTAATGTGAGAGTGTTCCTGCAGCTCTTCAGTTTACGTGGAGGGTAATATTGAAACCTGAATAAACTCGAGGAGTCTTTAATACTTGAGCCTAGGTGTTATACTTTAGCCAAGGATTGTGCAGTTACATCGTGCTGGGTCTTGTGTTAAAGGGAAAAGACTTGAATGATAATGAAGTGTTAGTAACGACAGGTGTCAGATAAGAATGAAGCGGCTGAGTGCATGAAACGGTTAATCTCTTGATTCCCACTAACTAGAAGTAGGGGTGAGTATTCGGTTTTACTCGAACCGAATTAGTTTTTCGGTTATAACCGAAAACCGAAATTCAACTGTTTTAAATATCCGAACTACTAACCGAAACCGAATAGCCGAATAACCGAATAACCGAATTAGTTATTCGGTTATTTGGATAATAACCGAATTTACTCCCAAAGTTGAGAAATTTTGGAAATCATTAAAATATTATCTTTGAGTTTAAAAATATTTTAGACTGATTTAAAAATTAATAATGACCTTATAATTTAAAAGAATGAGACTAATACTATTAGTTAGGTACTATATTTGTTTGGTTTAAATACTAACAAATTTATATTATATTTAAATTTTATGATTTCGTAAATTTGAATATAATTGCTAGGCATATGCCTAGCAATTAATTTATCCTGTAGACGAAGTTCTAATGATGTTTACACAATGAGATCTTGCTAAATTGCTTCCCCTTTTCAGGATACATCAATTATTCTCTTTAATGATACATGAGATTTTATTTCGGTTATTCGGTTAACCGAATAACAAAAAAACAAAAATTAAACCCGAAACCGAAAACCGAAATTAAAATCGGATATAACCGAATTATTAAAATTAACCGAATAACTAAAAAAAATCGGTTAAAATAGTTCGGTTATTCGGTTTTATCCGTATTTTGCTCAGTCCTAACTAGAAGTTTTCAGGAGGTTGAGATGATCATGGGCATGGAAGTAACACAACTTACCAGGAGGTGGAAAGTTATAGTGGCCACATCTTAGTCATAAAAGACATGAACTCTGTAAAACCCCAACTTTTATGAATAAAGATGATTTTTTTATAAATATAATTTTTGAATATTATAAAATGAATTTGATATAATGTTATAGTTGTGAGTAATATTTATAAATTTTGCAAAGTACACAAGTTGTTATATAATATTCGATTGGTCGGAGAATATTCGTTTTAATAGGGAATATTCGTACAACGACACAATCATTGGTGGACCCCACAACGGAATTATTATCGAATTGAGAAAACGACAAAAATATCTTTTATAAAAATAACGGCGGAAGTTTTACCGTTAACTGTTGAAACGTCCGGTGTTAAAAGTACAGTAATACGCGTTGTTGCATAGTAGCAAATGGTTTTGATTATTGATGCTTACGTGAGAAGTCACTCAGTTTTGTTCAATTATTGCTACAGTAATTATTGCATAGTATCTCACGTTATTTAATTTAATTATTGTCGATATTTTATATATTATTAATTCAATAATTGAGATAACAGAGTTAATAATATTATTATTTGCAATATTGACAATGTCTAGAAGTTCTGTCAATGAGAGATTTTGGTCACCTAATTGCGCATCAATAAGAAAAAATTCTTATTGGAAAGCCCCCTTTTTTCCTGGGAACGACCCGGTTGTTAAATATTACAAATTATAATAATGATGATAAATGTGTTAAAAATATTGAAGAAATTTTTATGAAGTATTTAATGTAAATTTTATTTATTTTATGAACCCTCATTTACCCATTTTTCAAAATAATCGATAAAAAAATTATTCAATATATATATATATATATATATATATATATATATATATATATATATATATATATATATTCACGAGAATGAATCATGTTGATTCACAAAAATCATATTGAATCACGGGTGGGAGGAAGGGGGTGGTGGGTGGTGGGTGGTGGGGTGGGTAATCACGGGATTCATCCCCCATGAATTCAAGTGTTATATATATAATATATATATTTTATTTTATTTAAAAAAATTTTGTTTTATTAAAATATTTTATTGCATAGTATCATTTCTATTTTCCTATAAATAGGATGCTTAGTTAGAATTGAAAAACACACCAGAAATTCAGAGAATTCTTCTTCTATAATCTTGAGCGTATTTCTTTAGAGTTTAAGAAAGCTTTGAGCATAGAGAATAGTGCAAGTTTTCTTAAGTATATCTCCGCCCTACCCGTCAGAATACTCTTCTTTTTAAGGTAAGGGGTATTATTCTTTCGTATTCATAAAGAGAGTTATTTTCTTTCAATACTCGTAAGGGTTGTTATTCCATTCTTTATTATTATGTTGGAATAACATGTCTATGCGAAGTACCG
This sequence comes from Panax japonicus, assembly GCA_020205505.1. Taxonomy (NCBI): domain Eukaryota; kingdom Viridiplantae; phylum Streptophyta; class Magnoliopsida; order Apiales; family Araliaceae; genus Panax; species Panax japonicus. The sequence goes on from CM035106.1 coordinate 48,016,279, forward strand.
CATACATGGTGAAATTCTTCTGTTATTCCAATTTTTTATTATTCTGTTGGAATAACATGTCTGTGCGGTCTATCGCATGCCTGGTGAATTCTGTTGTTATTCTATTCTTTATTATTCTGTTGGAACATCCTGTCTGTGCGAATTACGCATGACCTGGTTTCATTCTTTATTATTCTGTTGGAACATCCTGTCTGTGCGGATTACGCGTGACCTGTTTCCATTTTTTGTTACTCTGTTAGAATAACCTGTCAATGTGGATTACCGCATGCATGGTGAATGATCCTTTGCATTCATTCCTTATTAACTTGTGAAAATGATCTGTCTACGTGGATTACCGCATGGTGGGCGAAAATTCATTTGCAGTTTCATATATTCTATTATACTCAGTTGGTTAAAGTTTTGGCTTCTATACTCCATGAAATTAGTAGAATATCCTGGATATTTGAGCTTCATCCAGTATCTTTTCATAGAAATATTTTTCTGAGCATTCTTAAATTTTTACTCCACAAATCAGTATCATGTTGACAATTTGAACGTTATTAGTTCCTGGATAAATTAATTTATAAATCTTTAAAATTTATTGTTGAACTTGTTTTATTGAATTATTATGTTATTGTCATCATCCTCATGTTTATATTATGTTAAAAGTCATTTGTGGCCTGTAGTGCATAGATGGACTTGATATGATTATGATCAAGGATTATTCGGTATAATCATAACCGTAATGTTATAAATAATGTGGTAAAAGTCCTCATTGGCCCGTAGTGCATTGATGAACAGTTGTTGGCATGATCATGATCATTGATGAAAACACGAATATCTTTGGCCCGTAGTGTATGGATAATTTGTGGTTGTGATATTAATGAATATCCTTGGCCGTAGTGTAGGGATGATGTGGATTATTTATTGAGCTGAGTCTCAGCGATAAAAGTGATGAAAAACCTTTTAAATCATAGAAGATAGTAGATTTTATTCTCTACTGGACTCTTTTAATGAATTGTTTATTCCGCTGCAGTTGTTGATCTAAAACTTGTTGTCTATTGTATTCTAACAGTTGTTATACTATTGAAGACTAAGAATAATTTATTCTGCATTATCTTAGTCATAATATTTCTTACTGGGCTAATTGAACTCACCCATTTTGTTTTCATTGTTCTCTTCAGGAAATGAGAACGTAGCAGCAAATAGTCGAGAACGTAGCAGGGACTAGTTGGGGAACGGAGTGAGGTCCAAATGATTTTATTAGTAGTCCTCACTATTCTATGAAATAGTGTGATAATAAATATATTGAGGACTCTCTTTGAGTTTGAATACTGTCTAGAAGACAATATTCGTATTAAACTCTCAGTTTATGTTTTGTCGTATTTTACACGACAGTTGTATTTGAATTTTGTACCATGTATTTGATGACTCAAGATAAATGATAAATACCTATTTTTGGGGCGTCACAGGCGCATCGCCAGGAGGTTTTGTAAAGTAGGAATAGCATAATTCTAATTTTTCTAATCTCGCGTTAGTGAAATTGTTGTAGTTGAAGACAATGTTATGCAATCCAGAAGGGGAAGAGTTTTAAGTTCAGAATCAAGTGGTCCTCATGAGACTCCTTTCATTTGAGTGGTTCTGAAAGATAGGCTGTTATGGGGTTGAATACTAATCCGATAAACTAGTTCTGGATATTTGGTACTCAGTTATGCCACATGCACGACAACCTAAAGGTTTGACATACTGAACTTAAAAAACACATAATAATCTTAATCAAGAATTGATTAACCTTAACTAAACACAAGGCTCTGTAATTTAGACGATGGTTAGGAATGTAATAGCCAAAGAAGAACTCCTCACCAGTAAGTGCTTCCCTGAGTTGGGCTCTGTAATGTAGACCACTTGTATTTCAGTGCTTCTTTCTCTTCTTAAGTTGATCTTGCTTGCTCTCTCATATTTTGTTGGACAGGAGAGGGAGGGAGGGATTGCTCTGGTGTAAAGCTAGACTTCTGACTCTCGAAAAGAATTGAGTAGCTGAAGAAAGAATACTTCTTTATACCTTTTGATTCATTTAGGACTAAAACTAAATAAAAATGCTTTCTGTGACTCAAATACTTGGTCAACTTAATTGGTACATAGATTTATTCATTCACAAAATTTAAACTCACCGGTGAGTACATGAATTCATTCATTAATTTGTTTTCACCATAGATATAAAATTAATTGCTCTTCCCGATATTAGGTGATAATAATTCAAATGTGTGTAACTCAAGATAAAGAATGAACTGTAAATGAGAAGATATAAAAGTAAAATTATGGTGATGAATTTTATTTGAACCAGAAAATCATCTACCCCCACCCAAAAAAATAAACTATCAAGTTAAAAACCACAGCATGTCATTCTTCATCAAGAAGAGCCACACAAATAAATACATGTGTGCATATATAACCTTCTGCTTTTAACTATATGACATAGAAACCCATATCAACAAAATAGAAACTACAAGATTTGGGTGGCGGAAGGCGACCTTTTCATACAACAGTGGACAATTATTCAGAAAAAATATATCAAGTACACATGCCCTACCAGAAGACAATATCAAAATGTCAAAAACCGATATCATTCTAGTAAAATATTCATAACACCTGTGACCTGTCAAATATAATGTTTCAAGAATCAAGTGATGGAGCAAATGGCAGCTTCATCAAATAAGCTGTAGCGATGAAAGCAACGCCCGAGTAAATATCTAACACTAGCAGATATCACTTGACAATTTCTAATATTTACTTGCATATTCAAGCTGTTAGTAATAAAACTATCACAATCATATGTATCGGATAGCACATCTGTTCTTGGTCAGTAAGTCCCAACAGCCGAGCACAAGCCAGAATTAACATAAATTTGTCAATATCCAAACACCCACCAACTCTCCCTATCACTATTTCATTTCTTTCACACATCTATAACAATAACCACCGCAAAAGTAAATCAAACATGCTCACACTGCCAGAGAAAAAAATATATCAATATTTACTATATTACCAGATTATGCGGTCACTGTATGTCTGGTCCCACTTTTTCCTTCCATGGCATCTTTCTTTTTTCGACAATTTGTGCACAAAAAGGGGCCTTCCCATGGTTTCGAGGCAGGTGAGAAGAAGGGCCCAGAGTTAACAGATAAACCATCACATGGTGGCTGATCCACTTGGCAAATTGCACATCTGAAAAGCCCAGAGTTCGAGTTTAAAGGGAAGTCCTTACCCAGCCTGCAGTTCGAATTAAAAGAAATTTAGAACCACAGCGAAGAAGACAGAACTGCAAACTGTCCTTTCCTTCTATAGGAAAATGGAGCAGAGATACCAGATCATATATGTGCTCACAAAGTATCAAACAACATCACACACTACTTGGTGATGACGGTGGTGGTGGTTGTGATGATTACAACTAGTATAGCAAAAGCTAGAAGAAATTCTGTTTTTTTTATCTACTATACTATACTATACTATGACCAAAAAGTATTCAATCAGAATGGTCTGCTCGTCTTAAAAGCTATATTTTCCACCCTAGTTAAGTGCCACAGGTATCCATCTTATACAATTAAGTTACTCTATCAGACCCCGAAAGGATGAGCAAAGTACAATTTGCACACATAAAGAAAAGTAAAAGTAGAGGAAAGAGAATAAAAAAAATTCAAATTTATCCAAAGTGATGCCACAAGATTATATAAAGTGATGAGTAATGTTAGTTTTTTATACTAATGGACCCCACTAAATGATATATTTAACCTTCATTTTATGTAATTTATCTCATCCTTTTGGGACAAAAATTTGTACCTTTAGTCATCCTTTTGGGGACGGAGGGAGTATCAACTAGCTGAGTAAAGAGGATAACAAATTTAATATTCATACAATCATACTTCTAGAAAGAGCAATACTCCTCTCCTAGTTTCATATCCTCTGAGCTGTCCTATAATACTAGCAACAGTGAGATAAATTTTTCAATAAATTGTACATTTAGTGACTGCAAGCTTGAGCTTGATGCTTTTAAGCACAAACACAATTAAAACTACTCTACATTCAATGGCCAATAGAATAGAATTAATTAAGTTCCTACAAATTATTGACAGTCTTCATGAAATCTATCATTCTTATAATTCCTAAGCCAACAGCAAATGATAAATAACAGCCTTAAAAGATCTAAACTTGAGCATTTCTGCTTAGGACATCTGCCACCTAACAGCATTGGTTATCTAGACCAATCTGAATGAGGGAACAGATAAGTAATGAAATCATTCCGATCCAACACCAAATAGTATGATTTTGCAAGGAGGCCCATAGGATAGTCCCCAGGAGAAACTGTTGGAGAGTGGGAGAACCTCAGAAGGTAATTTTTTTTCTCTTGATGGCAAATGGGATTGGCGTGCTATGTGTGGTTGTGAAGAAAAGATGGGGTTTGATCATTTGCTCTTACATTGTGAGGCAGCAACGAGCCTTTGGACAGGTGTGTTCGAGCTGTGTGGTATAGCTTGGACGATGTAAAGGTTGGTGAGAGATATTTATCAGGTTTGGCCTGGGATGGAGGTGAGGCCTTAATGGAGGGATGGGACTTGGTGTTCATGCTATTTGGTGGACAAAGGCTGAGGCAAACAGAACTTGGAGGAATACAGAAATCTTTCACTCAAATTGATTTGAAGCAATCAGTTCCGACTGAATACTCAGCAATCATCATTAAATCAATCAAAACTTAACATGACAAGTATCAATAATAACATAAAAAGAACAAAAGGTGAGAACCTAAAACATTGAAGTAGGACTCTGAGCACACACAGCCTCGGGACTTGCATGGACCAGAAACCCCATTCAACTATTGGAAATGACTAATGGTAGAAATGTTTGACAATGCTGCTGTAATCTATTAAACTTAAAAAAAGATGGCATACCTTTCCGCAAGTATTGCAGAACCCTCTTCAAACAACTCTTCCACAACCCCGACAGCAGAAAGTTTATTTGTTGATTTGTTCATTGAATTCAGGGATTTCTTCCCGAAAATAAATGAAGTAAGCAAATTTTGTTTCTTTTTAGGTGTTGGAGGTAAGACAGGGTGATCACACGGAATAATATCAACAACCAGGCAGGTGGTGTCATCTTTCAGGCCTTTTGACCTGAGAGCCTCCTAAAAGGTGAAGATAAAAAATAAGTTAAAAAAAGTAAGAAACGTTCTAAGCCATAAAGAGAATAAGCAAGAAATTCATGCTAGTCCCCACCTTAACAACCATCTTTGCAGCAAGCTCTGCAGGTAATCCTCGGCAAGCTTGCGCAGAAATATCAGATGACAAAGTGTCCCAGATACCATCTGAAGCAATTATAAGTCTTCCCCCAGCATTTGAAAGCTAGATCAATCAACAGAATTAATGTTTTTTTAAACTTTATTATCACAATAGTCAAGAAACCTATTTCAACCAATATATACACACCTTCACTTGCTTAACATGAGGTACTGGGACAATGTACTCGCCAACATCTGTGTCACCTATTGACCTTGAAAGGCACAATCCACCAGGCCAGCAGCGTAGTGGACCAACCTATATGCCAGTAGCACATCATTTACTCACCAAGTTTTAACAATAATTTTTTCCCCTAATCATCTAAGGTAATTTAATTTGTGGGCCCACTTTAGTAATTTATGACATTGTCACATCATTTAGTCATTTCACTGGTACTAATTTGTTACCAGCATTATTCAAGAAAGATATCAGCCTTTAAGATTCTCTTTTGCTTGGAGTACACAGGTGAAAGAAAGTATTACCTCATTTCCACCAAAAACATTAAGCCGTCCTACTTCACCTCCACTTGCAGTGACACGCTCCCTCTCTTCTAAATTCTCTTCCAGCCTATGGTCAACTGTCAACAGAGAAACTACACCACCTTGTGTATCCAGTATGCATCGAGAATCACCAACGGACGCAACAGTTACGGTCCAACCATCAATCACCACAAATGTAACTGTCGTGCCAGATGTCTCTCCTATCATTTATATCAAAGAACCCTGATAAGGACACATAATACAGATAAAAAAAATACTCAATAAGGAAAACATAGCGGTGCTAACAGACAAAATAGGCACATGCCTTTCTGCTGAAATTCTATGTCAGTCCTCACAAATCCAGCAACCAATGCACGCGGAAGAGCTTGCAGCCACTCTTCTCTACCAATTCCTTGAGGAATTGCGCTCAACACATTGTTCAACAGATTCTCCTTTGCAAATATAGCAGCTGATATACCATTATGTCCATCAAAAATCTACAAACAAGAAGCCAAATTCAGCACTCCCATTATTACTACAATCAATGCAGCAATCACAATTCATACAAAACTTAGAACAAGCTCAAACAACCAACTAAAAGAGTTGAATTACCGCAAAAACCAAGAATGATGTCGACTGATTGCCCGAAATCCTCTGACAGTCGGGCTTAATCAAAAAATAATCTTCCCCTTTCTTCGCCAGAGCTGCCTGTCCATACTTAATAGTGGGGTTCTCCACATTGTCGTTCCTCAACTCACGACCAATCAAAGTCCCCAGTGGAACAAGAGGCGGTTTTGTTCTCATATTTGTAGTAACTTCAGCCTGACTCATTTTACTCTATTATGTCTCATCATCTCCTTAAAATTAATTTCCCTAAATTCCCACATAAACAAACAAAAAACGCATCAATTTCTCATTCTTTAAATAAATTTCGCAATTGATCTAAATCTTTCTACATCAAATCTACACTTCACTTCAATGAATAATCACATACAGTGGCAAAATGACTGAAAAAAATCAAAGAACAGCTAAGAAAAAGAATCTAAAATACAAAAATAATACAGATTCTTATACACATTAAGAATACCCTACTTACAGTGCAGACATTGAGAGGCATTGATAGATCGAGAACTGCTAGTAGTGCATTGAACAAAGCTAAAAACTTTACAATGGATTCTTCACCTATTTGCTAGAAATTAAGCTCGATTGATCGATAAAACCCCAGAGAGAGAGATTTACGAAATCGGAGCTGTTTTTTCTCTGAGATTTGAGAGGAAAATCTAGAGAGAGAAAAAGAAGATTAAGACAGAGAAACGCGGGGAGATAAATGCGGTGCTGGGTTTCGGCCCAAGTCTTCGATAATGACATTTATGTCCTAAATTATCTTTGTAATACACAAGAAAGGAAATGGCTGTGTAATGACGGAAAAGTCCTTGAACGATATTTTCTTTTTCCATTTTCTTTATTTTTCTTTTTTTATCATTTTAGTAAACAACATAGGAGGTCTATCATTTGTGTAAAATAATTAAATAAATTTCGTTCAATTTATGTTTATGTTCGTAAAATATAGTAACAATGAAAAATAATGCTAATATGGTATGGCTTTAATAAAGGCTAAAATATAAATAATTATATTAAATTATTACTCCCTCCGTCCCAAATTAATTGCTCAGTTTTGACTTTTTAAAGTCAAATTGACCATTTTTAAAACTAATCTTTTTACTATTTTTGCTAAAATATAGGTGAAGAGATTATAACCAAAAGAAAGTATATACAATTTATTACTAATCCTATTTTTTATAATTTCAGAAATATATTTATATATGTTTAATTATTAATTCTAAAAATAGTCAATTTGACTAAAAAAGGTCAAAATTGAGCAGTTAATTTGGGACGGAGGGAGTAATATTTTTTACTTGGGTGTTCTATTTTTTTAATCAGATCATTAAACTATTAATTTTTTTTACTTTTGTTCAATTGAGCTTATCACGTCATAATTTGATGATATGACCCCGCTCATTAGGCTAATCAGTACCTACGTGTAATTAAAAATTATGCTTAAATATAAATAATTATCCTAAATTAATGATTTTTTTTACTTTGATGATCGATCTTTCAATTTTTTCTATTTTAGTTGAATTGAAGTTGAAGATGACTGGTTCATAAAGGCAAAATGGTGAGAGTTATTTATTTTTTAATTGGTTCTCTACATTAACTAAGAGCTCAAGTACATGGAAAGTGATTTTGCATAAATTTTGTTTTAATAATTTAACACCATTTTTTATTTTGTAGAAAAAAAACGGTAATGATAGGTGTAAGTAAGATTGTATCTAATAATTAGTTACAGATAGTTTTTTCTCCTTATGTTTTGTTTCAAAATTTAGGTGTTAATGATAGTAATAAGTAATATTTTTCATAATTATTACTTAGTTTTTTTTAATAAAAAATAACATCTTAAATAGATGTTTCATTTTTAATTTTTTTTAGGTTTTTGTTATTAAATTATAATAAAATATTACATTTGTGCCTATTTAGTTTTTACAAATTAATTTAAACGAATTATAAAATAAGTATTGTTTTAACACATCAGCAGTAACATCCTAGGTGTTAAAGTCACGTCATTAATTTATGCGGTGACAACTTCAATTGAACAAAAGTAGAAAAAAATAAATAGTTTAATCACCTGATTGAAAAAATTGAAAAATCAATCACCAAAGTGGGAAAAAAATTAATAATTTAGGGTACTAATTTATATTTAAGATTAATTTTTAATTACACGATATTGATTAGCTTAGTCGGCAGAGTTACACCGTCAATTTATGACGTTGTCGGTTCAATTGAACGAAAATAAAAAAATTAATAATTTAATGACCCAATTGAAAAAAAATTAAAAAGTTGATCACTGAAGTGAAAAAAAAAATTTAATAGTTTAGAATAATTATTTATATTTAAGCCTTTAATATAAATTAATTGGAAATCAATTTTCACATTTTATATAGATTCATAAAGAGACAAGTACTAATAAAAATATTAGGGGTAAAAAACTATAATTAACTTTTGCAGGATAAATATGATAAAATGCCTATGCTGCATTTATAGAGAATCGTTCCTCCTTTAGAGTCTATCCCTACTGTATGGTCTATTGGGTCATTCTGCAAAATAGATATTTAAATTTTCATTATGTACCCAACAGGTTCCTTATATTGATTCTTTAAATAATGAAATTTAAAATTTAAAATTTCCAACAGTCAAAACATCAAATTAATAATAATATTATAATTTATAAAAGAGATAGTATAATTTATCAATTGTATCTCACCGTAAAATAATTTTTATTTTATTTTAAATTTTAAATAATTTACGGAGTGAGTATTAAATGGATTGTATCTACAAATATACATAAGATCAATATTAACTTTTAAAAAATTAATTTGTAATACTTTTAAATTTAAATTTAATATGATTCATTTAAATTTTGAAAATAATAAATTTTATAATTAATAGTACTTTTATAATATTTATAATTATATTGACATAAATTAAATAAATTTATATCAATTTTAATTTGAATATGTTTGAAAATAATTTTTAAAAATAAATCAATAATAATTTTATAATTTAAAAATGAAGTAGTAAAACAATATCAAGATGTGTATTATTAATGAGTTATCCATTTAAATGAGAGTGTGAAAAGGTCATTTTGTATATATAGAGAACGGTATTTTGACTCCCTCATGCTAGGGAGTAAAATCATATATATAAATTAAAATAGAGAGTTAAATAAGGATAAGAAAACTATTGGATAATGATTTTTTGATATATTTTCTAAAATTAAGAATAGAGAGTTAATTAGGAAACTGTTATAAATGTTCTTAATATCTTTATTAATTAAAGGGTTATGTAGACCAGGTAAGCAAAAAATACTTTGGTGAGTTATGAGACTAAACAATTTGGATATCAATTTTGACAAATTAAAGCCAATCATTAGTTGTGTTTATTTATTATCTTAAATCAAGTTAAGGTCATAGGGTAACAAGTGAAATTAGAAATAAAAAATGAAACACTCAACTAAGGATGTAAGATAAATAAATAGTTCGGGCTCAATTCGTACTCGTTCGAGTAAAAGTTCGATTCAAACTCGACTCAAAATATAAATGAATCAAATATGAGAAAATTTTAAAGTTCGATAAATTGCTCGAACCTTCTCAAATTACAATTTTATATTGATACTCGGATCATATTCGTTTGAAAAGTTTAAACTGCTCGGACTCGATTCAGGATCGTGCTCGACTCGGTAGCTCAATGAGCTTTAATCAAACCTTATTTTATACTCGATATATTTTGTGAACCAAATATGAGCAACTCAATACTTGACTCGACTCGACTCGGTTCATTTACATCCTTACCCACAACCGGCCAAATCATTTTTTAAAATTAAATTTCTTGGATTTGTTTTGACATCAAAGTCTCAAATCCACAAAACATTTACTTGAAGATGAGATGCATAAAAATATACAGAGTAATCAAAATACATTTGATATTGTCAAAATAAAAGCAGTATAATTTAAAGTATTAAGTATCGACAGAATAATCATAAAATTATTATCAAATATATATTATCTATATAAGTCGTTTTAGAGTTGTGCACAAATAATATTAAAAAAACGATTGTATATCATTAAATATAATAACAATTATCTATATTACTCTTATATCAGAAAAAAGTATTATTTATTGTGTAAAAAATAATGAAAAAATCAAAATTATATTATTATTTGAAATAATATTAAAAATTAAATAATTAATACTTATTTAAAATTCTAAAACGACTTATATTAAGAGAGTAACTTTTAATTTAACTTTTAAAAAGGTGGCCTCTTATTTTAGGAAAGACAGAATGCAATCATTTAAATTAACAATTCATGTCAACTGTCGGCCTTGCTTGATAAATACATAATCATTTGATCCAAGACTTTGTCAATATTATTAATATTAATACAATAAATAAAGAAAATAAAGAAATACTCTTTACATCTCATAATATTATGATTTTTTAAAGTTGTGCATAAAAATTAAAATAATAATTGTATAATATTAAATATAATATTAATTATCTATAATATTCTTAAATTCTCATAGTTATCATACTTATTTTAAACTCTCCATCTCATTTGTACTATTTTCTCATAAAGGATAATTTTAAAAAATATAATTAATTCTTTTAAATTATATAAAATGATAAATAATTTAAAAAATAAAATTATTTAAAATGTGACGCCCTCAAAATTAGGTATACATCACTCATCTTGAGTCGTCAGATACATGGTACAGAATTCAAATACAACTTATTAATACCACTGTCGTGTATAATACGACAAAATACAACTGTGAGTTTGAATACAATAATTGTCTACTAGAGATCATACAAACTCAAAAGGAGTCCTCAATACAATTATTGTCACACTATTTAACAGAATAATGAGGACTACTAATACTATTCTCTGGTCCATCACTCCGTTCCCCGACTCGTCCCAGCTATATTCTCATTTCCTGAAGAGAACAGTGAAAGAAAGGGTGAGCTCAACTAGCCTAGTAAAAAATATTATGACTAAGATAATGCAGAATAAATTATCATTAGCCTTCAACAGTGTTAAACTGATAAAATATAATAAACATCAAGTTTAACTGCAGCAGAATCAGCAATCCATTAAAAGAGTCAAGTAGAAAATAAAATATACTATCTTTTATGATTTAAAAGGTTTTTCATCACTGTTATAGCTGAGACTCAGCTTAATAAATATTCCACATCATCGAATCACCCCTGCACTACGGCCAAGGATATTCTTTAGTATCACGACCACAATTATTCATGCACTACGGCCAAGAATATTTGTGTATTCATTAATGGTCATGATCATGCCAACAACTGTCCATCAATGCACTACGGGGCAATGAGGATTTTTAATTTTTACATCATTTATAATATTACGGTCATGATTACACCGAATAATCCCTGGTCATAATCATACAAAGTCCATCTATGCACTACAGGCCACAAATGACTTTCAACAAAATATAAACATGAGGATGATGACAATGATATAAGAATTCAATAAAACAAGTTCAAGAATTATTTTATCCAGAAATTATTAACGTCCAAATTGTCAACACGACACTGTTTTGTGGTGTAAAATTCAAGAATGTGAAAGTAGTATGCATACAAGCCAATCATGTTTGATGATAAAGCATATACTTTGTAACAATCTTATTCATTTATTAATAAAAAGTATTAATTTATTAAAGGCTTTTACTTATCTACATGATGCTGTTTTATAATATGTGATAAACCCATAGTTTTAAGCAATGCTTTTAGAATAATGATGATGATCATTCTAATGAGATCTAAATTCTTAGAAAGCTTAAAACTAAAATAGTTCCCAATCGTTGGATTACTAAATTGGGGATTAGTGAATCCGGATAGATTGGTACATACGTTGCTTGCTCATTGGATGAGGATGATTGATCTCATGATCATTTGTGTGGAGACACTAAAGCAAGTATGTAGGTGCTTATTAGAGAATAAGTTCACTGAACGTGACTCGCTAAGGAATACCTAATGGAGTTTTACTTGCATGTCAATAGGAATTCCTGTAGTGATAGTACTACAAGTAATCCTTGGACTTGAGATCATCATAGTATCTTGTGTATGATGAGTTATACTTTGACTTATTCCTTAAGACCCTTAGGGTATATCAAAGGGTATGATTGAGTATAACAAGTTGTACATGGAGATAATGTATGATCAATAAAGAATCTACCACTTCTAGTAAAAGAAGAGAAATGTCCTATGTGATTCGATAAATGACAACTCAGTAGTCCTTGGCCAAGGCAGAATGAAATTAGAAAAGAGTTTCTAATTTGCATTATTTGGAGTTGTGCATTTAAGAGTCGAAATACATATAATTAAATAAAATAAGACTTGACAGAAATTCCATGTCTTATATTTAATTGGGACATTGTATGGTGGAAGGATTGAATTGTACGGTAACTATTTACTCAAAAGTTCTTTTATGATTAATGTTGAAATCTATATTATCTGGAAAGTCGTTGATCGCTAGGGAGACTTATCCCTATTGTAGAATAAATATTATTTATTTAAATAAATTATTAGTTTAATTTATTTATTTAAATAAGATTAGAATTGTTCTAATTGATTTATTCACAACCGGTTTAATATGGAGAACCTAAAGGGTCACACCATAAAAGGAAGAATAATTATTTAAGAAGTTAATGGCATAATCGTAATAATATGTTAAGTATATTTAATTTAATCTATGGTGATAGAATAAATTAAATAGCTTAATATTTATTATTTAATATTTTAGAAATATTAAATATAAATTAATAAGAGGAGTCTTATTAATATTATTACAATTATTATTATTTTAATTTCTAAAAGAGTTTAGGAATTAATTTAATATAAGTACTCTCATTTATTCCTAATAAGATTAGGAGGCTAATTAATTAAATGTTTAATTAATTATCTCTAATAAGATTAGGGAGCCTAATTAATTAAAGGAATTTAATTAATTAAAATAAAACTCAATTCCTTAATTGTTAAGGATGGGTTGCTCACATTATAAATAAGAGGAGTCTTATTATAGGTGAGGGAGAGGTTGACGTACTATTAGAATACGTTATTCCAATGGTTGGAGAGTACGCCCCTTTTTCTATGAGAGATAGAAAAACTAGGGTTTGAGCCAAATACCCATCTTCTTGAATTTTGTTCTTCCTTGGTGGATCACCTCTAGAGGCCAACACTTGGGTGGCTAACGTTGATCAAAGGAAGGAACCAAACCCGGTGGATTCAAGTTGAACGCGAAAGGATTTGGAGGTGAACTTGTACCTGAGGAAGCTCGATCTTCAAGGGTATGATTTTATTCTTTATCTTTTCGTTTAATTAATAATTGTGCATAAAGGGTGATCCGGGTATATGGTTTGTAAAATTTTAAACTCTGATTTTTACACGCTTCCGCATATTTTTGCAATTTGATTGCGATCTTGAATGTTACAAACCTAACAGTGGCATCAGAGCCAAACCTTTATGCGAATTATTAATTGTTCAGATTTAATATGTATGTTGATATGTGTTTTGAACAAATTTTTGGGCATAATTTTACTGTATAAAATATAAATAAATAAAAAACCCATCAATTCGCGAAATAGTCTGTGGTTTTATGGAGCAGGTTACATATTATATATATATATATAATATGTTTCCTGCTATATGATATATATTGTTTGGAGGGACACGGTTCACGAATTGATTTGGCCAGGAGATAATGGATGATTACTGATTCAAGGATTCAAGTTATATAATATATATTATTAACGTAATATAATATTATATACTTATATATATATATATATATATATATATACTATTTTAATTATTTAATGATTAAAATAAAAAGTTTATTTTAATTTTAAAATAAACATTTATTTTAATTTTAAAATTAAATTCCATGCTAACTAATTAGAGTTGGAATTTGATTCCATGCTAACTAATTGGATTTGAAATTGGATTCTATGTTTCCTTAAATAAAAGAGTTTATTTAGATATGAAATAAGATTTCATATTATTATTCAAAATAAAGGAGTTTATTTGTGAATAGGAAAGAGAATCCTAATTTCCTTAAATAAAGGAGTTTATTTAGATATGAAATAAGATTTCATATTATTCAAAATAAAAGAGTTTATTAGTGAATAGGAAAGAGAATCCTAATTTCCTTAAATAAAAGAGTTTATTTAGATATGAAATAAGATTTCATATTATTCAAAATAAAGGAGTTTATTTGTGAATAGGAATGAGAATCCTAATTTTCTTAAATAAAAGAGTTTATTTAGATATGAAATAAGATTTCATATTATTCAAAATAAAGGAGTTTATTTGTGAATAGGAAAGAGAATCCGTGTTTCCTTTTATAAAGGAGTTTTTTTTTACATGGAATTGGATTCCATAATTAATTAAAATAAAGGAGTTTATTTTGATTAATGATTTTGATTAAAATAAAATAGTTTATTTTATTCAAAATTGGATAAATTAAAATAAAATAGTTTTATTTTGATTTAAATTTGGATTAAAATAAAGGAGTTTATTTTGATTCAAAAATAGATTTTATACTAATTAAATTTGCCCATTAAATGATATCAATATATATATTAAATGTTAATTATTCATGAGATGAATGTTATTTATTGATGCATATGGTGATATGTATGATAATAAATGGGATTGATTATGGACTATTGACCAATGTGATTAGATTTTATTTTAGTTGGATGCATGAATGTATGAGTTTTATTAAATGGGGTCTGCGTACCTCGTCTTCTCTAATTTTTTCTTAATGTAAATTCTAACTCCCTCCTACGTACTTCCCCTTGACTGCTGATGAAGGTTTCTATTTATTTTAAATAGTTTTGTAATAGGAATAGTTAGAATTAATTTTGAAGAATTGGAGATCAAGGAGCAAGGAGCGCGTGAAGACCCGTTTGTAATGGAGCCCGGGTTTTAAATGTAATAGTTATATTTAAATATTAATTCTTGCACCCCTAGGGTTTAACCTTTTGGTTCACTTGGTGGCTCTAGTTAACCAAACTAGAATAAAAGTCCATAATCAATCCAGGTAGAATATAGTATTCTACATGTGCATGCTTATACTATATATATATTATATATTATGCAAACATGCTTCGCATGTTAATTAATATGACGCGTATTTTATATATATGTGTGTGCATGCGCGCTAAACAAGATGAGACATATTAATAACAAACCCCTCAAATATTTTATATTAAGTTGTAACGTTCAAAGATATTTGGAATATCGAACGTCGCCTTCTAGCATGATAGAAACAATAAAGTATTGAATATTTAATATGAGTTTGTTGTGCACACACAAGGCGAGTATTAAATATTTAAGATGTTGTTTTTATTACATATGATGTTTATAAGGAATTGAACATTACTGCTTTGTTGTGCACACACAAGGGCTGTAGTTTTCTCTTCACTTATATGGAAATGTTGGGTCTGACTTAACTTAAATCATTTTAGTTCGGATGTGCACACACTTGACCATTAATATTTAAGAGGCAAAATACAAGGAGTTACATAGTTGATGTAATTGACAAGAGTTGTCTACCTATTTATTTATATATAGTTTGTTGTGCACACACAAGACTATATACATTTGAAATGGGATCCTTATTCTCACTAGCAAATCTTTAGTTAGATTTTGCCGAACTATATAAGTGAGGGTAATATAGTTTGAAGAAAATAGTGGGAGATATCAATTTAAAACAAGACCTAAATTATTTTGGTAATTAATAAAAGAATGTATGTTAAAATGTTGTTAATTAAAAATTCATTTACAGTTTTTTACAATGTCTAAATTACTATCACTACGTAGCATATTAGATGCTAAATTAACCGGACCGTATTAAACGGATTGGTTAAGGAATTTGAGAATAGTTCTCATGCCTGAAAAGTTATCTTATGTCCTTAATACGCCTATCCCTGCAATGGTTGCAGACAATGCCTCTGAGGAAGAGATTGCTACTTTTAGAAAGTGGCAAGATGATGCACAGTTGACTCAATGCATCATGCTCGTATCCATGAGTAACGAGCTTCAGCGTCAGCATGAAACTATGGATGCTCCTATTATATTCCTGCACATCAAGTAGTTGATGGTGAGGAAAGTAGGACTGATAGATATCAGATATCTAAGGAGCTCTTCCGATCTAGAATGGCCAAAGACACTATAGTACAGATAAAAGTCCTTAACATTATCAATTTGATTGATCAATTAGGACAACTGATTTTGTCATGGATGGAGAGTTGAGCCAAGATTTGATCTTGCACTCACTCCCGGACTCCTTTCACAATTGTTGTGAATTTTTTTTATATGAACAAGCTAAAGATCAGCCTCGCTGATTTGCTTAACATGTTGAATAATGTTGAGAGTCACTTTCCAACCAAGAAAGACCATATCTTACTGATAGGGGCCAAATGATCTTCTGAAAAGAAGAATGATTCAAAGAAGGTAAACAGAAAGGTGTAAACAAAGGATAATAAGAACAAAATTGATACGGATAGCAAAGGAGTTTGCTTCCACTGCAATAAGCCTGGGCACTGGAAGGAAACTGCAAGAAGCATCTTGCAGAGGCTAACCAAAGAAGCTTAGTGAAGTTTTGGTTACAAATACAATTTTGTTCATGATTTAAAATAAATTATTTCTTTAAGTCAAGGTTCTACTTGGG
Organism: Panax japonicus; assembly: GCA_020205505.1. NCBI lineage: Eukaryota > Viridiplantae > Streptophyta > Magnoliopsida > Apiales > Araliaceae > Panax > Panax japonicus. The sequence goes on from CM035106.1 coordinate 48,033,382, forward strand.
TATTGGATACCGACTTTGGTTATCATAAATATAGATTTATGAAGGGACCAAGTAGAAGTAGAAAGCTAAAAAAATATAAGTAATCCTATGTGTGGGAAATGAAGCAAATATTGCTGCATTAGCCATAGGAACTTATAGTTTAGCAATCCCTACGGGCAAATCTATTAAGTCAATAAGTTGTTATTGTATTCTAGTACTTGTTGGAAACATTATTTCCATTTTATTTTTGGACAATAAAATCTTTGGTATTATAATTAAGAACAATTGTTGTTCTATTTATAATAATAATGTTTTGTATAGAACTGGAATATTACTTAATGGATTTTGTATACTTGACTTACGTGAAAAATATATTTTTGCAAATTGAACAAACTAGTATAAGAAAAGGAGATGATCATTCAAAGAGTTGAATGTATGTATTTGTTGAAATACAAGTGTGAATTATTTGAAAGGTTCAAAGAATCCAGAAATGAAACAAATTGACAAAGTATTAAGATTCTTTGATTAGATCAAGGAATAAATACTTGAGCAATAAGTTTCTAGATCATCTCAAATGGTTTTCTCATAATGGACACATCCTGATACGCAATAATTGATTGATGTATCTGAAAGGAAAAATTGTACCTTGTTGGACATGGTATGGTCCATAATGATTTTACCGACATTCCAGTATCCCTCTAGGGTCATGTCCTAGAAATGGCTGCATATCTACAAAAGGTAACCTCAAAATCCGGCCCCAAGACTCCATAAAAGTTATGGACAGGGTGGATTCCTAATCTTAAGTATGTTAAGATAAGGGGTTGTCCAACTTATGTGAAAAGGTTTCAAAGGATAATCTTGGAACAAAATTTGACAAGTACAGATTTGTGGGACATCCTAAAGTAAGTTTAGGGCATATGTTCTATAATCCTACTTAGCAAAAGGTGTTTGTTGCGAAACATGCTGCCTTCTAAGATAAATGTGTTTATCATTAAAAGGGCTAGTGGGAGGATAATACATCTTGAAAAGTTCAAGAACCACAAAATACTACAAGTCAAATAAGAGGAACCTATAGATAGACCTATTGTACCACAACCGAATCGTAAATCTGGAATATTACCGAAGATGCCTGGGAGGTATGGATTCATCATGGATGATGATGATGAGGTACGTATCATAGAAGATGATGATCCAGAGTTACATACGATGAGGTAAGAGTTGTAGACACTCAGAGAAATGGATTGAAGCAATCTTCTCAAAAATGGAACATTCATTTTGATATGATAATCAAAAAGTTTGATTTTATCAAAAATAAGAATGAACCTAGTGTGTACAAAAGGGTCAGTGGGAGCGTCGTGACATTTCTGGTATTATATGTTGATATAATACGGATAAGGAATGACATGCTAATGCTAAAATCAATAAAGATAAAGTTGTCTAAACATTCCTCCATGAATGATTTGGGAAGAGTATCTTAATTGGGGATACAAATCTATATAGATAGATTTAAAAGGATGCTCGGCTTAACCCAAGGAACGTATATTCATTTGATGCTAAAGTCGTTTAGCATGGAAACTTCCATGGGATGTCTCATGTTGATGAGTCCTGGAGTGTATCTCTCTTAATAGTCCCCATAGACTCCTAAAAGAGAGATCGCATGAGTAACTATCATGTATGCAATGAAATATACGCGACCTGATGTTGATCAGTCATATTCTGGAGAAGTTCACTGTGAGACAGTGAAAAACATCTTAAAGTACTTAACCAACACTAAGGATGTGATATAATTCATGGCGGGTCTGAATTAAAACTAAAGGGCTTAACAGACTCAAGTTTTTCAGACAGACCAAGACGACAGAAAATCCACTTTAAGGTAAAGGGTTACCTTGAACGGTGGTGCAGTGAATTGGAAAGGTTCCAAACAGCAAAGAGTTGCTGGTTTAGTGATAAAGACAAAGTATATAGCTATAAATGAAGCTACAAGTTGATTGTTTGGATGAAAAGTTCATTACAGAACTAGGAATAGTTCCTAAGTCTCATCTTAGATCTAAACATGTGTTGTGGCACTTTCATTTGATTATAAGAATCATTGAAAGATGAGAAATCACTATAGAGATAGTGGACCCTCAAGAACAACATTACATATCCATTAACTAAAGCTTATCCAACAGCAGGATGATCGTCACTTAGAGAAGAAGAGTATGAGATACCATGACGATTGACTTTAGTGCAAGTGGGAGATTGAAAGTAGTATGCATACAAGCCAATCATGTTTGATGATAAAGCATATACTTTGTAACAATCTTATTCATTTATTAATAAAAAGTATTAATTTATTAAAGGCTTTTACTTATCTACATGATGCTGTTTTATAATATGTGATAAACCCATAGTTTTAAGCAATGCTTTTAGAATAATGATGATGATCATTCTAATGAGATCTAAATTCTTAGAAAGCTTAAAACTAAAATAGTTCCCAATCGTTGGATTACTAAATTGGGGATTAGTGAATCCGGATAGATTGGTACATACGTTGCTTGCTCATTGGATGAGGATGATTGATCTCATGATCATTTGTGTGGAGACACTAAAGCAAGTATGTAGGTGCTTATTAGAGAATAAGTTCACTGAACGTGACTCGCTAAGGAATACCTAATGGAGTTTTACTTGCATGTCAATAGAAATTCCTGTAGTGATAGTACTACAAGTAATCCTTGGACTTGAGATCATCATAGTATCTTGTGTATGATGAGTTATACTTTGACTTATTCCTTAAGACCCTTAGGGTATATCAAAGGGTATGATTGGGTATAACAAGTTGTACATGGAGATAATGTATGATCAATAAAGAATCTACCACTTCTAGTAAAAGAAGAGAAATGTCCTATGTGATTCGATAAATGACAACTCAGTAGTCCTTGGCCAAGGCAGAATGAAATTAGAAAAGAGTTTCTAATTTGCATTATTTGGAGTTGTGCATTTAAGAGTCGAAATACATATAATTAAATAAAATAAGACTTGACAGAAATTCCATGTCTTATATTTAATTGGGACATTGTATGGTGGAAGGATTGAATTGTACGGTAACTATTTACTCAAAGATTCTTTTATGATTAATGTTGAAATCTATATTATCTGGAAAGTCGTTGATCGCTAGGGAGGCTTATCCCTATTGTAGAATAAATATTATTTATTTAAATAAATTATTAGTTTAATTTATTTATTTAAATAAGATTAGAATTGTTCTAATTGATTTATTCACAACCGGTTTAATATGGAGAACCTAAAGGGTCACACCATAAAAGGAAGAATAATTATTTAAGAAGTTAATGGCATAATCGTAATAATATGTTAAGTATATTTAATTTAATCTATGGTGATAGAATAAATTAAATAGCTTAATATTTATTATTTAATATTTCAGAAATATTAAATATAAATTAATAAGAGGAGTCTTATTAATATTATTACAATTATTATTATTTTAATTTCTAAAAGAGTTTAGGAATTAATTTAATATAAGTACTCTCATTTATTCCTAATAAGATTAGGAGGCTAATTAATTAAATATTTAATTAATTATCTCTAATAAGATTAGGGAGCCTAATTAATTAAAGGAATTTAATTAATTAAAATAAAACCCAATTCCTTAATTGTTAAGGATGGGTTGCCCACATCTATAAATAAGAGGAGTCTTATTATGGGTGAGGGAGAGGTTGACGTATTATTAGAATACGTTATTCCAATGGTTGGAGGGTACGCCCCATTTTCTATGAGAGATAGAAAAACTAGGGTTTGAGTCAAATACCCATCTTCTTGAATTTTGTTCTTCCTTGGTGGATCACCTCTAGAGGCCAAACACTTGGGTGGCTAACGTTGATCAAAGGAAGGAACCAAACCCGGTGGATTCAAGTTGAACGCGAAAGGATTTGGAGGTGAACTTGTACTTAAGGAAGCTCGATCTTCAAGGGTATGATTTTATTCTTTATCTTTTCGTTTAATTAATAATTGTGCATAAAGGGTGATCCGGGTATATGGTTTGTAAAATTTTAAACTCTGATTTTTACACGCTTCCGCATATTTTTGCAATTTGATTGCGATCTTGAATGTTACAAACCTAACAGATTGCTCAGAAGAATATTTCTATGAAAAGATACTGGATGAAGCGCAAATATCAAGGATATTCCACTAATTTCATGGAGTATAGAAGTCAAAGTTTTATCCAAATGAGTATAATAAAGAATGGAATAACAAAAAAAATCACCATGCATGCGATAGACCGCACAAACAGGTTATTCCAACAGATTAATAAATAACGGAACCAGGTCCGGCGTAAAACGCACAGACAGGATATTCCAACAGAATAATAAAAATGGAACCAGGTCCGGTGTAAAACACACAGACAGGATATTCCAACAGAATAATAAGGAATGGAACCAGGTCCGGTGTAAAATACACAGACAGGATATTCTAACAGAATAATAAATAATGGAACCAGGTCCGGTGTAAAACACACAGACAGGATGTTCCAACAGAATAATAGAAGGATGTCACCAAGTATAGGGTAAACCGCGTATACAGGTTATTCCAACAGAATAATAATGAATGGAATAACATAAGAATTTCACCAAGTATAGGGTATACCGCGTATACAGGTCATGTATAGGGTATGCCACTTTTACAGGTTATTCCAACAGAATAACAAAGAATGAAATAACATAAGTTCTCTTCAAGAAGAAAGAATAACACCCCTTACCTTATTAGGAGATTGAATACTGCAGTAGTGTAGTAACCGAATACTCTTCTTCTTTCTCTCTTATTCTCTCTATACTTTCTCTCTCTATAGCTTGAACGAATTCGTGAAAAATAATGAAGCCCTAGGCCTCTATTTATAGAAGATTTATTACTATTTACTGAAAGTATTTACTATTTACGAAGGTAATTACTATTGACGAAGGTAATTACTATTGACGAAGGTAATTACTACTACCTCCATTCCATAATAACTGTCTTTTTAGGAGAAAAAATTTGTTCCAATTTATTTGTCGTTTACAACTTTCTAGGAGAATAAATTATTTATTTTCCTATATTACCCATAACTTTTCTCATTGTCCCAAGAAATTTTCTCTCTTGTATTTATAGTTTTTAGTTTCCCATAAAGGGGTAGTGATGAAATTTCCTACAAATTTTAATTCTTAAATGATAGTATTAAATGAGTTTCTTAATATATGTGCATCAAGCTAAAAAGACAATTATTATGGAATGGAGGTAGTATTTATGAAGGTAATTATTATTTACGAAGGTAATTATTATTTACAAAGGTAATTACTATTTACGAAGGTAATTACTATTTACGAAGGTAATTACTATTTACGAAGGTAATTATTATTTATGAAAGAGACTCTTAGATGATGACATATGGCCCCCCATAAATAATTAAACTTACCACAAACGTCTAATAATAGACTCTTTATATACATCAAGGATTGAATAAAAATTACCAGAAATCATTTTATTTTTAATCAACACATATTTAATCTTTCAACAATTATTAATCAGTTATAACTTGTCGTCTCAATTATTGTTTAAATAATATAACATATTATACAGATGATACTGTGACAATAATTGAATCAATAATATAAGAGATATGATGCAGCAATTACTGTAGCAATAATTGAGTATAGCTGAGTGACTTCTCACGTAAGCATCAATAATCAATACCGTGTGGTACTATGCAACAACGCGTATTACTGTACTTTTACTACCGAGTAGTTCAACAGTTTTAACGGTAACACTTCCGCCGTTATTTTATAGAAAGATAATTTTGTCGTTTTCTAACTACAACAATACTTCTGTTGTGGGGTCCACCAATGATTGTGCCGTCGTACGAATATTTCCCGACAAAAAGAATATTCCCCGACCAAACGAATATTTTATAACAACTTGCGTACTTTGTAAAATTTATAAATATTACCCACAACTATATATTTTATCAAATTTATTCCATAATATTCAAAAATAATAATTATGAAAATTCATCTTTATTTATAAAAACTGGGGTTTTACATAAAACTTCATATATTATGAGATGGATTCAGTATATAATATACTCATGTTTTTTCCTAAATGAGATGTCTAGTAATTAATAAAGCAAAGTTATTGCAAAGTTGTGCATAAAAGTTTGAAATATTCCAATGAAGATTTTACTATATTTTGACTTAGAAAGGCTTCCATCCCTCAAAAAATGTAGATGTCTGGTATATTTGAATTTGGAAAATTTAATGAAAAATAAATTATAATAATTTATTATGGCTTTCTTAATCATTTATTACACTAATTTTTATAGTTATTTTTATTTATTTTCCTTCTCTTTTTTTCTCTAAATTTTAAATTTTTATAATAATTTAATGAATTTTTTTTCTTAATGCTAATTTACATTGATTATAATTTTAAATCATATACATTGATTTAGATTGCTTTCAAAGATTTATAATTCCAAATTGTATTGATTTAGTTAAGGTCAAATGCCATAGCTAATGATTAGATCTTAACTTAATGATTGATATTAAATGATTGTGTTCTTACAACCTTAGTAAATATGAATGATAATTATTTTGGAGAGGTGTATAATAATTGAGACCCTCTTATAATTTTATTTAATCATATATATTGATATATTTTGTAATTATAATTTGATACAAATTTATCGCAACACATAGTATAACTCTAAATTATAATCAAAATTAATTACTAGAAGAAATCTTACCATAAACCACACTCCATCAAATATACACCCACAAGGGACCTACTATTGAGCATATATAATTTTGAGAAGGGCTATATATATATACACAGCTGTGTATTACACAGTAAGTCTATGGCAACAGATTTTTTGGGCTATAGCGACGGTAAACTGTCGCTATAGCCTAGAATAGCTATGACGACGGGTGAAACCGTCGCTATAGTCCAAAAAACCATCGTCATAATCTACTATGTAATACACAGCTGTGTATATACATTTTTCCCTTTTGAGAATGATTTGTCTAGTGTAATTTATTAAGGAAATTGATATTTTTACGTCATTTTTTTAAAATATTTTTATATGCACTCATATATTAATTAATAAAAATTCGACACATCAGTTAATTTAATCAAAAAATAGTGTGAAAATATAAGTTTCTTTTATTAAAACAATTAAATATATAAATTCTTAGTCCAATTTAATATAAACTTCATTTGATGGATAGGTGTTGGGATCAAGAGCACTTGAAATTAACAATTTTGATGTTGATCCTTCAAAAATACTTTTGAGAAAAATTTAAAAAAATTGGCAGTGGCCCAAAATATGTAAACATCATATAAATGTGAAAAAAATGTAAAACACCAACCAATAATTTTTTTTTAGAATATATTATATAAATATGGCCTATAAAATTAGCATTTTACATCTTTTAATATCAACATGCCATGTATGTACATTAAAAAAATTAAGGATTTGAAATTCAATGTAATTAATTAAATAATTTTACCATGATATGTGTTATTGAATATGAAATCCCCTGAGTTTCACCTAAATCTTTCTATATGCCACGTTTGTTTAAGCCTTTTTTTTAACGATAAGTATTTTTTTGGGACAAATTTATACGTCAACCGAGAGTAAATATTTACTATCTCTCCGATCAATCTTAAAACAGTAAGTCTAATACTCTTTCTGTCTCATAGTTATAGGCTGATTTTTATTTTGAGATGTCCCAATATATAGGCTACTTACTATTTATAAAGTTTAGTTGGTTCATTATTTTACTTTTATGCCCTTATAATAAATATTCAACCATTACACTTTGTTTGAAGAAACAACCTTCAATGTCATTATTTTTATCACCACATTTAATGTTGTTGTATTCTCAATAAAAGAATTCAACTTTTTAGGCTTTACTAGTTTAACATATTTTGTGTATAAAAGACAATTATACCAGCAATCAATGAAGTTAAGAATTTCAATGTGATAAGTAAGGACTAATTAATTTATTCATTAATTCTATATTAAGGGGTATATGTGGAAAATTTCTGTTAAAAATTAACTTAAACTAATTTTCTTAAACTATGTGCCAAAAAAAATCAGCCTATAACTATAGGACGGAATGAGTATCACATACAATCGCTTATTTACACTCGTATGCGAGAGCAAATTATCTGTCTCTATTTTTCATGTCCTCCACTTAAATTTTGATACCTGACCTCTTACTTAACACCAATTAACTCTAAAATTAAATAAGAGGTCAGGTGTCAAAATTTAAGTGGGGGACATGAAAAATGGGAACAGAGGATCTGCTCTTATCCTTTGCATATTCTGACCGGATTCGGATCCTCTATAAGGATCTTATGAGAATTTTGTTGTGGGGTTGACAACACATTAAAAAGGAGATCCAATAACTTACAGCTCCTTCCCTTGTCTGTATATCAAAACGACGTTGTTTTGATAGGAATTTTTTTTTACAAGTTGATAGAAAACTGTAAACCACCAAACGTCGTTTACTTCATTTGTTTGCTTCATTTTTTTAGTTTCTTCTTTCTTTCTTTGCTTCGTTTCTTGTTCTTCCTAAAGCACGCCAAGGTTTAGGATTAACCAAATTTTAATTGTTTTTTTCTTTATTAAAATTTTCCCCATATTATTTACCCTATTTTTTATTCTTTAATTTTTTTCAATTGGTTTAAAGAATCACAATGGAAACTCAATTTTTTTAATAGGATAAAAATTATTCGTTGGATTTATTTTTTTGAAGAGCAAGAAATAATATTATTAGCATTTGACAAAGATACAAAGATTAATAATCCTATCGATTCCAAAGCACCAAAAAAATGATTAATAAAACGTCCCAACTAGATTAACACTCAACCCTTACAATCATGAAAAAAGTCATGCCGCTCATAACTAACAAGAATTAGTAAACAAACAAAGTAAAATGATGTTTCGTGGCTTCTAATTTTCTGTTAACTTGTAAATTTTTTTTATATCAAAACGACGTCGTTTTGATATACAAAAAAAAAAGTTGTGAGCCATTGAATCTCCTTTTTAATATATTATCAACCTCACAGTAAAACTCTTATAAGATTCTCACAGAAAAATTCTCATAGAAGATTCAGATTCATTTTGATAGTCTACGTACATAATAAATCACGTAAATCATCAAAATATATATGTAAGTATATATAAACAATTGTAAGTAATAGTACTTATTTATCTTAAAAACGTAGCCCTCTACTGGCGTGTTATATTTAGGAGAATTCTTGTAAGTGTGTTCCTCTACCATTAATCTAAATTTGATAATAATGTCCTAAAAACAATACTACTTAATTCTCTCTTCAAAATATTCCAAAAACTCATTAATAATATTTTTATCTCTTCTACCAAATGGACACTTGAAAAAATCTGTGTGGATAAAATTGTAAAAATTCTAAATAAAGTTAAAAAAGCAAAAGTAAATAAATAAAAACCATATATATTACTACCTCCGTTCTTTAATATATGTCGTTTTAGAGCTGTGCACAAGTATTAAGGTAATGATTGTATAGTATTAATTATAATATCAATTGTCTATATTGTCCTTGTATTGAAATAAGAGATTGTTATTTATTGGACAGAAAATAGTGAAAGAACCAAAATTATATTTAATACTTGGGGCAATATTTGAAACTAAGTAATTAATGTTTACTTAAAATTCTCAAACGACTTATATTAAAGAATAAAAATATTTTTCTAAAATGACTTATATTAAGAAACGGAAGGAGTAATTAATATTAGCAATTTAAAAAAAATAAAATACTTATATTCCTAAGGAATTTAGCATAGTTGCGCTTGTTGCGGCGGGCAAGATTGCGAAATGTGGGGTCGGCTTTACGAGTTCCAAGGAATCGGTATTTGCTGATGTGGCCATGTGTGTTTTGTGGGACCCGAAGGGCACTGGCTTGGCCACCTATTTGTAATGGGTCGTCGACCCAGCTGGAAAGTTGACATGGACCCGTATTAGTGGTATTTAGCTGGAGAAAGGTTTAGCTAAAACCACTGTCTAGTTATATAGCAGAAACACACAGGCTTGCCCCTAATTGACACCTGTCTAACCTCGGTCAAACACCCAAACTAGCCCTTTAAAAAAAAGAGAAAGAGAAAGAATTTGTTTATTACATGATTTATTACTCCTAAAATAATAATTTGTTTTTATAAATAATAAATAATAAACTTAAATTTGCATAACATTTTTTTGATATTTTCACACAAAAAATATCGCTATAGATATATAACGACGGCGAGCGACAGTTTTGTTGTGAAAATATCATTTTTTGTTGTGTTGTTGATTTATCAATTATTATGATAATAAATTTAAGAAAATTGTGATATTTTTTGTGAAACAAACTTTTTATGAAAATGAAACTATTCTTGTGAAAAAAAGAGAATATAATTTAACTGAGAGATAAATAGAGTAGATCGAAAGTGAGGTGCCAAAGTAGTTATAAAAATACTAGTGACAGGGAATTAGGGACCGGTCTAACTATCGGTAACATATTGCACTTAATATTACTGGTAACACTACTATTGTAATATGTTAAGTGCAATAATAATAGTGTTATCAATAACATTAAGTGCAATATATTATCTGTCGCTAGACCGATCCTTAATTTTCTGTCGCCACAGAAAAGTTCAAGTAGTTAAATATGCTAGCTGAGTTCCCAAAGAAGTTTGTTAGCCATCTTTTGGATAGGATAATGCCTTTATTTAAATGTTTGTATGCATCCCAAAAGGAACAAGATCATTAACTAGCTTATAGCAAACTCATGATTCCATATCATTTAGCTTCAAAAAGGAACAAAATGATGGCTTAATGATTGCATATCATTTTTGCTTAGCATCTAAACCCAATATCAACAACCTTAGCAAGATCTTGATTATCATTTATGATTTGTGTCCCAAGTCACTCTTCGGACAATAAATTTAAGCCATGATCCGAACATCTGGTGGATTCAAATAGTTACATACATGCCTTGGAACACCATCATATGAAGATGTTGAGTTATCAAACTCTTTCCTACACTTTTTCCTTTCCATTTTTGCTTTACAAAAAAATTAAAACGATAGAATGAATATAAGTAGCAAATTATTACACATTATAAACAATGGACACTCATCAGTGGACACCAGATATAGCAGCATCAACACTGGACAACTAAAATTATTGCCACTTCCATTTGTGAGAACCTCTCTTTCTCTCCTACCTAAAGAAAAGCCAAAAAATCACTTCCTTCAACAGAAACTGGATTCTATGCCAGCATTTTCTCACTTCCCACTCCCTGTTTTTCTCTTCCCATCAACAGAAACAGCTTGCCTTCCAGTCTTGGAACCAACCCCATTGGATAGTCTCCGCGGTGAAGGTTGTGGAATTGAACTCCTGATAACCAGAAAAATTGTAAAATAAAAATAAAAAATAAATAAATGTAAAGCACTATCTACCAACAAGCAAATGCGTTGCTATGACATAAAAACATGGCTAATGAAAACCAATGCACGTATCGAGAAAACATTATGAAATAGATAAGTGAAAGGCAGATATATTGACATGGTACCTTATTTCTGGGCTCTTTGCATGCCTTGGACTAGGTCTCTTAAGTTTTGATCCTGTCATATTTGGAATATTGGTAGCTTTGGGAACATTAAGTTGCCAAAGTAAATCTGGCTCAGAAGAGTCGCTCGCTGCAGCCTGATCATCAGATTCATCGGTGGTAGTAGCCTCGTACCTACTCCTATTCATTTCATGGTCTGTGCTGTCATTTTTGTTGGCAAAAACTTTGTTAACAGGTTGTTCCGGGTATATCTTTGCAGGGTCGCGGGTATATCTTTGAGGAGACATCTCGGGTGACTGTCCAACTTTGCCCCATTGTTTACTTGAGGGGATTTCATCCCTGCATTCACCATTTTGCTTGTTAACCAAGAGTTTATCAACCCACTTTCCAGAACCTGCTTCTTTGCCATTCAAATGAGGACTACTAATGGGAGTTGTTCGCCAAGGAGACGAGGGCATTAAAATGTCTGGAAGTTCTAATCCCTGTTGGCTCTGCTTTGGTTTGGAGTTGTTACTATCCTGCAAGCCACATATTATAAAATGTAACTCTCTATGCAATCATCTTTATCCAGTTGACATTCAAGTATGACTTTCACATGCATTTGCGTCTAGTCATTTTTCCACCATAAAAGAATCGAGGTAAATCTCACCCATCTTTTAAATTTCAGGAATTAATATCTTTCTAAATTCAATTCTCTTTTTTTTCTTCATTTTCACAATTTTTTCCTTCATAATGCTGTGATGATTCCACTCTGTTCTTCAATTTGACCAAATCAATTGTCGTATATGCGAGCAATATAAATGGCAATTATAAGCTGATAAAATAGTGAATACAAAATTAAAGTTTCTGAGCATAATTTTAGTGAATACAAAATTAAAGTTTCTGAGCATAATTTTTATTACTGGAGTTCGTACTTTAACATATAGAGCAGAGTCTCACATATCCAGCCTTTAGCCCAAACAAGTAAACAAAGAATGTACCTAGATGGATGGTATGCATACCTTTACATCACCAACATCCTCCACGGGTTCCCTGCTACAGCTTGACGAATCCCCTATACTCTCCCAACTAGGAGTAGGACTTGGAAATGAAGACCCAGCAGACATCATTCTGACCAACTTGGATTGCTGAAGGTTTTCTGCCTCTTTCTTTGCCAACGCTGCCTTAAGATTAGCAATCTATAGCACAAAAGCAAAATGGTTATTTTCAGCCTGGAAGAAAAGTAACATACACAGTTGAAAAGGGGGCGTTTAAGAAATTTAAGGTTGATAAAACAGTTCAATAATGAAAGTAACTAAATAGCCTTCAGACAAGCCCTCTCAATGAACTTATAGTAAGTACCTCCGTCCCTTATAGTTTGTCCTCTTGAAAAGAGTATTGTTGGCAAAGATTCTAAATCACGTGAATAACATACATAAAGATTAACAAAGATGTGATTTTTTTGCACAATAATATTTAACATTTAGAGTGAAATTTTAAGGTAAAAATAAATAAATATAGCATTAATATTTTAACGTACCAACAGTGCGTCATAAAATCTAACACAAGTTATTTGACAGTGGACTTGTAAACTGAGATGAGAGGAAGTGTTGTGTGTTTTATCTGTCTAAGATATATACACCTTAGTTCGGAGTGCTTCTAATCTCATGTCAAACATTTAGGGTGAAGAGTGTAATAACCTGTTCTTTTAACTCCTTGACATCACCACTATCTTTGTTTGCTCGAGCAGCACCAAGCTCAATAGTAGAAACCCGTTCAGCAAATTTAAGTGTGCTAATTGTTTCTCCTATAGCATCATTCTCTGGGCTGATGTGAACAAACATAAGGGTCTTGGCTTGCCCTCCTGATAATAGTGATGATGAAAGACTTGACTAGAGCGAGAAGAAAGAGAAATGATTTTTTAGCAGGCTAAAAGATGGAAACAATACCAAGAGAATCTTGGAGCAACTGTGTGAGTTTACTGTTCCTATAAGGAACATGTGCATTTTTTTGGGCAAGAGAAGCTATCACATCTCCGAGAGCAGATAGAGATTTGTTGATATGTTGTGCCTCCTTCAATCTATCTCCCACGGCCTCAGATTTGTCAGCTCTTTCACTTCCTGCCAGGTCGACCAGATGCATACAACCGCGAAGAACTGCCCCAGATGTCATGTCTCTTCCTTGAACATGAACAGTCAGGCAACTGCAAAAATGTATGTCATTTAAGACAAGACATTATAAAACTATAATTCCTTACAATCATTATGCAGAATACAAGAAAAAGGTTGTATAGAATCGCCAAAAGTAGATATTTTGGTGTTTCTGTAAAAGTTTGAGCATGACCCAACGCGAAGGAATGGTTAGAATTAAGGCTCTAATGCAAACATAAGATAATCCTTGAATCACAAAGAAGAAAACAGTATATCTTCAAAGAGAATGAAATTGCATAAAATTATCAAAGTTGTATTGAAAACCCTCCTAAGAAAGCATATAAATATTCTTACACAACTTTCCAACAGCAAATATGAAAAGGGAAAACAAAATAACGAAAATTAACAAACTTTCCAAGTTTGAAACCTTTGACCACCCGTAATTATACTTTAAACAGTTTTTTTGCAAACTTCAAACGACATATGTCATCATGGCCAAAGGTGGTGAGACTTGTAGACCTCATTGCTAGCTTCGTTTTGATATATTACATTGGATCAAAAGTTACTTCAGTTTGAAGTTTCACTAGCCCAAAAGCTCTAAAGTCCTATTCGACTCTGCAACGGAGGAGTTAAAGATATATCTAGGTATAAAATAAGAAAAAAAACTTGTCATAATACTCCCTCGGTTCCAAAAAGTCTCATTTGCTGATTTGCATAATTTACAAAGTTTAATGATATATTTTTCTTCCATGTTTACCCTTAAATATAATGAATGTTTAATTTAGTAGTGGTGGCATGGTAGTGAATTGTGTTGTTAAGCTTGAGGACATTATTTTATTTTATAATATCATCAATATAAAGACAACTCTTTTGTGGAACATTTTTTTAGAACAAATGGGACTCTTTGTGGAATGTAGGGAGTATTATACCAAGTAAGGATACGAAAATAAATAAAGAATATGAAATACCTATGAGAACGACTACTACGATCATTCATGGCTGTAGAACCAACTGCACGATTTTTTTGTCCAAGGTTCATTAAATTTATAACATCAGATGTAGATGCAACTGGTACAAGGTTTGCATCTGGTACATTTATCCCCTTCTGTGAGCTGTTACGAATTTCTAATGTATTAAGGAGTTAAGGAAACAAAGTGTTTAAATTAGACTAGTCTCTAGAGAAATATAATGAAAAGTAAATTTCACAAAGCTAGAATGAAGGATATTTTTTGTTAAGACCATCTGTCACGAGTAGATCCCTGACTTGCTCATTGTAAATTTCAATCATCTGAACAAAAACCTCATAGCAAATGACATTTTTCCTTTGTTCTGAGATGAGAAACAAATCACCCAATGCCCTGTAGTTTACACCTAAGGTTTCCTCTGTAAGATCATTGGGTCCACTCTGTAGACAAATAATCGACTTAAATCAGATAAAAATATGATACACAAATGGCCCGACTATGTCGACGTAAAAAAACAGATCCTCTTATAAATTGCACAACATTTGTTAAAAGTTAAAACTCCTACCATAGTATAAGTTTTCCCTGAACCTGTTTGACCATAAGCAAATATGCAAACATTATATCCATCAAGGACTGACCGAACCAAAGGCTGCATATCTGAAAATACTTCTTCTGTACAAATGATAAACAAAAGACAAAAATATGGCTTTTTAACATGAATTGTTGACAAAAGGAGTATCTATAAGAAAGAGAAGCAATTTAGGGACCTTAGTGACCTTGGGTTGCAGATGGACCAAAAGCTTGATTGAAAGTGAATGACTTTCGTCCCTCTTTTCCGTATTTTGAAGGTGTGATGAGGGTTATTTTCCCGTCACCCACATGAGCCACGGCGCTCAAACGATTTGGCTCTCCAGGAAAGAAAGGTCGCACTCGGCAGTATACTCTAATACTTCCTGTAGTAAAAGTTGATGTTACCATTACCATTAGCCATACTCTTCAACATATTATATCAAAATCACTTTTTATATGTATTTCCACAACCGGCATGTTACCTTTGAGATCTTGCACTTGATTATATAACTTGCGGTTTTCCTCCAAAACTTTCTGATATCCTGAAGCAGCATGAGCTAGACTATGCAGATGTTTACCTGTTAAGGGAAGCTAGGCATTAACTCAATTTCCTATTCACTATTTCTATAGTATCAACAACTTAGTATAAAAATACACCTAAACTGTTGACCTCCTCTTGATACTTCATTTGCAGAAGCTGCATATCCGCTCTTGCAGTAGAAACAGTATGTTTCAATACCTGCAATATGAACTTGAACACTTTAATCACACCCATATGGAATGATGGAAATTCCAAGTTATGCCATATAGCCAATATACTCGTAGAATACCTGCAAATCCTTCTGATGTTGTTCAACCAGCATCTGCTGCTTCAAACTCTGAGCATTGTTTCCATCATCACGTATATCTTTTTCATCGTCAGGTACATTCTTTTTATCATCATGTAGATCTTTTTCATCATCACATTCCTCTTTTACCAATGCAGAGTTTGCAGTTTCTTCCATCTTAATTATGACAATATATGGAGAAATATGTCAAAGGAATTTGTAATCCAATTGCATTCAATATGCAGATAGCATAAACAACAGCTAGGAATTTACTACATTACTTGCACTTAAACATAGTAGCGGATACCTTCATTTCACCAGAAGCAGGACTTGGGATAGACTTGTTAGTGCAAGAGACATCTGAATCTTTCATAGTTTTTTTCATCTGTTAAATCACCAAATAGTGTCGAACATTAACAAAATCTCAACAAGAACATGTACTCTAAAGCTTATTCTACTGCATGATAAAACAACCGATTTATCTTCTGTCTTCGAGCAGGGGGTGTGTGGGGGGGGGGGAAAGGATTAAGCAATAAGCATATTGAGATATGAGCTACGATCCTTGCATGATAGTGTATCAATATATTAAATTACACATATTTATGCATATATCTCCATACCTCTTCAATATGGGCTGCCAAGCGACTCTCAAATTCTTCTGAAACTTTACCCAACATATTCTCCACAATCTGTAGTTTTAAAAAATAAACAAAAAACAACCAATTTCTCTCTCTCTCAGAACAGATGATTGATGCATTAATATGGAAAATGAATATTCTAGTCAAACTGTTTGGAGAATAAGATTGTTTCATTTCAAAGTTGATAATCTAGGCAACATGTTTCCAAAATTATACTGCTGAATTTTTCCACAAATATTGAAAAAGTTAACACTAGTTTGATGAGTATTATAACTCAACTAAATCAACTAGTTCCCAAAGATATCTCCATCTTTGGAGTCAATTATGTTGATGAATGCTACGTCTACAATACAGTGTACCTTCTACTTATGATTCCTTACGGTACAATTTAACTTAACAAGCCTGGGAAAACTTACAATTGGAACTTCTTCTTGCTTTTTATCCGAAAGAAGTTCACGAACAAGAACATGCAAGGGGCGTGAGTTACCCTGAAAATTAGAGCAAAAAATAAGAAAGGAATTAGAATTATTCTTGTAATATACCAAACAGAATATTATACATTTTGAAACCGGAAGGTCACAAACCATATCAACAACGTCATGCCCAAGATCCCTGGAAGACAAATTATCCAGAGACTTTTCCGTTGACAAGGTGTTTACTAAAGAATTCATGAATGGTTCTGAATTTTTTCGTACAAGATGCTGCCCACTTGGAGAAGGTTTCAAGATTCCACCAAATTTCCATGATCCATGTCCACCTCTTTCTTTCCATTCACTATATGATTTAAGTGCTAATACAGAATTCACTATTCTTGAAGATTTCCCTCCCTTAAATTGACCATGGAGAAAAAATATATCAAAAGGGAAACTATCAGAATGCGATACATTTGTTTGGAAGGTTTATACTTGCTTCAATTTTAATGCTAGATTTTCACAAGAAATCACTAAACCAAGGGCACAAAGTTACAACACTTGTGCATATATATACCTTTTCCAGATCACAGACTTCAAAGGTTGGAATCCCTATTTCCTCCACAGCTACAAGGAAGTTTCTAACATTCTCAAAGTATTGAAATGTAGACAGAGCTGCCCCATCAGGGATGATAACAGTATCCACAGGAGCAACAACCTAAAACCAAAATGCCGAGTTGGAGCATTTTAACACACTGAAATTAACAGATTATTCAGAAAAGTATAACACATCAATTTTAAATCAAGATGCAAGATGAGCCCTACTTTTGGGACACAACCCGGTTGAATCTTATTGAGTACATTGCAAAGGATAATTCCACTTCTCAACCCAAGCCTGAATTCTTCTTCTGAAGGCTGAGCAGGCAAATTTTTACTCCCAACAACTCCTACCATCTTTCTCAACCATCCGGTTGCTTCATATCTTCTTACGGCTGCAAATTAACATCCCCATTATAAATTCTTTCAAAAATAACATAGTTTCACCTTCTATATAACCAATGAGTACAACACTACAGCATAAATATCTCCAAGTTATACTCGTACACACAGACAGACCTATGTTATACAAAAACAACAAAATGGGTATTTGTTTGGAAAAAAAATTAAAACAGGAGAAGACAGAAATTTATGAAGCTCAATAAACTCAAATATCAATAGACTACATTTACAATTAATGTAGTATATCTCCATTAAAATGTCTTGAAATTAATACCCAGATCATATTCAAATACAAATGTAGGATAAACAATAAAATAACACAAGAATCTATAAAATAAAATAAAAATTTTAAAAAAAATCCAATTAAAAAGGAAAGGCCATACAAGCTTCATTAGCTTTCCTGGATGCCAAATCAACGTCACTTAATGTCTTTCCATGCTGCTGAAGAACATCTTCCACCACAGACGTTACAGAAAACTCTGAATTTCCCTCACTCGCCATAATGCAAACACCACCAAATAAAACTAAATATAACCCTTCAAACAATTCAAAATTTCCCAATTAAATCCTATAATAATAGATTCTGAAGAGAATGAGAATGTAGGTTTTTCCCCCTTCAAGTTTGTGTATGTATATAAATGTATGTGTGTGTGTATATATATGTATGTGTAATGTATATGTGAAAACAAAGAAACAACAATGGTGATTTTAAAGAGAGAAACAAAGGGCAGGGGAATTTATAACGAAGAGAGGTGAGAGGAAAAGAAAAACTGGGTTTGATTTCGTTTTTCTTCTACTTTATTTTCATTCTTCACACTCTCTTCTTCTTCTTCTTTTCTTTCTTTCTTTCTTTACCTCTGTGTAATGTGTATAGAGGAAGTTCGTCAGGTAGAGAGAGAAATGTATAGAGAGAGACACCGGAACAATTTCCGAGCCTCGCGGAACGGACCCCTGACGGTTTATATTTGCCGTAAAATGAAAATGGCTAATTTTTCTTTTCTTACAAATTTACCCTTTTTAAATTGAGATGTACATCTATGAAGATTTATTTGGTATGCAAACTATGCACTAGTATTTGTTTTATTTTATTTTTTTACCCTTTTATTTTCTTAATATTTGTTTCTATTATTGAGATTTTTTTGGGTCATAATTATCATATAACCAATTTTTCCTCTCAACTTTCTTCAATTTTACATTTTTAAAATTTTTCTTTTTAATTTAAAATTGATCAATAAATAATATTGATTTTTAATTTAAAAAGTTTGACCACAAATTTAATCATGTTAATTATACTGAAATATTTTTCACATCAAATCTTGTGTTTAATTGTAATCGATATAGATCGATCCTAAGATGGAGGCATCGTAATTTTTTGCCACTGACCTAATGCTTACAAATTGATTTAAAAATTTAAAATGTATATCTAATTTTGGAGAGTGATTAGTATGAAATTAATTTTAGTCTATTGATCAATACAGTGTGACATGCAGGCCGAATGGTGATCTCTCTGCGTGTTAACACTGTATTGGTCAATATATTGGTCAATCCTACAATGGTCTTGGTCTTGGACACTTGTTAAACACATTTTGGAGTGTATATATTTGCTAAGTAGAATATATATATGAAGAATGATTCATAGCAAATATTTGCTATAGATGAAAAATGAACAAATAACATCATAACTATACATTACATAAATTAAAGACTAATATTTAAAAGGGAAAAACGCACTAGCGGACGCATAAATGAGAATTTTCAGATCAAATTATCCCCAATTCTCAGTACAAGTTATGATGATGAGAAGTCACTTCTCATGTCTCAAAAGAGCTTAGAAAAGCGATTCGGGCAATCTTCAGATTTAATTGCTGCTACCTTTATGGAACAAGGGAGCTGTTAACGCCAAGATATTTCTACGCGCTCTAATCACGTAAAGCACGTCCAATCTTGCACAGTAAACACGACAATAACAGAAGCTTGACGGTTTGGATCGTCGGGGGATAGCTCCGGCGTGAGAGTCAGTACATGCGATCACAAGGTTAACAATGGAGGAAAATAATATCTAGTATCTCGAGAGAGAGAAAGTTCAGTTACCTTCCATTGTGTGCTATCCTTGCTAACATATACTCACAAATTCGATTTCTCGTGCCACCCACTCTCCTCTGACACAGTCCCCCACCATCAGTGACCTCAGCCGACTGCCTGTAGCCCACCTGCTCCATCCCATCATTGTTTTTCACCGCCGGCCAACTAGATCCCATCCACATTAATGCATGGCAGAGATAACAGTCAACTGTTATCTGTTATCATATTCATGATTACTGGTCAAAGCCCAAATGGAAAAGTTAATTACCCATTGGCTTCGGCCCAATGATTAGGCCTAATAACATTAGGATCCAATAGTGATAACCTAATGGATTCACCAAGGAGTTCGGCCCAATGCACATAAAATATCATGACCCAACATTGCCCCTAGTTTTTTTATTAAACAGACTGTTTAATGAAAAACTATAAAGGTCTTCGGTCTCTCCAGCTGGCATGACTAACGGCTCTGAACTACTTTCAATAAAGGGCTCAATTTCTATCGCCATAGTCTGCATTTGCTTGCTAACCCCTATTCCCGAAGCAATCACAGCGTTCCGATAGCAAAGTCTAGCTAGGTCCAAATCCCCTGCCACCTCACCAACCCCATGTGTTGTTAGGAACTTGATTTTGAAATGAGGAATTGACGTCACAGCTTGCAGAGCAGTCAAAGTAGGTCTACCCAATATGGTGTTGTAAGCCGAATCTACATACACAACATAAAATTTACACATTATTTCTACCTATTGAGGAGCCATACCGAAGATAACTGGTAGCTCGATAATCCCTACAACTTTGACTGGATCATTACTGAAGCCATATAAAGGAGTCTCCTGCCCGACCTCCATCTTTCGCCCATCTAAATGCATCCTCTGATAATCATGGGTGTATAAAATATCATCAGAAGACCCATTGTCAATCATCATTCTCTTCATGTCCACTGAATCCACTTGTGCAGTAATCACCAATGCTCTTTCATGGGGTTCGATGGGTTCTAAAGGGTAATCTTCATCGGTAAAAGATATGACCGTCCCTGGATATGGTCTGTCAGTCTTCGAGAGCGCACCCGCCACTAATATAATCAAATCTAAATATCCACGTCTTTTCTTCCCTATCGTCTTTCCTGTTTTCCCCCCGGTAATAACATCAACGACGTGCCTCGGTGGCTGATTCGGAGCAGGTTGTGCAGGTTGAACTGGTTGAGCCACATGAACAGACCGATCATTATTCGGTTGTTCCTGCTGGTGCTATTTTCCTGCCACATATTGGACATATACACCACTTTGAACCTTCTTCTCCACGAACTCCTTTAAACTGTAACATTCGTTCGTGTCGTGACCAGATGCCTGATGATAACCACAGTATTTACGAGTATTGCCTGATCCCGGTTAAGATTATCACGAGGTGGTTCAAAGTAAGGTTTGTCCCTGATCTGATCCAGAATAACAGCCCTATCCGTATTCAGTTGGGTGTATACCTTGTTCACCTTCTGGGTGGGAACAGGTGGACGATTTCCTCCTTGACGCCAATTATTGTTGTACTTTTTCGAGCTACCTTCCGACCGATCATTATTCCCTCAACTCTTCCTCTGATTGCCTTCAGCTTTATTGTAAGACCCCAACTTTTTATAAATAAAGATTTAATTTCTCTAATATTATTTTGAAATAGTAAGGGGTTGATTTGATTAATGTGGTTAGTTATGGGTAAAATGCGCAAATATTTTAAATAAGCAAGTGGTTATAAAATATTCATTCTTGTCGGGGAATATTCGTTTGGTCGTGGAATATTCTTGCTGTCGGGGAATATTCGTACGACGGCGCAGTCTTTTATGGGCCCCATAACGGAAAGTGATTGGATGAAGAAAACGATAAGTATAAGTTGTTTATAAATAACGGACGTAGTTGTTACCGTTAATACTGTTGGAATACCCGATGGTTAAAACACAGTAATACGCATTGTTGCACAGTAGCACACGGTATTGCACCAATTATTGATTCTTACGTAAGAAGGCACTACTCAATAATTGTTACAGTAATTACTGTTCAGTATTTTATTTTATTGATTCAATAATTGCTGCGTTGATTTTTTTTATATTACTGTTGTTTCAATAATTGTCACTACACAGTATTTTCCATTATCGGAACAATAATTCATATTATCTGAATAATATTATTAGATAACATTATTGGCAATGTCTAGAAAGTTCTGTCTAAGGAGAGGTTTGGTCACCTAATTGCGCGCCAGTAAGGAGAAATCCTTATTGGAAAGCCCCCTCTTTCCTGGGAACGGTCTGGTTGCCAGTACTGTGATTCTGTAATATTATTTGTGAATAATTAATTATTGATTTATATGATGAGGAAAATATTGATTTTATGTGAATATAGATGGAGAAAATTTTTAAAGTGACAATTGTTAAAAATTGATATTTTATCTTTTCAGATAAAATAATATTTTATTATATTATATAATAATGGTGATAGTTTTACAATGAATGTGGGATATATGAGTATATGAGGAGGAAGAGTATTTTTGTTGTATTAAATGATTAACACATGTTTTGTGTGTCGGTGGACCCCATTTCTTGACTGAAATTTGATTATAGCCTGTAAAATTGTCCGTTTATAGATTTCGGTCAATTTCTGTTTGGAATTTGGAAAAACTTTTTTTTGCAAAGTTGTAGAGAATTGAATTTCCTATAAAAACTCGCGAGATTCGAATTTTCTGATAAAAAGACTATTTATTATGAATTATTGAAATTCCGAAGTTCCGAAATAATTAAATTTTGGAAGTTTTAAATATTTTTGTTTAGAAAAACGTTTTTGTCATTATGGTGGACTATTTTGGTGGCTGAAATCAGATTCAAAGGTGTGCGTATGAATAAATTTTGAAAATATTAATATTATATTAAATTTTCTGCTTTGGTGTTCTAAGCATTTTCCTATAAATAGGGTGTTTAGGTTAGAATTAAAAATCACACCAGAAACTAAAGTTTTTTCTCTCTTTCTCTCTCTATATATCGAGCTTATTTTTGTGAGTATTTTAATACTTTGAGTATTGCTATACGGTGCAAGTTCTTTCAGCACTATATCCAGTATTCCAATCAGAAGTATTATTCTTTATGAGGTAAGAGATGTTATTTTCTTCGTAAATGATATTATTTCTTCAATATCATTATGCTGAAATATTAGTCTGAATTTTTTTTTATCAAATTTGGAAGTTTTTCATGTTGGGGTTACTATTCATGAGTTACTATTTACAAATTACTATTCACGAGTTACTATGTATGAGTTACTATTCACGAGTACTATTCATGAAGCATGTTGATATTTTTTGTGTAATTTCTATCTTTTGGTGTCGGAGTTACTATTCACGTATACGGCACTATTCACGTATACAACACTATTCACGAATACGACACTATTCACAGAAAAATTAAATTTTCTTTTCTATGTCCAAGATTGTCTGTTATGATTTCTATCTTTGATTGGATATATGTTTTGGTCTTCATTCTTGAATTTTACTCCACTCTGATTACTTATGAAGTATTTTTGAACTTGGATTGTGTAAAGTACGAATCCTTAATATTTATTCTTTTATTTCACTGGATTCGTTTTCTTTAAAATATTTTTCATCATCCTCAGCCCTAAATGATGATATAACTGAATATCTTTGGCCCGTAGTGCAAAGATGAATGATTTTATGATGAATATCTTTGGCCCGTAGTGCAAAGATGAACAGGTGTTGAGATGAACATGACCAACTGATGAATATCTTTGGTCTGTAGTGCAAAGATGACTATTTGATTTATGATGTATATTGATTGATGTTACAAGGATAAAATATCGATGATGGACTTTTAAATTCATAGATGATAGTAGATTTCATTCTCTACTTAACTCTTCTAATGAATTGTTGTTTTTGCTGCAGTTGTTGATCTAAAACTTGTTATCTATTGTATTCTATCAGATTTTTCCCTGTTGAAGACTAATGATAATTTGTTGTACATTATCTTAGTCATAATATTCTTTACTAGGCTAGTTGAGTTCACCCTTTTCCTTTTTGTTCCATTTTTCTTCTCAGGAGACGAGAATATAGAGGGAACTAGTCGGGGTGTGGAGTAATGGTTCAAGACAGTTGTTTTAGTAGTCCTCACTATTTTGTGAAATAGTGTATCAATAATTGTAATGAGGACTTATTTGAGTGTGGATATTGTCTAGAAGACAATATTTGTATTTAAACTCACAGTTTATGTGTTGTCGTATTTTGCACGACAATTGTACTAATGAAGTTGTAGTTGTTTCTGTACCATGTATTTGGCGACTCAATGGGTTGACTGGATTGAACCTATTTTGGGGGCGTCACATTTATCCCTGTCTGTCTCCTTCAACTCATCCGAAGAAGGACGCTTTAAGCTATTCATAGCTTCTTCTACCATAATATAGCCCTCAGCCTTATCAAAAGCTTCAACCAAACTCTTCGGATGGTGAAACATCAGCTTCTTCACTAGCTTCTCTGACTTCACTAGATCTAAACCGTTCTGAAACAATCCAACAACCTGAAGATCATTGAGGTTTGTTACCTGACCGACTGCTTCCCTGAAGCTCTTCATATATTGGCTCAAAGACTTATTTGAAAATTGTCGAACTTGAGCTAGCGAACCGACAAGCTTTCCTCTTCTTCTAGTTGTTCCCAAAATGAGCATGAAATTTGTTGCATAACTCCGTCCATGACGAGACCGAATCCGAAGGCAAAGTACCCATCCACTGCCTTGCATCTTTCCTGAGCGTCGTCATGAATGTCTGACACTTGGCAGTATCGGTAAAATCATAATTGTCCATCAGTCTGTCAAATGCCTGGCTATGGTCATAGGGATCTCCAGATCCATCATAACTCTCTATGTGAGGGAGTTTCTTAGTAGGATCAGCCTTTTCCCGAAGTATGCATTACTTGTTGGACTTCGGCCAGCTGCTTCCGAAGCTCTTTTAATTCTCTAACCAAAAAGTCCACCCCTTTTGGCTGCGATGAGACTTCTTTCTTTGGAGAAATCTTCTTCTTGTGAGTAAACCGACCTCTACCATCCAAACTCACTTCTCTAGAAGGACTTCTTTGTTTACGAGTATCCACAAGGTGGTGTACCCTCAATGGATTCTCGGGAGTATGACTTCTGGATCTACTTTGGTGTGGAGCTCTGTCACTACGGTGAGAATACTCAAGATAGTGTACCTTCTTTGTATTCTCGGGTATGTACTCCCTGGACCTACTTCTTTGTTTGCTACCACCATGATCCCGAGAACCGATAGGGTGAGGTGCCCTCTTCGATACCTTAGGAGTACGACTTCTTGACCTCCTTCGATCCCGAGGTCGGCCTCGAGATATATGAGAAGAGTGTACATGCTCCTTCCCTTCTCTTGGTTGCTTATCTATAGATTTGACATGCCCTTCAGACTGAACATAACTTGACGCATCATCCTGCAGTTCGGCCATACGAAGCATCTGTTCTGTTATCTCTTCTTTTTGCTTTAGAAGAACCTCCAAAGCTTTATCTGCTTCTTCTGCCATTTTAGCCAACTTGGAAGCCTTATCCTCTTGACCACTTCGATGTCGGGTTCTAGGCGGTGTACCTTCTACCCGTTTTCGATCATGGTCACGTCCTTTGTCGGTTACAAAAACCAATCTTCGTTTAACATCACCATGAGCTCTCGAACGAGAACCTTCTAAAAAATTCTTAGAAGCCGTACTATCATGATCACTCTTTGAAGGACTCAAACGATCTTTGACAGAAACTCGTTGTATAGATGAACTCACAGCCATCGGCTATCCTTCAGGGGTAACCGTTCTACTTTTCACTATAACTTCCGACGTAGAACAACTGAAAAGTTGTGATTGAAATCTCAAGAACACTAGAAAAAAGCCCTCCTTCTAGCGCCAATGTTAACGCCAAGATCTTTCTATGCGCTCCAATCACGTAAAGCACGTCCAATCCTACACAGTAAACACGACAATAGCAGAAGCTTGAAGGCTTGGACCGTCGGGGGATAGCTCTGGCGTGAGAGTCAATACAGGCGATCACAAGGTTAACAATAGAGGAAAATAATATCTAGTATCTTGAGAGAGAGAAAGTTTAGTCACCTTCCTTTGTGTGCTATCTTTGCTAACATATACTCACAAATCTGGTTTCTCATGCCACCCACTCTCTTCTGACACAGTCCCCCACCACCGGTGACCTCAGCCGACTGCCTGTAACCCACTTGCTCCATCCCATCACTATTTTCCACCGCCGGCCGACTAGATCCCATCCACATTAATGCATGACAGAGATAACAGTCAACTGTTATCATATTCATGATAACTGGTCAAAGCCCAAATGGAAAAGTTAATTACCCATTGGCTTCGGTCCAATGACTAGGCCCAATAACATCAGGATCCAATAGTGATAACCCAATGAATTCACCAAGGAGTTCGGCCCAATGCACACAAAATATAATGACCCAACATGGGCTTTCCTCCCACAACCAATCCTGTAATTCTGTTGAAAGAAGCAATCCATGTTATTAGTTGTGGATACGAGGACAAAACTGAATGGGGCAAAGAGGTAAATCTAATTATAAAAGTAACCAATCTATGTAAAACTTCTGATTCTTTTTAGTTTTGACGTGCATTTTGGAATACAAAATGATATAGCTATAAATGTATGTATTTTCTTAAATACAGATTGGATGGATATATGGTTCTGTGACAGAAGATATTTTAACTGGGTTTAAGATGCATGCACGCGGATGGATTTTGATCTATTGCATGCCTCCTCGCCCAGCATTCAAGGGTTTTTCTCCCATCAATCTTTCAGATCGTCCGAACCAGATTCTTAGGTGGGCATTGGGTTCCATTGAAATTCTACTGAGCAGGTGTTGCCCCATATGGTATGGCTACAATGGTAAACTGAAGCTCTTGGAGAGACTGGAATACATAAATACCATTGTCTATCCTCTCACCTCTATCCCGCTACTTGCTTATTGTATACTTCCAGCTGTCTGTCTTCTCACCGAAAATTTGGGAATTTTTTTAATGCATCCGCTAGTTGAACTAGCGGATGACGTTTTCCCAATCTCAGCTCTTAATTTATATAATGTATGGTTATGATACTATTTGTCTATTTTTCTTCCATAGTAAATATATGTTATGGATCATTTCCTTATATATATATATATATATATATATATAGGGAAAATGGGTATGCACAGCCTTGTAAACTTTTTTTTACACGGAATATTAAAATGACGTCGTTTGGCCCATTAATTTTAAAATGAAAAACACGGCTCTCTTTACCTCCCTCCCAAAACAACCGAACCTCTGCCCTCCCAAATCACAGATCGAAGCCCTCCCCTCCCAAATCGATCGCGCATACCTCTAATTCTTTCAAGCTTCTCCCCCAAATCAATCGCGTATCAGGACTCTTCCTCTAATTCCTGTAATTCCTTCTTGTTCACATCCATTGGAGAAGTTAACACCCACCTTGAATCATCGTGTGAAATCGCCAAAGATTTGTAGCCATTCCAACCCAGTACATATACAGGTATGCATTTAATTTCTCTGTTTTGTGTAATTGTGTCCAATTTCTTTTCACATCATATACTTGTTCAATTTATTCTTTTTCACCCATTTACAATTCAATTTATTCTTGTTCAATTTATTCTTCTCTCTCCCCTATTAGCAAGAGTTGATCTAAATCAATTTTTTTGCACTTAACCAACATAACGTGGGTGTAGAGAACTAGTAGCGCTCATCTGACTTGGGTCTCTCAGTGATTCTGCTTACATTTAGAAGTGGGTTTAGGATTTTTATGCTTTTCTGAGAATGCTTAACTATTTTTTTATATTTCATAAAACATATAGGTGATATCTATATGTTGAGATTTTGTCTCGAGGTAAACTGGGGAATGTTTTGAATAAATTTAAAATGGAATGCTATGTATACTTCTTCTGGATCCCTGGTTACTTTTTCTTTTACAGAACTTGTAAGCACCTAACATTTTCCTCACTCCCCCTATCTAAAATCAAGTATACATTTTGTGCTTGATTTATATTTTTGTTTATTTTCCTATTTTCCTTTTGCACTATGTTTGATTTACTTATATTTTTTTATCAGCACAACTTATGTGGTATTGTTGAAATTCGTATGATGCTTCATCAAAGTTGCCTTGAATATGTTTAAAATTAAGTCTGCCTTCCTCATTTGTCTTTATGGTACTACTTTTTGATTGTACAGTGGTTTGTGTACTCGGTGGATTCATTTCGAAGTTCTTAGATTTATATTAAAGTTCTCCTTGTGATTAGACTATATCGCATCTGTTTCTACAGTGGTTGAAGTCCTAGGATGGAAGTTTGTAATTTTCCTGAATATGGACGTGCAGATAAAGCTATGTCAGGGAAATCTGAGACGACCTTACAATTACAACACTCAAAGTCGGCGTTAAACCTTCATGACACAGAGTAAAAAATTTGCCCAACATTTTGAACTTTGAATTATATTATCAATTGAATTATATGTTCTCTCTTTTGTTCCAGTGTTAATATAGAGGATGACAATACAAAAACTTCGATAGAAGTTCCATATGTTGGATTATCGTTTCTTAGTTAGGACGACGCATATGCAATGTATAATACATATGCAAGGAATAAAGGATTCGGACTCCGTTTATCGAATCTTGACAAATCTAAAACTTCGGGGGAGGCAATAGGTCGATTAATTATTTGTAGTAAAGGTGGAATTGCAAAAGATAAAGATCAAACACTTGAAGAGAAATCGAAGAAACGACGAAGACAGGTAAGATCTGACTGTCGTGCAAGGATGTGGATCCATTTAAACCAAAAAACGAAGACATGGTGTGTTACTAGTTTTTGTGATGAACATAATCACGAGTTTACTAGCCCTTCCTCAGCATGGAAACATCGCTCTCATAAGACATATCATCGTAGTCAAACTGTTAAAAATTTGATGGAGAAGATGCATGAAACTGGATTGCGCCCATCAACAATTGTAAAGGTCGTTAATGCTCATGGGAATGGTGAGGATGAGATGATAACAACACAACAATGTGTAGATCATTTGCGCACACAGAGAAGGAATATGGTTGGTCGCGAATGCATTTCAGTAGTTCATCATTTTCTAGCAAAAAGAGTTAGTGACCCGTCATTTTTTTTACCATAGATTTGAAGAAGGATCACAGTCTTAAAAGTGTTTTTTGGGCCGATGGGAGGTCGATATCATCATATTTACAATTTAGTGATGTAGTTTCTTTTGATGTTACATATCGAACCAATAAATTTTCATTACCATTTGCTCCATTCACGGGGGTTAATCACCACAGACAATCTATTTTGTTTGGTTGTGCTTTACTTGCAAACGAGAAAGAGAAATCTTTTACATGGTTGTTTCAAGAGTGGAAGAAATGCATGTGTGGAAAAGATCCTGGGGTAATTATAACAGATCAAGATCATGTTATTTGCAATGCTATAAAGAAAGTCTTTCCTAATACTCGACACCGATTCTGTTCATGGCACATTGAGAAGCATATCACAGAGAGACTTCATCTCCTTCGTTCTAACAATCAAGCATTTTGTGATGAGTATAAAGTATGGTTTTATAGTGAAACCATATTAGAATCAGAGAGTCGTTGGGAACTTTTGAAGAAGAAGTATGATTTGAATAATAATATTTGGTTGATGAACTTGTATGATATGCAACATCAATGGGTTCCTGCATACTTCAGAGACATCTTTACAGCTGGAATGACATCTACCCAACGTAGTGAGAGTATTAATTCATTTTTTGATGGATTTGTTCATGCGTTAACTCCATTGAATGAGTTTGTGACGCAATATGAAAATGCTCTTGTATCTCGTCGGCAAGCAGGGAAAGAAGAAGATTTCAAGACAAAAAATTCTCACCCGATATATGAGACTGAGTTGGAGATTGAGAAACAAGCTGGACAACTCTACACTAGAAAAATGTTTGACATATTTCACACTGAATTTAAGGCTAGTTATTCCTATTGGAAGGAGAAAGTGAGAAAGGATGGAGACATAATTGAATACAAAGTTGGAAAGAGCACGAGTCCTAAAGCTAATTGGAGAACTGTCTTGAATGATGGTGGACAGACTCTTAATTGTTCTTGTGCAAAGTTTGAGATGGAAGGAATGATATGCAAGCATATCATTTGTGTTATGAGATTTAAAAAATTTGTTTCCATTCCAGAAATATATATATTGAAAAAATGGACTATGGATGATAAGTATCGACCTGATATTGTTGGATGTTCATCAAGCGAGGTTGATGTGACTCCTATGATGGTGTTTTCTCTCAAATCAAAAATGTCCAAAGTGTTACAAGATGCTACTTCATCACTGACAATTTTTAATGAAGTTGAATATTTGTTGGATGATACGATAAAAAGGATAAAGGAGAAAAAATTGCAAGATGTGATTTGTCAGATGGATTCAACTCAAACATCTAGTCCAGTTGTTTCCTTTGTTGACATTCTAGAAATAACAGTGTGTGATCCCAATGGGCCAGTTAGTACTAAAGGTAGACCAAGAGGAGTCTCGATATTTCAATCGGGTAGAGAGGTAGCTCAAGAAGTAAAGAGTAAACAAACTCGTTATTGTGGAGAGTGTGGAGAAGCCAACCATTATAGGACTACTTGTCCAAAACTAGGTACAAACAGTTTATTTTGTTATATTTTTTATTTATTTTTATTATAAATATTTAATTTTTAATATTGTTGTGTATTAATAGCAAATCAACATAACAAATACAACGATAATGAAAAAGGGAATAAAGGAAAAGACAAAACCACCAAAGGTACTTTCTTCTAATTCTGACTACGAAAACATTATTTATAGTACTTATTTGCTAGTCTATCTCAATTTGGGAGAACACTGCTCTTCATATTTACAGTGCACAAAGAATTTGTTGGATTTTGTAGCTTTATTTTGGAGGTTCCTTATGCTTGCACAGTTTGCTAATCAAGTTTGGGAACATGTATCATACTTTTTGGTTTACATTTTTGCATACAGTTACATGGGCGGTTATGTAAAGGACATAATTATAATGGTGTCTAATATATAGTTCTTGTCTTTTTCAGTGCTATACGCGGGTGGTGATTCTAGACGAAATCAATGATGATTAAGAGAAGCTGATGATCAGAATAACACCAAGCTGTCCAAGATGCACTTGACTAATTTAATATTTTACTTCTAAGATGACGTTTGTTTGTAATTCTAGAGTAACTTATATTCAGCGCTTCTTGAAGTTTGAGTTGGTTGGTCCTTGTGGTCATCTTTTAACATTACCTTGAACTTAACTCTTTGTTTGGACTTGTATCAGCTGTATGATTGTAGAACTATGTTCGTGTTTGGCTTCTATATTACTGGGATCTTATTTGGCAAATACTGTGTATATTTGTAGTTTGGGAAGGAACCTGGAGGGTTCTATAAAGTCTACAACTCAATCCTTTTGATCATCATATTCTGTATTTGTGAATATTGGTTAAAATGGTTAATTAGTTCTGGGCAAACTTGCAAGCTAGGTTTTTAAATATTACAGGGGAACAGTGTTTGGATCATCATATTCTGTATTTTTACTAAGTGTTTGTTTCAAGCTAGGTGCATCTTTGATTACACAGTGTTTGGATCATTTAGTGAATTTTGAGTCATTGAAAATCCAACATACATAACTGCAAAAGTACAAACCCAACATACTGAATAACAAACTACACAAACTAAACACCAGCAGGCCTCCTAGGGGTAGCTCTCCCAATGGCTACCCACTTGTGTAGCAACCAAATTACAAGGCAGTTGAAAAACAAGCTTTGACTGCCCTCAACCATCTCCACAACTATTTAATGATAGTCAAGAAAAAATTATGATTCAAACTATTGTCAAAAAAAAACATAGAGCATAACTCACTTCATTTATCTATATAATGAACCAACTTCATTTAAATACCAATTAGGGAAACATACTGCTTAGAATAAATACCAATTACAAAGTGTGTTTTTTTACACTTAAATAGTGATAAAAAATGCTATAAACAAAATCTCTACCCCTTTCTGTACACCTTGATTATCAATGAGATAAATACAACTAGAATGACCAAAAGTCAACCAACAAGCACCACCTATGTATCAACTCATATCAAATGGCCATTGCTTATAAAAAGATAGCCTTGCCGAGCATATTTTGACTGAAGGCTAAAAGCTGCCCCTTTTTTGCAGCAACCAATTCTTTTCTCTCCTTGTCCCAGCATTCTAAAACCTGACCAAAGGTTCCTGCATAAAAAGGACGATAAGATTGTAAACAAAAATAAAATAAACTAATAATTACATGTTACTACATCAAGGACGTTATATGAGAATATACCTTCGCCCATCTTGTTGTGAATTTTATCCGGTGCAAAGAGAAAAAGAGGAACCGGCAACAATCAGAAACAGGACGTAGAATAAATTAACATATGCTTCTATAGAAAACACAAAGATGAAATAACCCAAGAAAAAGCCAAGTTCAATCAACCTCAAGGATTAAAATTTCCTTCTTTTTAAAAAAAAATGGAACTCAAACATTTCCTTCTAGATTCTAATTTGTGCAGATTGTTCCCTTGAATCAAAAATTTCACTTTGTCCAGGTTACACTCCGTTGGTCAAATCTGAGAACTCAAACATCGAATCTAGAGCTCTGACCACCTGGAAATGGGGGGGGGGAACAAGGGAAATTATTATAGAACACATCTTGTATATGTACTCTTGCTAATAGGGGAGAGAGAAGAATAAATTGAATAAGAATAAATTGAATTGTAAATGGTTGAAAAAGAATAAATTGAACAAGTATATGATGTGAAAAGAAATTGGACACAATTACACAAAACAGAGAAATTAAATGCATACCTGTATATGTACTGGGTTGGAATGGCTACAAATCTTTGGCGATTTCACACGATGATTCAAGGTGGGTGTTAACTTCTCCAATGGATGTGAACAAGAAGGAATTACAGGAATTAGAGGAAAAGTCCTGATGCGCGATTGATTTGGGGGAGAAGTTTGAGCGAATTAGAGGTATGCGCGATCGATTTAGGAGGGGAGGGCTTCGATCTGTGATTTGGGAGGGCAGAGGTTCGGTTGTTTTGGGAGGGAGGTAAAGAGAGCCGTGTTTTTCATTTTAAAATTAATCGGCCAAACGACGTCATTTTAATATACCGTGTAAAAAAAAGTTTACAAGGTTGTGCATACCCATTTTCCCTATATATATATAGGGTTATATGTATATACACAGCTGTGTATTACACAGTAGGTAGGGCTACAGATTTTTTGGGCTATAGCGTCGGTAAACTGTCACTATAGCCCAGGATAGCTATGACGACGGATGAAACCGTCGCTATAGCCCAAAAAACCGTCACCATAGTCTACTGTGTAACACACAGCTGTGTATATACATTTTTCCCATATATATATATATATATATATATATATATATATAGCCCGGCTCTCTCCAGCGAACTAGAGGGAGCAAAATAAGAGCAAATCGGCTATAACGACGATTTTTTCCATCGCTATAGCATAGAAAATCAGTTTTCTCTGCTAAAAATTATCGCTACAGTCGGTTCGTTGGAGAAGCGAACTATATATATATATATATACTTATTTGGAGTATTTTTACACTATTTTAAAATACAAATAAAAATTTAAAGTAAAATTTTTATGTGTAACAAAGTAGTTAGAGCATTCATAACAGTTTCTTTATCTTTATCCCTACTCTGCAGTGTTATTGGGTCATTCTGCAAAATAGGGATTCAATTTTTTCACTACTATGTACCCAACAAGTTCCTTATATCATTCCTTAAATAATGAAATTTAAAAGTTTCAACAGTCAAAATATCAAATTAATAATTATCTTATAATTTATAAAAGAGAGTATAATTTATCAATTATATTTCACCATAAAATAATTTTTTTTATTTTAAATTTTAAGTAATTTATGGAGTGAGTATTGAATGGATTATAATTGTAAATGTACTTAAGATCAATATTAACTTTAAAAAAGTTAATTTATGATATTTTTAATTTTAATTTTAATATGATTCATTTAAATTTTGAAAATAATAAATTTTATAATTAATAGTACTTTTATAATATTTATAATTATATTGACATAAATTAAATAAATTTATATCAATTTTAAATTTGAATACGTTTGAAATTAATTTTTTTTAAAGTCAATATTAAGTTTATAATTTGAAAATGAAGTAGTCAAAAAATATAAAGATGTGTATGATTGATGTGTTGTCCACTTAAATGAGGGTATAAAATATCATTTTGTATATATAGAGTTTAATTTGGGCTCGACTTAAAAAAATACGAGCGAGATTCGAATTCGTTAATAATAAGATCCAAATTTGAGCATAAAAAATAATTCAAATAAAATACGAGTAAAATTTGAGTAAGGTTATACTCGACTCGTTTATGATTCAAACTACTCAAATTCTTGAGTGTGATTTAATACATACTCGATTGATACATATTCGAATAGATACTTCATATATTCTCTTCTTATATATACAAAATTAAATAAAATAAAATAATTAAGGATAATTACTTATTACTTTTTATTTTGTTTTTAATTTTAATTGTGCTTTTATATTTATAAAGGGTAATTGTAAATATATTTTCTCATTTTAAGTTAAATAATAAGTTCAATATGAATTATATATAAAGCTAGTTACTATATGGATACTTGAATTCGAGCTTGAATTCAAAGCTCGCGAGTAATTTGAATATAATTGTATTCGAGTCGGATCAAATTCGAGTAATGAATATTCGAACTGAGCCAAATCTGAGTAGAGTTTTTTAAATACAATTCGAATTTGAATATAAATTTAACTTTTCAAGTCGAATCCGATCAGCTCTCTCTGTTCGATTTAGTTCGACTCGCTTACACCCTTATTTGTAACATTTAAGTCTCAATCTCGATTCTTATGTGTGTGAAATGTATTTCTTCTATAATATGAAATATTGTATATATGTGTTACTTCCCAGAGAGCACACAATAGATCTAGAAGGGGAGTTGAATAGATCCTTTTTATTTTTAAAAATCTTTTCCATTTTAGTTTATATTGCTGAGTAAATAACAGATGATAAACATGGGAATTATTTTAAACACAGCGGAATAAGTTAAGGTTCCCCTTCATAGATGTTATGTTGACTATTTATCTAGAGTTAGTTTAGTTGTAGGTAGTTATCATGATAATAGCAGTTATAGATTCATAATGTAAATGACAGAATATAAAAGACACAAGGGATTTTAAGTGGTTCAAAGACTCAAGCTCCTAATCCACTATTCTGCTTCAACAAACAGGGATTCCACTAAGGAAGTCTTTATATCACCGCATCACTAAGATTCCTTCAAGGCCAGCAGCCTTGAAACATTAGTTCACTAAGAACTCTTTAAGTCCAGCAGACTTAGAACTTCAGTTCACTAAGAACTCTTCAAGGCCTACTGTGAGGCCTCCAAAACAGGTATACACCATCCATCTTGAGTCGCCAGATACATGGTACATAACTCAACTACAAACTTAATTATACAATTGTCGTGCAAAATACGACAAAACATAGCTGAGAGTTTAAACAAGAATATTGTCATCTAGACAATATCCACACTCAATGGAGTCCTCATTATAATTATTATCACATTATTCCGTAGAATAATGAGGACTACTAAAGCCATTTATCCTGGACCATCACTCCATTCCCCGACTCGTCCCAGCTATATTCTCATTTTCTGAAGAGAACAATGAAAGAAAGGGTGAGCTCAACTAGCCCAGTAAGAAATATTATGACTAAGATAATGCAGAATAAATTATCCTTAGCCTTCAACAGTATAACAACTAATAGAATACAATAGACAACAAGTTTTAGATCAACAACTGCAGCGGAATAAGCAATCCTTTAGAAGAGTCAAGTAGAGTATAAAATCTACTATCTTCTATGATTTAAAAAGTTTTTCATCAACTTTATCGCTGAGACTCAGCTTAATAAATAAACAACATCATCGAATCATCCATGCACTACGGGCCAAGGATTTTCATGTAATCATCAATGATCATGATTATACCGAATAATCTCTGGTCATAATCATACCAACAACTGTCCATCAATAAACTACAGGCCAATGAGGACTTTTACCACATCATTCATTACATCACGGTCATGATTATAACGAATAATCCCTGGTCATAATCATACCAAGTCCATCTATGCACGTAAGCCAAAGATGACTTTAATCACAATATAAGCATGAGGATGATGACAATGACATAATAATTCAATAAAACAAGTTCAAGGATAAATTTTAAAGATTTATAATTTAATTTATCCAGAAATCAATAACGTCCAAATTGTCAACATGATACTGCTTTGTAGAGTAAAATTCAAGAATAATATTCATGTACCAAAAATAATTTGGACATAAAAGAAATATATTTTTCGGGTAAATAGTACCCCGTGAATAATACCTCGTGAATAGTACCCCGACATGAAAAGTATCCCAAATACCCGAGTGAATAATATTCTGGTGAATAGTAATTTGGGTAAATAGTAACCCGTGAATAGTAACTCGTGAATAGTACTCCGGCATGAAAAGTGCCCCGAATACCCGAGTGAATAATACTAGAGTAAATAGTATTCGGGTGAATAGTAACCCGTGAATAGTAACTCGTAACCGAAAAATACCAAAAAAATGATATTTCATGACGAGTACAAAAGAAATGATATTTCATACGAGTATAATAGAATATACGAAACTGCAAATGAATTTTCATCCTCCATGCGGTAATCCACGTAGACAGATCATTTCCACAATTTAATAAAGAATGAATACGAAGGATCATTCACCATGCATGTGGTAATCCACATAGACAGGTTATTCCAACAGAATAATAAAGAATAGAATAATAGAAGAATTCACTATGCATGCGATAGACCATACATACAGGTTATTCCCAACAGAATAATAAAGAATGGAACCAGGTCATGCGTAATCCGCATAGACAGGATATTCCAACAGAATAATAAAGAACGGAACCAGGTCATGCGTAATTCGCACAGACAGGATATTCCAACAGAATAATAAAGAATAGAATAACAATAGAATTCACCAGGCATGCGATAGACCGCACAGACAGGTTATTCCAACAGAATAATAAAGAATGGAATAACAGAAGAATTTTACCATGTATGCGGTACTTCGCATAGACAGGTTATTCCAACATAATAATAAAGAATAGAATAACAATAGCTCTCTTCATGAATACGAAAAAAATAATACCCCTTACCTCAAAAGAAGACTGGATACTGGAATAGTGAGGTAGTAGACTTCTCTTCTTCTTTCTCTCTATAATTTCTCTCTATAATAATTGCTCTATAACTTTAGTTTCGATAATTGCACGTTTTGGGGCTCGAAATATTACAGTATAATACCTTCCTCTTTTCCTTCATTTTTAATTTAGTCCTGCAAGTAGTATCAAACTTGCACCACCTCCCCTAATAGTAAATCATGTGAATCAATAGTAAATCATGTGACTCAATAGTTCTAAACATGTGAAAAAATTAATTATAGTATAGTACCTTCAACTACACCTCCATTTTTAACTTAGTCATGCAAGTATTATCAATCTTGCACCAACTCTCCTAATAGTAAACGAATGTGAATCAATAGTACACACATGTGAACAAATAGTTATAATCATGTCAATCAATAGCAATTAATTGCTCATTTATCCAATTAATTACCCAATTGGTCAATATAACCTCAAGACATCAATTATTATCGAAATAAATATCGATTTCCACTAACACTAACAATCCCAACATAATGGAAATATTTTTATCAACAATTTTATTTTTGAATTTTTGAAGTTTAACTTTTTCTGAAAAAGTCAACTGTTGACTTTTTTGACCAAAAAATCAACCCCGATAAAATTTGTTTTTATAGTCTATTTTTACTAATTTCATCATTCCAGACTCAAATATCACGTTCGCGTCTCCAAATTCAACTCTGAACTCAACTTTGATTTTTAATAACATTTATTCATTATTATTATAATTCGCAATATTAACAACCAGATCGTTCCCAGGAAAGAGGGGGCTTTTCGATAAGGATTTCTCCCTATTGGCGCGCAATTAGATTATCTAACCTCTCCTTGACAGAATTTCTAAACATTGTCAATATTGTAAATAATAATATGAATAACTTTGTCATCTCAATTATTGATTTAATAATATAAAATATTATGCAGATGATACTGTGACAATAATTGAATCAATAATATGAGAGATATGATACGGCAATTACAGTAGCAATATTTGAGTATAACTGAGTGACTTCTCACGTAAGCATCAATAATCAATACCGTGTGCTACTATGCAACCACGCGTATTATTGTACTTTTACTACCGGGTAGTTCAACAGTTTTAATGGTAACACTTTCGTTGTTATTTTTATAAAAAGATAATTTTGTCGTTTTCTAACTACGAAAATATTTTCATTGTGGGGTCCACCAATGATTGTGCCGTCGTACGAATATTCCCTGTTAAAACGAATATTCCCCGACACAACGAATATTTTATATCAACTTGCTTACTTTGTAAAATTTTTAAATATCACCCTTAACTTTAACCCTTTCTCAATTTAACCATTTACTAAATAGAATAATAATTATAAGAAAATTGAATACTTTTATTTCATAAAATTTGGGATCTCACACCTACAGCCTTGGAACTCAGTTTAGTCCCTTGGACAAGGACCCTTCTGGCCCTAGCTTCTTCTTCTTGTTGTTGGTGGTGTTGAGCTACCAAGATGACTTTAAGCTTGTTCATCCTTGATTCTTGGCAGCTTGTTGTGATCTTCTTTGGATTTTGCATCGAGACTAGATCATCATTGGACATACTTCTAAGTTGTTCATGAAGCTCAATCTCTTTGAGTACTTAGCAGTTTGTCACTTCTTCCTTGGTGCAGCTGATCTTGTGGTTGGTCCTTTTCTGATATCAGCTTGCACTTCTTCACCACATGAGGTTTGTTAAGTCTTTGCATCTTTGGTAGACTTCGTCTGACACTTAGAATCATCTGAACCTTGGTTTCCTTGTGTACATATTTGGTTCTGTATCTGTTCTTCTTTAGCTCTTGGTGGTTCATGGTGATTCGTAGACTAGCTCTTTGAATCTTCTTTCTGATCTGCCAATCTCTTGTATGCTATTGCCTTCTCGGCTCTCAGCTTGGCTAACATTCTTAATGGCATTCTCATTGTTATTGAGTGAAGCCTTTTTCTATTAAAGTTCTTCTCTTATCTTGCTTTACTTCTACTTTCGTAGTCTCACTGCCACTGAGACATATTTTGTTTTTGCTCTCTATAACTCATAGAGTCAACAACCTTCCTTCAACCAACATACTCTTCTTTTGAGCTTCTGCTGTTAAATAACCTTTCATAAGCTTCCCATTGGATTATAGTCGTTGGGAGTTATTTGAATTGATTCACAGATCTGGAGTTATTTGGTGCAGACTGCATATGTGACATGACAACCCTTTTTCAATTTTTGACACTACAACCTACTATTTCACCCACCCTATCAAAAATGTCACTTTAGTGTGTCAGACAGGTAGTCACCTTTATTTCTTCTTTCTGATTCCTCGATCAGAACATCAGGAGTTGTCCTTCTGCATCGATGCTTTCAATACCCAACATTTGAATGTTAGTCTTTGTATTGAGACGTTGACAAAGCTTTAATACTTCGATGAATGAACTCTACGATTCTGATGCGGATGACTGAACTCTATGATTAAGAGAATGTTCTTTGAGCTTGCAATTAGAACTTCTCTTCCTTTATTTGTGCAGTACTTTTTCACTTATGTTTGCCATGACTTACATTAGGTACTGACAACTTGTCTGATTACTCTAGCCCTCCTTAACTTCAAGACTTATCAAGTTTTTCATGCTCAACTCTCTTTCTCCTTGTGATCTCCCGTTCACATATCATCAATGGTCTAACCCATGTTTAATCTTTTTTGTCTATTCTGTATAGGTTGGCCAGTGTCTCTGTTATAGACCCCATCAGTTTTTGCTTCTAACCTGGCAAGCACTACGATCATAGTTATACCCAAGATTATCATCTCTTGTATGACTGCTACTGCATTGCTGACTTCCTTTTGTTAGTTAAGTTATTTGAAGTCTTCTTACTATTGCTTGTGGAAGACTTCCCTTAAATGGCTTCATGTCTCAATCAGGATGCTGATTTAATTGGTACTCTGATCTTCTGTTTGCTTGTAAGCCATTTGGCGAATGCTCTCTGGCTTCATTGAGGTAGATTGCATCTTTATAGTTTTGTCCAGAGGCTTCATTCTTTGGATGCTTTGGGAGTGCTCATGAGAATCGTGTTAAAACTGCGATTCTTCTTTGGCGTTGTGAGCATTGATAGGCTTTATAGAAGAATTTGTTTTGCAGACTACGATCTAGTTTTGGTTCCGCAGACACTACGACTCCGAGTGTAGATTATATATCAGACTACTATTTATGCCTTAACACTTGTTGTTCTTGTCTGATCTAGCTCGACTACGATTTCTGCCTCTAGTATGATCAGTAGACTCTACGACTTTAAATGTGGTCTACGATCTTGACTTGGCTTGTCAGGTGCTTAAATCAACTCTACGATTTGAGTGGCCCTCCTAGGCAGACTACAATCTATAGCCACTTTCTCGATACTCTACGATTCTGCCTTGGCTTCTGCAATCCCTCGGCTAGCTCAACGAACTACGATTCTGCCTTTATAGTCTCCGAGTTCTTTGTTTCTCCTGGCAGTCTTCTAAGGCTGTGCAGTACTCGATGATCAGACAGACCTATCTATTACATCATATAAGATCAACCTACCAAGTTTGATCTTTCTATATTTAGTCCTTATACATCATATTCTTTTTAAGGACTTTACACAAGCTGTTTTGTTCATGTAGAATCAACCTAACATATTTGGTCATTTTAGTCTAAGTCCTTGTACATATATTCATGTTGTCTATTCATGGACTTTACAACTAATTTTAATACATACATATTTGCATATTTATTCATTAAGATCATAACCAAATCTTATATAAATAGGAATATCATTCTCATACTTATTCCTAATAATCTCCCCCTATTTGATTACGACAAAAACAATAAGTGTATATGTATGAGATGAATGAATCTTAAGATACAATGAGCTACTGTATTGCTAGAGCAAGTAATATGAATGATATATTAAAAAGCATTTGATTACAGCTGAATAGTAAACCTAAATTCTGGATCCAGAGTTAACTATTACATATAGAGATGTACCTTCTTCTTCATGTGTGTCTCCTGGATCCCCTTTGTTGTTGCTACTCATCTGCTTAAGCTTCTTACTCCTGCTCCCCTTGGGATAGTGACTTCATTTCTTCTTGATCTCCTGGTTCCTGCTCCCCTTGAGATGCATTTTCCATTTCTTCATCTTCATGATGCTCTGACTCAGATGCATGCTCTTCTTCTTTATTTTCTGCTTTTTTCTTCAGATTTTGCTTTGGCTCCCCCTCAGATGATGGTACACTTGTTGCTATGTTGACCTGCTTCTTCTTCTTCTTCTTCTTCTCCTTCTTTGCTTCAGCCTTCTTCTTCATCATCATCTTCTTCTTCTCCTTCTTTGCTTCAGCCTTCATTCTTCTCTCCTTGCTCTTTCTTGAATACCTCTTTTTCTCCCTCTTTTTGTCATGAATCATTTGGGAAAGCTATTGGACATTTGTCATAAGCTACTTTGTCAGATAGGATGAGTTGCTAACTTCAATCTTGAGTTCTTGTTGACTTAGCTCCAACTGTAGAGAGAGAGAGACTGCTTTAGGAAGTCAATCTTATCAGAGAGAGACAAGATTTGATCTATATTGTCCTTTTGAACTTGCAGAGCTTCTTCCTTCTTCTTCTTATCTTTCATATTTATATTCCTTTTGCAGCCCATTGGTATGACAACATTTTACCAAAATGTTATAGCATTATTAAGCTTTGTTAGAAACAGAACTGCGCCATTTATAAGTAATGATTGTCCAACAAAAAATGTCACGACCAAACTGTAATATATCTTTAACCAAACCACAACAATAAATGTCACACCCAAACTAAAATATATTATTTTGTGCAAATCAAACTAAAATACATTTATAATCAATCAATAACATTTATAACCATATAGCATATAACATTGATCAATTTGTAACACTACAATAAATTGAGTTGGCTTCCTTGCATCAGTTGGTACTATTTACCCAAAAACAATCATCAAATTGTACCAACTAAGGAGCTATACCATACATATACATATATAATCAGTTATCCCATACCAATTCAAAAACTATACCAAAAGAGTATGACCAGCTATCCCATACATATATAACCCTATATACCAACCAGCTATTCCAAAACACTATG
This sequence comes from Panax japonicus, assembly GCA_020205505.1. Lineage (NCBI taxonomy): Eukaryota > Viridiplantae > Streptophyta > Magnoliopsida > Apiales > Araliaceae > Panax > Panax japonicus. The sequence goes on from CM035106.1 coordinate 48,076,115, forward strand.
CAAAAGAGCTGGCAAACTATACCAAAAGTACACCAAAATATAGAACTTAGTAATCATTTTTCTTGCATGCTACTACTACTATTTTATGTTACTTCCATCCTTCTATCTTGGTGTTTTAAATGGCCTTCATGTTGAAGACTGTGACCCTCTAGTGTATGTTTCTTTTTTCCTTGTATTTTCCCGGTTTGGTGGTGTAGAAGATTGTGGAGTGTTTTTTTGTCTTTGTATTGTATTTCCCTGGTTTGGTGGTGTAGAAGTTAGTGGAGTGCAACCTTCCCTAGTTGTTGGTGAGGTCTTCTTCTTTCTCACAAGGGTTGGAGTTGACATATGTTTAGAACAAATCGAAACAGTTAATGTTAGTTAGATTTAACACTTATGAACAATAACATAGGTGACTTCTTTAGCAATTTCTTTTAACTTATACTTATAAAGGTAATTTATTTAGTAAATTATTTGAACTTCAAATACTATCAATTAAAGTAATAAATTCATAAAGAACTAGTAGACCTGGCAAACAGGACAGGCTGGCCCAAACAGACCGGGCTGGCCCAAACGGGCCGGGCCATAGACGGGCTGGGCCAAAATGGCTCGGGTTTTGGTGGGCTGGAATTAAGTGGCCCGTGGCCCGGATTGGGCTAGCCAGGCATGGGGCCACGGGCTTTTTCAATTTTTTCTTTTAAAAAAATCTTTAAATCACAAATTCACAATACTATTTAAATTAGTAATCAATCATTCTTTCATATCTCTGCTTTCTTTCTAGGGAAAGTTCAGAAGAATGAACATATTACATACAATGATACAAATGAGACAAACTAATCTTTGAAGTGCTTTGATTGATAAATAATAAAGTACACAAATTCAAACCAAGACTATTCATTTCATTTGACATGTCACCATCAACAGAAATAAGCTCCAAGTGCATACTTACAATCCCATCTACTAGTGAAAGAATAGCTTGACATCCTGTGTAGAAAGATTCATAAATGTGTTACATTATATATGTAGAAGCAGCAGGCAAAGTGAAGGTAGAAGAATTTTAAAATGGTGTACCCTTAGTCCCTTATTGGCAATTTGGCATCAGTTTTCAAAATTGCAAAATGATATCAAAAGGGGAAACATGATCCTGTTTCAAAATTGGACTTTTAAGTAATAAAATAAACACACACATGAAATAAACACACACATGAAAAAACTTTAAGAAGAAGAGAACTCTGAACTAAGAATAATCCTATTTTCATGTTCCTTTTTCATTCTTTAAAAACATTAAAACCCCTAACGACCTTATCCAGTAAGTACAGTAAATAAATAAAAAGATACTGATTATCTTCAGGTGGAAAAAGAAGATTACAAATCTAAACTTACCATTACCACCACCAATACACCTTAAGCAAAATTATAAGTTTCAATAAACCAATTAAAGATGAAGGATAAAACCCATGAACAAAAACCCATAACATCCAATAAAGAACACAGTTCAACCTTTTACAGAAAAGGGAGAAAAAATTACATTTAACCAGCTCAAGACATCTCATAAATCAAAATATTCATAAGATTCGTCACACCAAAAATTAATAATTGGTTTATCCCTCATTTTACAAACCAGGAGTCCTCGCAAGTCTATAATACCCACCTTCTGCAAATGCAAATTTGAAACAGTACAAGCATGACAAACTTCCCCCAAACTGTGTTTGATAAAAATTTATATGAAAATAGACCTAATTATACTCCAATTCAAATGTAACAAAGCATTCAATTCTACATTTTTACTACACAATTACAACACAGGATTACCTTTTCTTAGTACTTGAAAAATCAAACAAAAATCAAAGAAATAGTCCATAAAAAATGAAGTACTTACTAGTGAGTAATGTCTAGTCACTCCTTGTAATTTCACCCATGTTAGAACCCTTTGACTCTTGATTTGCAACTAGTGGTACCAGAAGTTTGTCGTCCTTCAACCCATCATCTATATTAAAAATGTCAATTTAAAATATCAATACCCAAAATTAAACTAAAAAAACTACAATTAAAGTAACAATATTTACAACTAGAACAAACCTTGTATTTCATATCTACAAATCCAATTACGTCCACAAATTAATACTTGTGCATTATCCGGTAAAAGCGAACTATGATATTTTGTGAGAACTTTTGCTCCAATGCTAAAGGTCGACTCCGAAGCAACCGTTGTAATTGGAATTGATAAGATATCATATGCCATATTCTCTAGTATTGGATATCTATAATAACGTAATATTTGAAAGTACTAAATAGTCATTAGTCATGTATAATAATATAAAATGAAGGTATAAAAATAGAATAAAAAATAAGGATTGGGTACCTCTTAGAAAGTTTTTTCCACTCTTCTAGAATATTAAAAGAAGATTTGTTAGCGACGATTTTCTCCTCTAAGTATTGTTCCAATTCCTTTCTTGTTGATGTAGTACCTTTCACTTCCCTCACAAACTCCTATTTAAAATTTTAAACATCAAAAGTTCATCAACATAAATATGCAATATAGATAAATATGAAAAAATTAAAAAATTTATAATACATGAAAACTTTACTTACATCAAACTCATCATCACTATGTCCACTTGTGTTAGTGGTAGCAATAGTTAAAGTCACTACACCATCTTGAGGTTGTTGTGATCCATCTTTTGACAACTCCGTTGCATATTCCATGAACAAAGATTTCATAGCATCCAAAATTTTCTCCACTTTTCTATTTATAAAATAATCATCCGTCTCAAATTTTTTCAATTTAAATTTGACAAATTGCACCTTATACCTTGGGTCAAGAATAGTAGCTATGGACAAGATAACAACATAGTCATTCCAATATTTGTCAAACTTTGGCAACATCTCATTTGCCATGTTTCTAATTTCCTCAATCTCATAAGACTTATTAAACATCAAAAGTTCTTTTATCCTCAACACATGTAAGAAATACAGATTAACTGTTCGATAACTCGTTCCCAAAAAAAGTTCTGTCATTTTCCAAAATGGTTTAAAAAATGTAGTGATAGCTTGTGCTATTTCCCACTCATCATTTGATGGACAAGTTGTGTAAGATGATTCAACCATGGCATATTGAAAGAATACATCTTTAAATTTCAGAACACTATCAAGCATCTCCCATGTAGAATTCCATCTAGTCACACAATCCAAACGCAAACCCGATTCTACGGACACAAGCAATTGTTCACAACATGTAACAAACTTTAATAATCTAATTTCAGATCCCTTAATATATTTGACACTCTCTCTAATTTTGCGTAAAGGTTCACTTGCAATTTTTAAACCATCTTGAACAATGAGATTTAATATGTGAACAGAACACCGAACATGGAAAAACTACCATTACAAAGCAAGTTTCCTCTCAAATGAGCCTTCAAAAAATTTTCCATGTTGTAGTTGTTTGTTGCATTATATAAAGTGAGAGAAAAGATCTCTTTTTTCAATTCCCCAAACCTTTAAAAACTCAAAGATTTTTTCTGATAAAAGAGTACCGGTATGTGGTGGGGGGAAATGATAGAAATTTATAATCCTACTATGCAAAACACAATCATGATCAATAAAGTGAGCTGTTAAACAAATATAATCTTCACTAGTATCGGACGACCACAAATCGGAAGTGAGACAAATTCTACCGCAGATGTTCTCAAATACACGTTTCAATATTACTTTCTCAAGCTTATAAATTTTAATACAATCCGCTTTGGCACTGTTTCTAGTATAAGATTTCACATTCAGATTCAAATAGTTATGCACTCTTTGTAATCCTTCATGTTCAACAATCAAGAATGGATAGTTATGCATCATGATTGCTTCAGCCATTTTATCCCTATAAATGAGTTGACTAAATTTTCTATTAAGCATTTTTCCTTCATGATCTAGATGCATTTGAGTCACATTTTGGTTAACTAAACCGGGACATGAATTTTCATGTGCATACAAATTTCTAGTCCCATGAGAACTACCACCATCTCCAATAGCATAACTCTTTGTGCATGTTTTACAATATGTTCTTAACTTTTTGGTTTAAAGATCTACCTTTTTTCATATTGATTCCAAATTGAACTTTCTTGCCTTCGTTTTCTCTTTGAACTGTCAATTGGTTGTGTCAAATTGTCCGAGCTTTCAACCTCCCCATCAATCAAATCAATTGTTACACGATCCCGTCGATCCATAAGAACTCTACAAACAAAATATTTTTAAACAATTAACATATACTCAATTACAAAGACTTATTAGTATTAGAAGGTCTGAGAAAACCAAATCAATGACATCCAAAAATCATATTAGAAATCAATGACATACATACTTCAATGATCATATTAGAAACCAATGACATATGAGAAATTTACCCCTTTCATAATTCAGTCAGAGTAGATTACCACTAAATCACCCTGTACATTGACAATGCTCAGATTGGCAAGCCTCTTTTCCAACTTTGGAACAAGAGAGTGCTTTTAAAAGATTTTAGAAAATCTGAATGCAAAATTTTGTAGTGAAGATCAGAGGTGGAGTGTAAAAAAATTAATGTAAATGCATTCAGGAACAACTTTTCTAGACAGAGTCTGACATTTTTACAATAATATATAGTCTAGCAGGCAGGTCCATGTTGAATTTGTTAAACATATAGTCAATTTTCTGTGAATTAGCTTCTGATGTACTTTATTGTAATCTTATTAAGATTGTTCACACTTGGTAGATATGCTATAGCAACACAAAAGTCATATAGGCACATACTTCAAGTTGCCCTTTCATTATAAAGCATACTACATATTTGCAAACTCTTTTTGGGCTTGGATACCCACACTAATAGTAATTTGGTGCTGGAAAAAGACATGTGTTGCAATCAAAGTCCAAGACCAGAAACAAGTAAGGGCGAAAAGGCAGATTCCAGAGAGAGATTACCTGTATTCAACACTACGAAGTGTGGATTTGTGGATTTCCCAGTCATCGATTGAACTTTGAAGTGTGGACTACTGGACTTGTGGATTTCCCAGTTGTCTCTCTATCTCTGTCTCTCATACTCTGAGTTTTAGATCTAGATCTAAAAAAAATCCTTTAGGCCTTTATTATGCCTTAGCCAAGCCAGTTAGCCCCCTTAGGGAGATTAGAGACATAGCCAATAAGCTGTAAGCCAGATAGGGTTTTTTTTAAAGGACCGAGCGGGTCGGGCGCCCACGGGCGGGTCATCATTGGGCCGAGATAAAATTGGGCCAGGCCAAAAAGTCTTAGGTTTTAGTGGGTCGAAAAAGTGAAGCTCATAGCCTAGTTTTTAACGGGCGGACTGGCCCGGCTCGCGGGCCTGGGCCGATTTTGCCAGGTCTAAGAACTAGGTAGAACTTATACTTACAAAGGTAACTTTGTCTTTGTCTTTTCCAGTCTCACTTGCATTGTCAACCCTTTTAACTATTTTAGTAAGCTATGGAATAAAATAGGAATAGTAAATAAAAAATTGCACCTATATGAAAATGGGTATATATAGAAAAATCAAACTTACAACATTTTTAGTAGGTGGATTAGATAGCTTTTGTGCTCCTCTTTTTCACCTTGGGGACTGGAGGTTATTGTTATGCAAGTAATTTCCAGGCAGAGTTGGGTGCTTTGGACACCTGAGTCGATTGTGACCCTCTCCCTTGTATATGCTTCAGTGCATTCCTCCCTTTCCTTAACACCCTACCCACCTTCCCACTGTTATTTGCTCCATCTTCCCACTCCTCTTTCCTTTTTAATATCTGTGGCCTTCCATTCAACTTCTTTTTCATAGGTGGAGGTAACAAGATATTACAATTAGTAAAGTCCCAAAAATCTTTCCCATTCAATACTTCTAAAGTATGAGAATAAGTCTTAATGTAAGTGTCCCTAGTGTACCAGTGAGCCACATAATCTATTGGGTTTCCATATATAGAATGAATTATTCCTAACAACATGACAACAAGGGATTCCTGTCAAATCCCACACCCTATATGCACAACTTTTATCCACAAGGTTAACAGTGTATCGTCCTCTCCTTCTCTCCTTCACTTGAAACTTTGACTGTCCATCCCATAAAGCTTCACAATGTGTAGAGTCTAAGATAGCAGCATCCAATTTCTTCTTAATCCTTGGGCAGATTAATTCTTCAGTCTTCAATATTTCACCTTATTTTGGGTTCAACCTCACCATAATTTGATCATATATCTCAACTAGCATGTGTAACACTGTCATATATCTTACCTTTATGATCTATGCATTGAAGCACTCAGACATGTTATTATCCACACTGTCGGTTTTTGAGTGAGTCTTAAAGAATGCCTTGGACCAAACCTTGGGATCTTACCCTGCTAATTTTTTATGTGCAGGAATTGATACCCTTTCAACCTCTGTCATTGCCCTTTTATGTGCTACAGTATAAGTTTCCACGGCTGCCTCCCAAAAAACTGTTTTAAGAGCTTGGGAAGGATACTTCTTCCTCCAATTTACATAGATGTGCATTGCACAATTTCTATCCTTTGCATGAGGAAAAAGATCTTGAATAGCTCTTTTCAAACCCTAAAAATATCAACTATTAGATAAATGTACATGGCCACAGTTTCAAAAATAAATAATGATGTGATTTGTAGTTATTATCAAATATTACCAAAGATGATAACCTTTTGTTGGTCAGATATTAAAGTTAGCCCATAGCCATCTCCTAAAGTAAGATCAGACACCAACAACTACATGAACCAAGTCCAACTATCATAATTCTCACTCTTCACCACCCCTATAGCTATATGAAACATCTGATTATTTCCATCCCTGCCAACTGCACATACAAGTTGTCCACCACACACTGTTTTCAGAAAACAGCCATCCAAGTCAATAACATGCCTACATCCACCTTTCTAAGCCTTTTTCAAAGCATTATAACAAATATAAAATCTCTTAAAGCTGGGCACATCTTCAGAGTTCAATCTTGTTGTTTTTTTAAGACCCCACTTTTTATGAATAAAGATTTAATTATCTCTAAATATCATTTTGAATAATAAGGCGTGGATTTAATATAATGTTATAGTTACGGGTAATATTTACAAATTTTGCAAAGTAAGCAAGTTGTCATAAAATATTCATTTGGTCGGGGAATATTTATTTTATCAGAGAATATTCGTACGAAGACACAATCATTGGTGGACCCCACAACAGAATTACTTTCAGATTTAGAAAGTGACAGAAATAACCTTTTTATAAAAATAACGACAAAACTTTTACCGTTAACTGTTGAAATACCCGTTGATAAAAGTGCAGTAATACGCATGGTTGCACAGTAGCACACAGTATTATATAATATCTTTGATTAATGATGCTTACGTGAGAAGTCACTCAGTTTTATTCAATTATTACAACAGTAGTTGATGCATAGTATCTCATATTATTGATTCAATTATTGTCACAGTATTATCTGCATAATATTTTATATAATTAAATAAATAATTAGGATGACGAAGTTATTCATATTATTATTTGCATTATTGACAATCTCTAGAAAGTTCTGTCGAGGAAAAGGGTTTGGTCATCTAATTGCGCGCCAATAAGGAGAAGTCCTTATCGAAAAGCCCCCTCTTTTCTGGAAATGATCTGGTTGTTAATATTGTGAGTTATAATATTAATGATGAATAATTGTTGAAAGATTAAAAATGTGTTTAGTCAAGTGATATGTGATAAATAAAAGGGGTTTGTCATAAATTATTATTTTTTATAAATTTAGCTTATTACATGGACCCCCACTTAGTCATTTTCAAAATCGTCGGTAGAAAGTTATCTCAGTTTCTGTTTTATATTGCATAGTATTGTACAGTGTTGCATAGTGTTGCATAGTATTGCACAGTGTTGCATAGTGCTGCATAGTAACTTTAAAATTTTCAGCCGAACGTCCGTGAAGTCGCACGTGATTTTCTTCTTACTATGCGTCCGTGATTTTCCTAAATAGTATCTTGTCATTCTCCTATAAATAGGATGCTTATTTTAGAAAAGAAAATCACACCAGAATCAGAGAATTCTTCTTCTATAATATTGAGCGTATTTCTCTAGAGTTTAAGAAAACCTTGAGTGTAGAAAATAGTTCAAGTTTTTTTCAAAAATATCCCCACTATACCAGTCAGAAGTACTCTCCTTTTAAGGTAAGGGATATTATTTTCTTTAATATTCGTAGGAAATAATATTTTTTCCATACTCTGTAGTATATAAGTAATATTATTTCGTTTCATATTCCTAATTCTACACTTATTTTGATAAGTATTGCTTCTATACTCCTTGAAATTAATAGAATATCCTTAAAATTTGCACTTCATCTAGTATCGTTTCACTGAAATATTTTTCTGAACATTCTTGTTAAATTTTAAGCTTTTTATGTCGGAGTACTATTCATGGGTACTATTTATACATACGACACTATCCATACATACGGTACTATTCATACATACGGTATTATTCACGGGATACTATTCACGAAGTACTATTCACGGGGTACTATTCACGACAAAAATTAATTTCTTTTCTGTCCAAATTATTTTTGATACATGAATATTATTCTTAAATTTTACTTCACAAAGTAGTTATCATATTGACAATTTGAACATTCTTGAACTCTGAATAAATTAAATTATAAATCTTTAATATTTATCTTTAATCTCACTTAATTGAATTCTTATATCATTGTCATCATCCTCATGCTTATATTGCGGTGAAAGTCATCTTTGGCCCGTAGTGCATAGATGTACTGTTGATTGGTATGATTATGACTAGAAATTATGTATCAGTATAATCATGACCCGTAATGTTACAGACAAATGATGTGGTAAAAGTCCTCATTGGCCCGTAGTGCATTGATGGACAGTTGTTTGGCATGATCATGACTACTGGTGATAATAACGAATATCATTGGCCCATAGTGCATGGATGATTCGTGGATGTGATACTAATGAATATCCTTGGCCCGCAGTGCATGGATAATTCGGTGATGTGGATTATTTATTGAGATGTGTTACAGAGATAAAATATTGATGATAAAATTTTAAATCATAGAAGATAGTAGACAGCATGCTCTATTTGACTTTTTTAATAGATTGCTTGTTCCGCTGCAGTTAAACTTGTTGTCTATTGTATTCTATCAGCTTATATAATTTTGAAGTGTGACGCCCCCAAAACAGGTATACAACACCCATTCCGAGTCACCAAATACATGGTACATAAAGCAAACTACAACTTCAATAATACAAATGTCGTGTGAAATACGAAAATACATACTGTGAGTTTAAATACAAATATTGTCTTCTAGACAATATCCACACGCAAATAAGTCCTCATTACAATTATTCAAACACTATTTTATAGAAATAGTGAGGACTGCTAAAACATCTTTCTAGAAACCTCACTCCATACCCCGACTCGATCCTGCTATGTTCTCACCTCCTGAGAAGAAAAATGGAACAAAAAGGAAAAGGGTGAGCTCAACTAGCCCAGTAAAGAATATTATGACTAAGATAATATACAACAAATTATCGTTAGTCTTCAACAGGAAAAAAAATCTGATAAAATATAATCGACAACAAGTTTTAGATCAACAAATACAGCGGAAACAACAATCTATTAGAAGAGTCACGTAGAGAATGAATTCTACTGTATTCTAAGATTTAAAAGTCCACCATCAATATTTCATCCCTGTAACAACAATCAATATACATCTTTAATCATCTTTGCACTACAGGCTAAAAATATTCATTTGTATCACCAGTTGGTCATGTTCATCTCAACACCTGTTCATCTTTGCACTACGGGCCAAAGAGATTCATCAGTTTAATCATTTATCTTTGCACTACAGGCCAAAGATATTCATCAAGTATCACCATTAAGGACTGAGGATGATGAAAAACATTTTTAAGAACGAATCCAATGAGATAGAAGGACAAATATTAGGGATTCGTACAATAGTTTGTCCAAGATCAATAATACTTCATAACAACTGATTTTGAAGCAGAACTCAAAAATAACGATCAAAACATGGATACAATCAAAGATAGTAGCCAAAATAGATATTTTGGACAAAAAGAAGAAATTTCATTTTTTTGATGAATAGTGCCGTATTCGTGAATAGTGCCGTATACGTGAATAGTGCCGTACACGTGAATTGTAACTCCGACATCAAAAGATAGAAATTTCATAAAAACATCATCACGCTTCGTGAATAGTACTCGTGAATAGTAATTCGTGAATAGTAACTCATGAATAATAACTCGTGAATAGTAACTCATGAATAGTAACTCTGACATGAAAAAGTTCCAAATTGATAAAAAGTTCAGAACAATATTTCGGCATAATGATATTGAAGAAGATAATATCATTTAAGAAGAAAATAATATCCCTTACATCAAAATAACCGTACTTCTGACTGAATTTCGGTATAGTGCTGACAGAAACTCGCTACACTCAAAGTATACTCACAAGAATATGCTCGATAATATAGAGAGAGAAAGAAAGAAACTTGTTTCAGGTGTGATTTTCAATTCTAACTTAGCCCTCTATTTATAGGAAAATGCTAGAACGCCAAAGGAGACTAAATAAATATAATAAAAATATTCTTATTTTCTTCCTACGCAACCTAAGTTGCCAACAAAGACCAGCCACCCCAAAAATCAGCAGCCCATATGTTCAAACAAGAGTTGGTCTCACCCATAAATTAATAAAAATTATTTTATTTTCCAAAACTTCAACAATTCATAGAAAATAGACCGTTTATCCGAAAAATACGAATTTTATATCCATTCTGCCTGAAATCAAATTCTCTACAACTTTGTAAAAGAAAGTTTTTCCAAATTCCCAACAGAAAATATCCGAAATCCACAAACGGATGATTTTTAATACTTCCGGTCCGACAAAATAATGATAAAATACCTCAGCATTAATTCCTTCAATTATATCCACATAAAATAATATATTCATCAATTATATCCACATCAAATAAATATTTCCTTATCATATGAATCAATAATTAATTATTCTTAAATAATATTACAGAATCACAATTATGACAACCAGACCGTTCCCAGGAAAGAGGGGGCTTTCCAATAAGGATTTCTCCTTATTGACGCGCAATTAGATGACCAAAACTCTCCTTGATAGAACTTTCTAGACCTTTCCAATAATGCTATCTAATAATATTATTCAAATAATATGAATTATTAATCTGATAATGAGAAATATTGTGCAATGACAATTATTGAAACAATAATAACATAAACTAACAATGCAGCAATTATTGAATCAATATAATAACATAATGAACAGTAACTACTGTAACAATTATTGAGTAGTGCATTATTACGTACAAATCAATAATTCAACCATACTGTACAATACCGTGTGCTACTGTACAACCACGTGTATTACTGTATTTTAACCACCAATTATCCAACAGTGTTAACGGTAAAAATTATGTCGTTATTTATAAAAACCCAAATTTGTCGTTTTCTTCATCCGACCGTTATTCTGTTATGGGGCCCACAATTGACTGCGCCGTCGTACGAATATTCCCGACAAAAAGAATATTCCACGACCAAACGAATATTCCCCGACAACAATGATTATTTTATAACCACTTGTTTATTTTGTAAAAATTTTCACATTTCACACATAACCAAAGTATTATATCAAATTAACACCTTATTATTTTAGAATAATAAATAGAGAAAAATTTAATTTATTTATAATAAGTTGGGGTCTTACATGAAGATTAAGGATAATTTATTCTATATTATCTTAGTTATAATATTCTTTACTAGGCTAGTTGAGCTCACCCTTTTCTTCATTGTTATCTTCAGAAAATGATAATATAGTGGGGACTAGTCGGGAAATATAGTGATGGTCTAAGATGGTGGCTATAGTAGTCCTCACTATTCTATGAAATAGTGTGATAATAAATGTAATATAAGACTTCATTTGAGTTTGGATATTGTCTACGAGATAATATTCGTGTTAAAACTCTCAGCTTATGTTTGTCGTATGGACCAATTTTGGGGGCGTCATAATTTTTATGTCAACTATGTTATTTTTATTACTCTTAACTATCTCAGCCCTAAAGTCCCACACCCTTGCATAATGATCCTTCATAACCTGTTGAATCCGATGCAGTGCTAATTGTCTAACCCCCGTGCATTTAACCTCTGTAACATCCAACTTCAGTTTCAACTTTATCTCTTCTTGCATCTCCCTTAATTTCCAACTAGGATTCTTCCTAATCCTATTCCCATAGTACTCAGCCAAATATTTGACTATAGCCAACTTATTTTTGAAGATTCTAGTGCAATTGTGAATGTCTAAGATATATTTAACTTGCCATGTATAAGTCCCTTGTATGTAAATAGCCCATAATTTCCATGGACATTCTTTATTATACTTCTTGGCATCTTTTTGAATCATTGATTGGATACTATAATTTTCTCCCATTTGCAATGGAGTAGTCTCTTATGGCATCTTTAAACTCCCTAATGCTGGAAAATGTCATGTACTCCTTCAATTTTATCAAGTTCTTTTTTATCTTATTGTTGTAAACCTCAACTGGCTTTCTTTTTTCTTTACTAGAGGGAGGCCTTACATAGCAAACATCCTCATCTTCTTCACTGCTCTCAAAAAGAGACCTTAGTACATCACTGTTCTCATATTCACTCTGTCATGGTGGATCATCTAAATCACTAGTCTCATATTCACTGCCCACAATACCATTCCCAAATTGTTATCCCTCTATGTGATTCAATTCTATTCATGTCCTACCACATGTTCTTTCACATTTTCAGGCTCATCTACCTGATTTTCTCCTTCCTTTCCCTTATTGCCTGTCTCATGTCTCTCATCCTCCAACTCTGTGTTCTTGTTCATCTCCCTCTTATACTCCCTAGCCATCCTCCTAGCTTTTACTAATTCTTCATCACTACAGTCTTCATCAAACTCACTATTAGAGGTATCTATCTCAGAACATTGCTCAACTACCCTTTGTTTACCCCTTTTGGACTTCCTTTTCGCACTCTTTTTGACATTTTCTATTCCTCCTATCACTCAACTTCTCCCCAACCACACTGTCCTCACCCTCACCCTCACCAATCACATTTTCATCCATAATTTCATTCACATTATTAGGAACATTATCAGCCACAGTTTCATCAACATTTTTAAGCATGTTATCGGTCACATTAATACTAATATGCTCATCCAATATGGAGGTTTGATCAGTATTATATGGTAATACATGGTCTACATAGACATCAATTACACTATGTGACAAGCAAATATTGACCATATCTCTTATACTAGCATCATCATGAATAAGTCTAACCTCGTTTTTAATATCTACTCCATCAATTTTAAAATAAACACTTGATTCATGATGATAATTGAGTTTAGTAGCTAAGTCATTAATAGCACCCATACAAATATAATCAACATCCAACCATGGAATATGATAAACATGACCTCCCACATAGTCATATAAAGGAACATAGATGACCTTTCCACCACGGTGTACATTCAATTGCACAATAGTATCCATATGTAATAAACCACATGCAAAACATAGCATAAGTTGAAGGAATGAAAATAAATACAGAGCATTCATGTGGGTACAAAAGGGGACCAAAATTTAGTAAAGAAAGATTTTATAAATCTCCAACCCAAGAAGCAGTAAATAAAAAGACAAAAAGAACAAATAAAACTAATCAATCTAGGGTTTAGAAACAAAAGGGCAATACGATAACAAGTAACACAAAAAAATCATCAAAGTTAGATAAGGGGACATCAAATGGGACATACCTGTCGACAGTTACTTGATATCGAACATCAAACGAGTTTAACCAACAAGTCGGTTTTGTTTCAAAATCACACCAAATAATCGATTTTGTTTCGAAATAGAGTTCAATTGAACAAGTCGTGGTTCTTTTCTGAACTTTTCAATTGATCGATCACTTTGGAAGGCCTAGCTTTGGGCTCAGTTTGCTTCATCGATCGAACTTGGAACAAAATGACGATTCACTTGCTTCTCTTAGCTTCTAATAGATGTGGGTCCATCAACTGGTATTTGGGTCGGAGATTTTCCCTCCATATCCACGTAATGAAGGCCGCATGAAACGAGTCCTATCACATTATAAAATTTTCACACGTCTGCAGCTTATTTGTTCATTTCCGTCTAAAGTCAAACGACTTGAAAAATTTTCTAACGTTTTATTAGTAAAGTAAAGTATAGTGAGTTGACTGTAAAAAAAATGATTGAGTAACTCATTTATAAATTGACCTATAGTACAGTGATCAAATAAGCATTTAACCCCATTTCTTACCACCAAACCAAACTATGACCAAGAGTTAAAATGGGCTTTTTTGTCAATTTAAAGATGAACTTATTTCACCTTTCAACAGTTGAAAATATTCAAAATTCTGGTTTGGAGCCGAACCTAAATTTAGGTTGGAAACTGGTGGTTTTATTGCTGGGCGGCTGGGCCCCAATAGAACCCACGCCGGCTGCCGGCGGGAACTCAATTAGAGGGATCCACCAAAGTCCCGCGGAAACATACCGATAAAATTGCATGTGAAAAGTAAACAAATAATCTTTCATATTCAAATTGACACAATATGCTACAAAAAAGAGAGAATAAAAAATTAATACTAAATTCTTTTCAAATCGATAGTAGGGAATAATGATTTTTATTGACAACACTTTTCTTTTCTTTCTCATTTATTGATATGTACAAAAAATTGTGTTCATTTTATAATCTTATTAGTGTACATTGTTATATATTTATGTCACATTATAAGTGATAGGATGGTATAAAAGAGTGTTGTTACATTGACCAAAAAAAATTAGTTTATAAAGTGATGGGACAGAGTGTAATTAGTGGATGATCCATCGTACATGAGTGAGTGAGCTTAGTGATAACAACCAACCACATTATTTTATAAGTAATTTTTTGTAAAATTCTTTTGTCATCAAAATATTATTGGTAACGCTCGTAAAGAAGAGACCGACATATTTCTATTATAAAAATATTTTATCGCTTATAATTTTATATCAGTCGCAGTTCACATTTGACATAAACGACATAAAATTAGTCTAACATATGATCATTTTTCATTTTATTAAATTGAATAGTAGAAACAAAAGGGCAAACAAATTACACAAATGGAGGCAAGAAAATCATCATGGTTTAAGAAAGGGTCCCCTAAATGAATACTCATCTTATAGAAATATTACCAGCCTTCAATGATAAAATTATGATCAACCACCATGGACTAATGATCAAGCATTGTGTTAAGGTTCCTCCTCTCTCTTCTCTCCTCCTCTTTCTAAGAAAGGTGTCTCTCATTTGGGGGAAAAAGGAAGCCTCACCCTCTTAAAATATTATTCTCTCATTGGTCCAACATTCTTTTGCATAGATTTCAAAATCTAACCAATAAAAGCAATATGTGATAATAAAGTATTTTAAGATTATCAAGTAGTTTCATAATTAAAGATACATATCTAAAATGATTTTTTAAAATAATTCTATGCCCTAAATATTAGTTTAGAAGTGTATTTTTAATTTTAGAACGTATCAAAAATATATATATTTTAATATTGGACTTGACTCCCCTTCATTACACTTTACTTCCAACTTCATCTAATACATCTTATTTTCATAGCATTACATAGTATAATTAAAATTAATATCGGTTAATTAATTTATAATATTAAGTAGTATTGTTCCTAAAATAAAAGCTATCCGACATTTTTTCACCATTTGATCAACATGTAGATTTTTTGTGACGCCCCCAAAATAGGTATACACAATTTATTCTGAGTCGCCAAATACATGATACATAATTCAAATACAAACTTAATTATACAACTGTCGTGAAAAATACGACAAAACATAAGCTGAAAGTTTTAACACGAATATTGTCTCGTAGACAATATTCAAACTCAAATGGAGTCCTCGTTACAATTATTATCACCCTATTTTATAGAATAGTGAGGACTGCTATAGCAACCATCTCGGACCATCACTCCATTCCCCGATTAGTCCCAGCTATATTCTCATTTCCTGAAGAGAACAATGAAATAAAAGGGTGAGCTCAACTAGCCTAGTAAAGAATATTATGACTAAGATAATGCAGAATAATTTATCATTAGCCTTCAACAGTATAAAAACTGACAGAATACAATAGACAACAAGTTTAACTGCAGTGGAACAAATAATCCATTAGAAGAGTCAAGTAGAGCATGATATCTACTATCTTCTATGATTTAAAAGTTCATCAATCAATATTTTATCGTTGTAACACAACTCAATAAATAATCCACATCATCGAATTATTCATGCATTACGGGCCAATGATATTCGTTATTATCACCAATGGTCATAATCATGCCAATAACTGTTCATTAATGCACTACGGGCCAATGAGGGCTTTAACTCGCGATATTAACAACCAGATCATTCCCAAGAAAGAGCCCTTTCCTCGATAGAATTTTCTAAACATTATCAATAATGCAAATAATAATATGAGTAGTTGTGTCGTGTCAATTATTGATTTAATAATATAAAATATTGTGCAGATGATACTGTGACAATAATTGAATCAATAATATGAGATACTATGCAGCAACTACTGTGACAATTATTGAATGAAACTAAGTGATTTTTTACGTAAGCATAATAATCAGAGATACTGTGCAATACTGTGTGCTACTGTGCAACAACGCCAATTACTGTATTTTTATTTCCGGGTATTTCAACAGTTTAACGGTAAAAGTTTATCGTTATTTTTATAAAAAGTTATTTCTGTCGTTATTCCGTTGTGGGATCCACCAATGATTGTGTCGTCGTACGAATATTCCCCGACACAACGAATATTTTATGACAATTTGTTTACTCTGTAAAATTTGCACATATCACCCATAACTATAGTATTTATTAAATTATCACCTTACTATTAAGAATAATATTTATAAGAAAAATTAAATATTTTTATTTCATAAAATCCAGTTTTTTACATTTGTGCAATTAGAAGAAAATCATCAAATAAATATTTTGGAGTAACATATTTAAGAATGCAAGAATCTATTGTAAACTTATTAGTTATCACAATCATTAGGTTATTATTACATTGGCCTCCTTTCATTTGTAAAATTCATACCTTTTAAATTATTTGGTCATATATATTGACTCATCTGTACTATTTGCAGTTCCATCAATTTTCAACAAGATTACCAGCTAGCTAACTGAGGTTAGTCAAGTTTTGTGTTTGCTAGGTCAAATTTTGAGTAACTTTATTTGAAAAACATGAAAACAGGGGTTGTAGTATATTAGTTGAGGAGAAGTGTTGTAAGAGTTGTACCGGATAGGGGAGTTGAGAGACTTGTGAGAAAAATAAGTGAAGGAACTTATTTCAATTTAACAAGGCAACTTATTTTAAACTGCAATTTATTTAAATAGGTTAGTATTGTGAGCGTGAGTGATCCATGCCGAGTGCAGAGGGAGGTGAAAGATGATTATGGAGACTTTGTCGTCAGCTGTTGGCATTGTGAAGTCATTGTTGACTTCGAATTCGGTACCGATGGTGGACCTACATTTAAGATAACTCCTAAAGTAGTATTCTTCATAATTTTCTAACCTTCACGTTGGTTTTGCACCAACTATTGATGGTGGGCATTTTGTTGTAGGTTCTCTTGATTCGAAAAAAGGTCGTGAGATCTTGCTATTAATATTGGGCAGTCCCATATCCTTCTGATAGATTTGTCTTGCACTCTTTAGTACATTAGTTTTATTTCATAGGGATGAAGAACTCAATTACAAGGTAGCAAATCGAAAAGAAGAACACCAGACCAAAGACCTGAAATCTTTGAAAGATATAATACTATATTTTTATGCGGTGTTTTAATTTCAAAATGTAAAATGAGTTGCGTTGAGTTTAATAACGTTTGTAATCATAGCGTTCAATTTAAAAGAATTTTGCAATGAATTTGCAATGGGTATTGAAATTTCATTAGTTATAAAAATCTCCACGTGTGTTCATCTCCGAGTATGTAAATAATAATTTTACAAATTTATAATTTTATATGTATAATATAATTTATCAAATAAAAAAGAAGCTCATGCAAAATAAATATGATGAATGGTCATTAAAATCATTTTTAATTGTTATAAAAGATAATACATATTTAATTTCGAGAACGATCGTGTTAATATATTATACAATTCATTATTCAAACTGGCGTGGGTTATATAGTATATTATAATTTCAAGTAAAAAAATGGTACCATATAATCCCTTTTAAGGTATCAGTCTTAAAAATGACAAGAAACAATCCATAAAATTAAATAACAAACATGAGATAAAATAGCACTCAATGGTAGTGAATTAGTACATATAGGCCTATTCCATCCATTTGACAAACAAACAGCCATAGAGATTACATCAATTTCAAAACAATGCAGATCCTATAGGGTTGTAAGCACAAGCATCTCTAGTCATGGTAACAACTGAACCTTTCAGCAATTTAGAAAACAACTGATGAACTTCATCAATTCATAAAAATATATTGACAATTAAAAAAGTTAACCTCATTATTGATCCCAACACTCAAAGAGCAATTAATCAAAAGCATACACATCCGCAAAGGTCATTGAGTGTACAAACTGCGAGGATTACCTAATTTCACAGACCTCGGTCGAGAGAAACTTCATCATCAGGGTCTTTTTGACTTGCAACGTGTACTCTTATCACTCCTCAAGTGACTTTTCGTCTACATCAGAATCTCCATACTGACAATTTTGAAAGATATTGACATGGTTACCACACCTAAGTAAATGTATCAAAAGAACATCATTTGTTCCCCGATTCCCGACTTCATACAAATATTTAAATTCAATAGAGCTAAGTAGGACATACGCTGAGCCTTCAGTGCCTATGACTTGGTAAAGTCTCTTGTTATGCAAGGCCAAAAATGAGTCATAATAAAGGTCACACGTCTTTAGCAACACAGTGACCCAAGTCAGGGACTGATATTCCACTTGAAAGATGAGCTAAAAATTGTATGCTATGTCTATGTCACTATATAGGTACATAAAAAAGAGGAACATGACAAACATACTTCATTGCTATCTCTCCATCCAAACAAGTAAGATGCTAAGCCACGTATTTTCTTTTGAGACCTTAATGCTTCAACATGTCATTTTTGTCTTTCAGCAGCCTGTTAATCACAAAGATAGAATATTTAGGAAAGGGAACAAATACATAAAATAAGCAGTGGAGAATAATAAATCCAGTAAATTTTTGCCTGCAAGCTAAAGAGCATAAAAATCTTGGCGTGCAAGTATATGAAGTTGTACAGCAAAATAACACAATCACTGAAAGCAATATGTATCTACATCTTGCATCTAACAGGAGCATCATAAATTATACAAAAATAGTGGAACAAGGAATAAAGACCAATAGAGTTCTAGGAATTCACTTTCTTAATTAGAATAAAAGGAACATAAAGGAACAAATTGAAGCTACACTGGGAAAAAACATTAGTATATTTAGTCTTTGCTACACTTATCTGAAAATCCAGGCCACTTCCCTGCTATCTAACTATGACAAGATTTGGTACATTGCTTTTGAAAATTGAAAGTGGACACTCACATTTTGGGGACAGAGGGAGTATTAGTTTCAAATGTTGAGGAAGTATGGTCATCCAAAAGAGGCAATAAATATTACGATACTACCAAACTGAGGAAAGAGAAAACTAATCAAAGTGTGGACACATAACCACACCCTACTCATATTCTGCTCTTTAACTAAGATGGAAACTGATACATCTTGGATAAAATTGTTTTAGGAAGTTAAAAGAAATATACAAATTCAATATCATAAATTGAAATTTATTTAAGCCACTGCATAAAGAAGATATAATAATGCCAAAAAAATTAAAGCAAAAGTTTCAGTATAGATCAAACCTTTCGGAGTTTTGTCAACACTGAATCTTCTAATTCCTTGTATCTAGCACCAACAAGATTACTTAATTTTGGACTCTCAGATTCCACAGGTTGCTGGACACTTTGGAAAGGAGCAACTACAGCTGGCTGAAGAGGAAGGACTAGAAGAGGATTTGAAAGATCACCACACGCACTCCCGGTGGCAGCCACCTGCAAAATGGGAAATAACATTTCAAAGCGCCACATATTGTGGTAAGAGGAATATTATATATATGTAATGATGAGTAATTTTAGCTCTAAGAATGTAGGTATCAAACTTACAACGGCATCTTTTGAGGCCATAACAATAAGAGCCGATCCTTTCTTTTTATTAGAACTTCTGATGACCACGTCTTCAACCTCACCGAACTCCTCAAACACTTCCCTTAATCTTTGAGCACTATAATCCTCACCAACCTTCTCCCAAGATACCTTGAGCAACTTTTCCTTATCTAACCCACCCTGACCACCAAATGTACTCTCTTTTATCCCTGTCGATGTCCCTTTCTTTAGTGTCGATGCAGCAGATTTTGCTTTATCAGTTTGCATGGCGCGGATTCTGGCAATCTCTTCCCTAAGTTTTCTAGCAATTATTTCTTCCTCATCGCGAGCTTTTGTGGTTGGGTCAGGAGAAAATGCAGCTCGCTCTCTTTCTTCAAGATCTGACATCATCTTTCGACGCTTGGAATTTTGTTGTGATTGACGCTGAAGCTTTTCGCATTTAACTCGAAGGAGATCATCAAATAGCTTTCTAGCTTTTTCATCCTTGAGGATCTCATATGATGTCTTGAGCTTCTGAAAGTTCTCATGTGCATTTGGGTCATTTAGTCTCTTGTCCGGATGCAATTCCAAAGCCTTTGAGCGATAGGCTTTTGAAATTTCTTTTTCTGAGAGTTTGGCCCCTTCTTCCCCAGTTGGTAAGCCAAGAATAACATAATGATCCACCTCCATTTCCATATTCTTCTGCTGATTCACTATTCAAAAAGAAAAAACAGAAGTCGTTAATAAACAAGAAAACAATGAAACATCACTACAAGTTTAGTATCTGTAACGCCCCCCAAAATCGAGACTATTTCTCTTCCCGATCTTGTGCGTTAATACTATTTTCTTCTAGCTTTAAAACATTATTTAATGTTAAAATAGCTAAAAATGCAGAATAAAATATATTTTTTTCTGCTATTCATTCATTCCTCGAATCTCAACCTTTACGAATCATTCTTTCAAACATATCCTTATTTAAGAACAAATGATCTTCATCTATTAAATAATTCAAAGATTTACTTCTCTGTGGTTTACACATGTAAAATACCATCATCAGAGTTTAATACATTCAGCATTAAACAACTAGTCTTCTTTTCATGAGCTCCTAATCACGAGAGTTCGCAACATAACTTTAACCTGCAAATTAAACAAGATTGAACACGACGGCCCAACAATTCTAACAGCCTATCATGCATCACATAGCACATAGGTTCACATTCAGTTCATGCATTCATATGATTAGAGTTCAAGTATATTACAAATGCATGATCAAACTTATGCGCTGCTAGTAGCAACATACGTACCATAGCATACTACACATGTTCTGTACCTGTCATTCATTGCACATATATATTGAGTTCCCTGACTCAATTCAACAATTAGTCATATTTTGACCTTCATCATTCACAAAGAAATTAATGCAGTTCATAAGCATCACATATCTATAAACATAAGTCATGCTAACATCTATCTATAGCAATTATAAGTCCACGTAAATAAACTGAGAAACTTGCCTTGATTGGAGATTACTGAAAAATTTAACTTAGTTTTCTCTCCACAAATCCTGCACAACTGTGTTTACATATATACACACATTAGATAACCAACTATGTCACAAAACATGCATGCATATATTTAATCCATGATTATTAGTTTATTTAAATTATAATATTTTATTCTCATCTTAAAACCAGCTTAGGTTCCTTTGAAAACTTTGTCCGTTTTAACCTTTTTACGCATAATAAAGGTTTCTCATATCATTAATATGTAAACATTTCACATTCTTGAAGTTCAAACCATCCATACCTCATTTTAGAAATATCTTTTGCTTTTACTCGCAAATTCGAGATTTAAATAATTAGTTTATAGCTCTTATAGTAAAGCACGACTTACTATATCATTTCCTTTATTTATATTATTTTTATACCTTTTTGATAGCTCATAAGTTAACTCGACCCATTGCCTCATACACAAATATTCTATTTTATTAGCAAATTAGTTTCGCACTTTGCTTCATGAATAACTCACATCCTTGCTTCGTATATATATTAAATATATGTATATATACGCCATAACATAAATCTTAGCTCAAAATCGCCATTTTGAACCCCAAAAACCTTTATTTCATCACTTTTATGTTCATTACAATTTTCTAATGGTTCTATACTTTTCATTTTGCTATAAAACCATTTTCACATACTATTTTCGGCTTATCTCTCTTAAATATGTAAATTTATATTTACATTATATTTTTATTACATTATTTTTTTCGTGGCATAACTTGTCACATAACGTCAAAACTTATCTCTTGGACTTTATTAGACTTAACATTGCTTAAAATCTAGCCCAAACAAGATCCGGAATGTCGAACATCAAAATAACCAATAGCGGCTACACTCGGCGTCGCCCGTTTTTATGTTCTAACATGCTCCTTCACTCATTTTTAGTTCTCAAACCATTAATCAAATCGCGGCGAATTTCTAGTATGTTATAGAACTTATGACATAGTACATTTAAAAATTTTCTAACCGCGAAAACAAGCTACGAACATTGATCAAAACAATGCTCAAAAAGCCCGCCAAGCGACTGCACGGCGCGGCGTGGCACAACACTAGCTGCTGCCGTGCTACCGCCTTGCATAACGAATGAGCTAATTTGCGATTTTCTCATGCCTTGCTCGCTTATTGGAAAATTCCCAAATTTCAGAATGTTTTTCGTATCGTATGAGAATATTTTTAAAAAATATGAAACCCCCATTTTGGGTTCATTAGGCAGCCCAAACAGAGCCCCAAAAGTGTACATTCATAACCATTTTTCACTTTCGTTTCAGTTTTACCTTCTCTCGCTAAAACAGTCATAATTTTTTCATTTCAAAACATTTTTGAACGATTCTTGGACCCCACGCGAAGCTAACTTCCAGGGTTACAACTCTTATTTACTGACCTTTTCCAAATTCCGAACACATCAGCCCAGAAAATTCGCGTAAGGGACAGGTCTGCACTTGAATTTTTCTGAGTTGGACAGTTTTGACGCAACTACTTTGAACGGTCAAAACTCTTTGCTCCGAAGTCGGAATTAGTCCGTTCCGAAGTCTATAGGAAAGCTTATTCAGTGCACTATTATTCCCCAAAAGCCCAAAATTTTCTAAACAATCTAGCTAAACCCAAATTTTCGCTTTTGGGTCAGCAGTCAACTAGTTTTATGGACTTCTCATTTTGACATCCAAAACTCGCCTCGACTCGTTCCAACCCAACTTTCTTTACAAATAAGTCTTATTTAACATAATAAGACTCGTCTAAGGTCTCGGATCCGTTAAATTCTAAACTTTTAATCATTTTACTCTTTAAGGCCATTTAACGAACATAATGCGTTTGTCAAAATGGTGGGCTGATTTCATGGGGTTTTGTTTTCATTCTAACCCAAATTCTTCCTCCTTGTTACTCCGCGCACCATATACTAGCTCCATATCTCTAATTACAATCATTAGAACTCATTTACATAATCAATTCCAAGCCAAAATTAAACATACTAAACTAACTAGTTTACTAACAAAACTAACTTTTTCATTTCTTAATTCAAATCAAAACTTGATTTATTATAAAGAAAATTAATCTAAATTTACATCAAAGCTAACTAAACTTCCAAAATTCAAACAATTTCATACTTTTTGCTACTTGTGATCAAGATCCAAGCTCTTGCAAGGTTCCAATTTTGGATTTAAGCTTTAGCTCAATTAGGATGTCAATTTTTGGAACTCACGGTTAAAAGAATTTGTGGGCATAAGAGAGCAAAATTTTTGTTGAGGAGAGAGGAATTTTCGGCTAGTAAAGGGAGAGGAGATAAATTGCTAAGTTCTCAATTTGCAAGCAATTTTGGCTTGACCTTCAAGAGAAATTCTTGCTCCCTACACTTGCTCTCATTCACGGCAATAGCAAGGGAAAAGGAGAAGGAAAACTACCAACTTGGCCACCAAGTTTAAAATAGTAGTATGGGCATTTAAGGAATTAACCAATTTAGCTTAATTAAATAATTAAATCAATTATTCTTTTAATGTTTTTATTAAGTAGTTTAATTACCAACCTAAGTAACTTAATTTAATTAAATAAGTTACTACATAAACCTTCTTAAAAATGTTCTACCCTTTTGGAATCATATTATTTTTATAGCCCATCTTTGATATATAATTATATAATACATAATCTTATATACATAAATTATATATTTATTTTATAATTTATGTATAAAATATCTTATATATGATATAAGATCATCATAGTATCTTATATATAATGAATTACACTTTGACTTATTCCTTAAGACTCTTAGAGTATATCAAAGGGTATGCTTGAGTGTAATAAGTTAGATATGGAGATAATGAATGATCAATAAAGAATCTACCACTTCTAGTAAAAGAAGAGAAATGTCATATGTGATTCGATAAATGACAATCCAAGAATCCTTGGCCAAGGTGGAATGAAATTAGAAAGTAGTTTCTAATTTGCATTCATTAGGAGTTTTGCATTTAGGAATCTAAATACATATAAGTAAATAAAATAAGACTTGATTAGTAATTCCATGTCTTATGTTTAATTGGGACATTGTATGGTGGAATGATTGAATTGTACGATAACTATTTACTCAAAGGTTCTTTTATGATTAATGTTGAAATCTATATTATCCGGAAAGTCTTTGATCGCTAGGGAGGCTTATCTATGGTGATAAAATAAATCTGTAAGGCTTTGTGAAGATCAAAGTAGCAATCAAATTGACAAAAATAGCGGAAGCAAAGTAAAATTAAATTTTAAAATTTTCACAAACCAATTAGCCGGATCATCCTTTATGCATATTATTAATTAAAATGAAAAACAAGAAGTTATGGAATTATACCCTTGTAGATATGAGCCTCCACAGGTACAAGTTTAACTCCTACTTCTCCGCGATCTCCTTAAATCTTCGGGTAGATTTCTTCCTTTGATCAATGTTAGCCAACCAAGTGTATGGCCTCTAGAGGTGATCCACCAAGGAAGAAGAATATTCAATAAGAAGGGAGTAGGAGTAACAGGAGAAACAGCCTGCAGAGGGAAGGAGGGAGAAGCCAAGAAATTGACAGGATCGAGCAGCAGAGAGAGAGCAGAGCTCCAATTAGCCGTTTACTTGTGTTTACGTAAGAAGATAATCAAGAGATCGGGTTATTTAGGTTGAGGGGGGTAGAGATATAATTTAGTAAAATAGAGGGGCAAAATAGATATTAAAATTGGATAAATCAACTTGTTAAGAATGACTTATAAGTCATTTTTAAATAAGTTATAAATTATTATTTATTTATTTTGACTTATAAATTAACTTATAAGTTAAAAAATAAGTATTTGTCAAACAACTTAACAATGACAAAGGACTTATAAGTTGGTAAGTCATTGTCGAATCGAGCCATGGAGACTTATCTATGGACCAACTTATGAAGACAACAAACTTAGAACCTATTCGACAATAACTTATTTTAAAATGACTTAAAGTTAAAATATAATTAGCTTATAAGTTGTTTTAAGTTGTGATTTATAAGTAAAAACATTTGATATCAATTTGACTTATAAGTCAAAAAATAAGTTAAAACAAGTTATGAAGGAGTTCGGCTCATAATGACTTGTAAGTTAAAATCAAATGTTAAGAGTACTAAAAAAGGAAATTAATAAAAAGAGAAGTAAAATAGAAGAGGGGAAAATAGACATTATATTTAGTCAAACTAACTTATTTTAAAATGACTTCCAAGTAATTTTAAAATAAGTTAAAAATACTTGCTTCTTTTTTTACTTGAAAATCAATTTCTAAGTACAAAAATAAGCGTTGACAAATAGAGGAATAGTGGCAAATGAACTAAGTTATAAGTCATTGTCTAACAGACTCTTAATTAAAGAAATATTTAAAGAAGTGTGAAGGAAAGAATCAAATAATCAAGTGTTAATCTTATTACCTAAAAAAGAAGAAGCAGATTGATATGAACCAAGAGAGAAGAGATCGATTGCAGTGCACAGAGAGAGAGAGTAGCAGATCGGTAAAGTGCCTTTGTTTACGTTAAGAAGTGCTAAAAAATTTTGGGTTAAAAGGGTAAAATTGTCGTTTAGAAAAATAATGGAGGGTAGAGTTATCATTACGCTTTGTCAAAGGTGCTTTTATAAAATGACTTATAAGTCATAAAATAAGTCACTTTCAAACACCTTTACAGTTAAAACACAACTTATAAGTTGATTTGACTAACTTATAAATTATTGTTGAATAACATCTACATACATATATATACACGCGCGTATATATATATACAGCCAAGTTCAAAAGTATAAGACTTAAACAACATAATTCCTTAAACAGCATAACTATTTAAACCTTCTGTGTTTTTTTCTAAAAACCCAAAACATTGTTCCGTGTTTTTTCAGAAACCCAAAATCGTGCCCTAGCTTCTCTCTTCTCTCCATAGCTTCTCTCTTCTCTCCATCGCTTCTCTCCAAATCTTAACCCAAGCTTCTCTCTAAATCGGCAAAAAGCTTCTCTCTTCTCTCCAAATCGAAGCTAGGCAAGTCTCAGAGATCCAAAACCGAGTCCTTTTCCACTCTTTGTAAGTCATTAATATTGTATGCTATTTTCATCTGATTTTGTATGCTATTTTTGATCACTCTCAATTTGAATTATTGCGTTTATTCTGTATGGTGGGTGGGGAGTTGAGTACAATAGTTGCTGCATGAATTAGTAGAATTACCTCAAATTTTCTTCTTTGTTTCGGTATTAACTACTGATAAGTCTTTTGAGTTGTAATTACCAAAGAAAAGAAAAGTTTTTGAGATTTTTGTATTATTTATAACATTGAATAATTGTTTGATGTTTATGCATTCAATAATGCATCAAGAGTTCTAGTGGAACCTTATTAACTATGCCGCTTTTAAACCCTGCAGTTAGTGCTAGAAGAAAAGGAAAAGCTTGAGAAAGATCATTACAGTCTCCCTGTGGGAAAGTACGGAAGGGATGATGAGGACATGATCCTGTGGTTTTTGAAGGACCGTAAGTTTTCTGTCAAAGAAACCTCTCAAAATTGACTAAAGCAATTGTAAATAAGTTTTCTTAATTCTTCCTCTCGAATTAATGGTCTCAGTATTGTATTTTAATTTGTGTAGTCTGAATTATCATGAGACTTGAGAGGATCTAAATTGTTGTTTTCGTTTATCAGTATTTTTAAATGTTAAGAACTTGCTTTGGTTCCATCTGTCCCTGTTGTTGTCTAGGAATGAAGAAAAGAATCAGTATATCATGTTCATAGATACCAAACTGTTTTTTAAATCATGTATGTTTTTTTGTTGATTATTATTTTTTAATCATTGGCCATTGGACTGTTTGTTTGTTTTTTTGCAGGGGTAGTACATAGTGCCATATACCAGTAATCGATCTGATAGAACTGCATCCGTGGATGATGATTTTGAAATTTGGAGGTGAAGCTTTTTAAAATTGACAAAGCTATCGTCGATGTCAAAGATTAATGGAAGATATGTTATATTTATATTGTTGAGCACCACAGACTAAGAGGGGCTTATCTGATCCCAACGCCTAAAACACATGTTGCATCCCAATATATAAAAAAAAAACCAAAAAAACAACTACAAACCATTGTTTCCTGTGGCTCTCCAATCAATTAAGTGGCAGACAACAAACTCCAACTCATGCTTAACACAGATTCTCTTAAAAAAATATCACTAAAATAATACCTTTCTAATGAAGACATTATAGCTGAAAAATAAGTACATCCCAATGATAATAAAAAAATTACTGAAAAAAGTCCTAACATTAAAAAATTATGCATTTTTCTCTGATTAGGCAAATTCAGTAGTAAAGACTGTAGGAAAAAAACAGAAAAAAGAAGAAGAGAAACATTAACATTTAAGAGAACATAAAGCTTGTCAATTTGGAAGTGCATAATGTACCACTGAAATTGAAAAGTAGTGCCTCAAATCCAGATCAAAATCTCCTCAATTACCACTAACCCGTCAACTCAAACAACACATCCAGACCAAATTCAATATTAATAAAGAAAATACAAGAAACAAAACAGAACAGTAAAAGTAGTGAAATTAAAAAGAATATTAAAGACTTACAAAGAGTGGAAAAGGACTCGGCTTTGGATCTCTGAGAGCTTCGATTTGGAGAGAAGAGAGAATCTTTTTGTCGATTTGGAGTGAAGCTTGGGTTAAGATTTGGAGAGAAGCGATGGAGAGGAGAGAGAAGCTATGGAGAGAAGAGAGAAGCTATGGAGAGAAGAGAAGCTGGGGGAACGGTTTTGGGTTTTTAGAAAAAAACTTGGAAGGATTAAATAGTTATTATATTGTTTAAGCCTTGCTTTTGAACTTGGCTATAGAGAGGGCCGGTCTAACAGCCCAATTTCACATCGA
Source organism: Panax japonicus (assembly GCA_020205505.1). Classification (NCBI taxonomy): domain Eukaryota; kingdom Viridiplantae; phylum Streptophyta; class Magnoliopsida; order Apiales; family Araliaceae; genus Panax; species Panax japonicus. The sequence goes on from CM035106.1 coordinate 48,104,810, forward strand.
AAAATAAATTTAAGGATAAATTACATATATTAGTACATTTTTAGAAATATTTACAAAAATCATACACCTATAAAATAATTACAAAAATATTACACTTTTTCATATTTATTTACAATATTAGCGTAATTAGAATTCCTTAATTTAAGGGATTACTATTAATTGACTGATATAGTAAATCAGGTGATTTTTTTGAAACGCGTGTTCCTTCTTTTTCTCCCAACTTCCATAATTTTCGTACTTTCTCTCTCTAAAATCTGCTTCTTCTTCTGCTTCTTCTTCTTCTTCGTACAAGGTTAATGAATATTTTTCTTCTTCTTCGTCATAGTTGTTCGTACTGGGTGGCGTAAATTGGTTAATGAATATTGATCTCCTTCATGCTATTGGGGGATGCAACTGGTTTGCATTGTCTAATAGTCCTTTATTTTTTTAATTTACTTTTGTTGCACTTGTTGATTCACAGGTTGTTCAAGTTAGTGAAAATAATGTTTTGGATCAGAAAGCATACATGTTCTATTATCGAGATAATAGAAATTTTGCTTCAAACTTGCCTCTTGATGTTATTCGGAAAGAGATCATGGCGACAAATGTCATGGGAAGAAGTTCAAGTTCATAGTCAGAAGATATTTTCAAACCAAAAAATTTTAAAGGTGTGTTAATTTAAATTTTGTTATTATTACTATCATATAACTGTTTGGTTACTTCTGCATTATGTTTTGGTTACTGTTAATTTGGGATTTGGATACTATTTTTGTTACCTTGATTTGGTATTTTGGTTACTTTTTTATGTTGTTATGGTTACCATGTATTTGCTTAGTATACATGGTTGACTAAACTGGTTTTGGTGTACATGTTGTTTATGTATTTGTTACCATTAATATATGTTTTGGTTACTAATATATAACTGTTTGGTTACTGTATTAGTATATTTTTTTGTTACTGTTAGCTTATGATTTGGATACCATTCTTTTTCCCTCAATTAGGATTTTGGTTACTTTTATATGTTGTTTTGGTTACAATATATTTGTTTAGTATACATTGATTGACTAAACTGAGTTTGAACTACATGTTGTTTAGTATACTAGACTAATTTATGGGGGCTTGATGTAATGCTTACGTTGTAGCTACGCCAAGCAATAAAAAATATATACTATCATATAACTGTTTGGTTACTTCTGCATTATGTTTTGGTTACTGTTAGCTTGAGATTCGGATACCATGTTTGTTACCTTGATTTTGTATTTTGATTACTTTTTTATGTTGTTATGGTTACCATTTATTTGCTTAGTATACATGGTTGACTAAACTGATTTTGGTGTACATGTTGTATATGTATTGGTTACCATTAAAACATGTTTTGGTTACTATCATATAAATATTTGGTTACTTATTTAGTATGTTTTTGGTTACTGTTAGTTTCTGATTTGGATTTCATTTTTGTTTCCTTGAGTTGGGATTTTGCTTACTGTTTTTTTGTTGTTCTGGTTACAATATATTTGCTTAATATATGGGTTGACTAAATTTTGTTTGGTCTATATGTTGTTTATGTATTGGTTACCATTAATATATATTTTGGTTACTAACATATAACTGTTTGGTTACTTCATTAGTATATTTTTTGTTACTGTTAGCTTATGATTTGGATACCATTCTTTTTCCCTCAATTGAGATTTTGGTTACTTTTATATGTTATTTTGGTTATAATGTATTTGTTTGGTAAACTGTTTATGATATAAATATTGTTTATATCTGGTTACTAATGACTGTGTAAATCTAATTTTTTTTATTTGCAGTTATGGAATCTTTACTATGATGCAATAGAAAATTCATTGGAAAAGTTATATATTGGTGTGACATGGAAGTCCTCGACATTATTACCAAGAAATTGAACCCAAGACAGTTGAAGAAGTTTAAGGCATCATTAGTTTGTGGATGTATTATTTTTGTAAATAATAAACCCAAGTCATAATAAACCATGTATTTGCTTAGTATACATTGATGTATTATTTTTGTAAATTCCTTCAAATATATTCTACAAGGTTTATGCTATTCTATTTCTACTTCCATTTCCACAAACACATCTTACATGTTCTGGTTACTTTTATATAACTATTTGGTTACTTCTTTATTATGTTTTGGTTACTGTTACCTTATGGTTTGGCTACTATTATTGTGTCCTCAATGTGGAATTTCAGATACTTTTACTTTTTTATTCTGGTTAATATGTAATTGTTTAGTATACATGGATTGCCTAAACTGGGTTTCATTACATGATGTTTCTGTTTTGGTTACCATTAAAACCTGTTATGGTTACTATCATATAATTATATGGTTACTGTTTTATTATGTTACATTATGGTTATAATATACATAGATTGCTTAAACTGAGTTTCATTACATGATGTTTCTATTTTGGCTACCATTAAAATATGTTCTGGTTACTATCATATAATTATATGGTTACTGTTTTATTATGTTACATTATGGTTACTGTTATTAGTAACCAGATAGTTACAAGCTTGTATTAGGACAAATATTAATTGTTAAATGTACATGTGTGAGTGTCCTATTTATCTACAAGCTTGTTAGTAACCAGATAATTATAAGCTTGTATCAAGACTGTTATAAGCTTGTATCAAGACTGTTATAAAGCTTGTATATGTTTACTTTATATTGATAACTCATGATGGAATCAAAAATAAAAATATTAATCAACATCAATTTTTGGTTACTGTACACCATCAAAAATGTTACCAACCATGTGGTTAATGGTTACTAACAGTAAATAATTATATATTCCTGTAAACAATTAGATTTGTTGTATTGGTTACTGTCAGTCTCCATTGTCTAACAACTGAATAAACATTATAAAGTAACCAAATCAATATTAGACAGTAACCAAATTACATAATATTAGTAACCAGAAAATAAACTAAATTTTTACATGCAAATTTGAAGGCCTAAATGATGGAATTTGACCAAAAAACCATGCAGTTCACCAGTAAAGCTAGTGACTTTTGATCGTTGACCCGTTTCTAATGAAATTAGGCTCTGAAAACGCCAAAATCCGACACTCCAAACTTGACAGAAAATTGCCAAATTGTCACTGCAACCAAATAAACATTATACTGTAACCAATTAAATAGTATACAACAACTAATATTTAACAGTTGTATGAAGATAACCAATGTAGTCAATAAGTAACTACTAATATAAAATAAATAATTATAAAACTCAATAACATTATAGAGTAACCAAATAAATATCTTTCAGTATCTAAATACATATTATACAGTAACCAAGATATATGTAATTAGTAGCCAAGATTATAAAAAATATTTTTACATTCATTTTACAACCAAAATAATCAGTAATGACTTTGTTATAAATTAAAGACTAACATGTGTATAAAGGTAACCAATGTAGTTAATCAGTAACCATCAATATAAAAAAATCAGTATAAAACACAGTAATATTATGTAGTAACCATGGTAATATTACACAGTAAACAAGTCAGCATTATAAACTAACCAAATCCAGATTAGACAGTAACCAACATATATTTACTTAGTATCCATAACATAAAACATATTTGAAAGCATTTTACAGCAAAAACAAATAATATAAAAAATATCAATATGTACTTAAAGGTGTACTGGTTACTATTAGTCCAAACATCAAATTTGGTGTATTGGTTACTATTAGTCCATGTAATCAATACAATGTAGTCAATAAGTAACATCCAATATAAATGAAACAATTACAAAAGAATATAACATTATAATTTTACACAATAACCAGGTCAGCACTATTGAGTAACCATTATAATTTTACATAGTAACAGTCAGCAATAGACAGTAACCAATATAATGTAAAATAATATCCAGGTCAGTATTAGTCAGTAACCATTATAATTTTACACAGCAACCAACTCAACAATATTCAGTAACCATATAATGTTACACAATAATCGAATCAGCATTAATCAGTAACCAAAAATAACCAGTAAAAATAGGGTTTTCCTTGCATTTTACAATAAAAAAACAACCAGTATAATTTATTTGTTACCAACTAAAGGCAGACTTTTGTAAGAATGTAACCAATTTGGCTAACAAGTAACCATTAATATAAAAAACATAAGTAGAAGTGTACATTAATATGCTTCAACAATCAATAATATAGTAACCAATTAATCATTGCAGTAATTAAGTTTGCATTATTCACTAACCAAGTCAGCATGAGTCACTAAATAATATTTTTACACACTAACCAAGTCAGCATTATAATAATTTTATACAGTAACCAATTCAGAATTAGTCAATAACCATTATAGTGTTACACAGTAAACAAGTCAACATTTGTCAGTAACCAATATAATATTACATAGTAACCAAATCAGCATTAGTCAGTAACCAAGTCTGCATTAATTAGTAATATTATGCAGTAACCAAAATAGCATTAGTCAGTAACTAAGACATCATTAGACGGTATAATGTTACACAGTAACCAATACAAAATAATCAGTAACCAAACCAACATTAGACAGTAACCAATTTATATAACCTTAGTAACCATAATATAAAACATGTTTTCAAATACATTTTGCAAGCACAACATTCAGTATTCAAATTTTGTGACAATTTAAGTTCGAAAAACTTAAGAAAGATAATCAATTTAGTAATTCGTAGTAACTATAAGTATCTATATGCTTATAAGTTTTAAACTTACATACCACAGTATTTGAATCGAAGCTGATGTTGATTTTGTATTCAACAATCACTGCAACAATGTTTTTGGTTACTGATCTTGAAGGCAACGTTGATTTTGTATGCTATTTTTGATCTTACAGATTCGTCGCGACAACAGTTTTCTTCTTAGAGATGCAAGATTACTGCAGTGGTGTGTCGCGACGAAAAGCTTCGTCTTCTCCGATCTCAGTGGTGTGTCGCGCAGTGGTGAAGATTTGGATTTCTCTGGTATCAAAGTTGCATGTTTTGTTCAGTCGCTTGATTTTAGGAGTGGTTAGTTGCATATAGGAGAGTCCGTAACTGATGTATACGTAATTTTAGCAACTTTATATTGTGTTGTTTTATTTTTGTAATTATGTTGTGTGTGTTTTATTTTTATAATTACTTTCTAAATGTTGTATATTAATGTAAAGGACCCTTATTTTAATCTCTTTATCAGCAAGAGAGTCAAATGACAGTTCTTTATACAAAATGATATTTATCACTCTCATTTAAATAAAAAAATTCATCCATTATTATCCCCCTCATCTTCATTTTTAAATTATAAAATTAATATTAACTTATTTTTAAAAAATTAATTCCAAACGTATTCAAAGTTAAATTGATATGAATTTATTTAATTTATCTCAATATAATTATAAATATTATAAAAATACTATTAATTATAAAATTTATTATTTTCAAATTTTAAATGAATCATATTAATTTAAAATTTAAAAATATTACAAATTAATTTTTTAAAAGTTAGTATTGATCTTATGTACATTTGCAGCTACAATCCATTCAATACTCATTCCATAAATTACTTAAAATTTAAAATAAAATAAAAATTATTTTACAGTGAAATACAATTGATAAATTATACTCTCTTTTATAAATTATAAGATTATTATTAATTTTTATAAGTTAATTTGATGCATTCTCAAACTTAATAATTTTGCTAAGAATTGTGAAATTAATAAATTTTATAAATAGTAGTATTTTTTTCTAAATAAGTTACAATATGTATTAATTAAATTTATATTAATTTTAAATTTAAAAAATCGCATACTTCAAAAAAGATTAATAAATTAAAAGCGATTTTATAATTAAAAACAAGAGGTTGTAGTATATTACATCTATCATAAATTCTAACGCGTGAAGCCAATACAAAGGTCAAATAGTTACAAGGGTCTTGACTGTTAGAACTTTCAAATTTTAAAATTTTATTATCTAAGAAATCAATATAAGGAGCCTAATGGGTACATAATGAAAAAAATTAAATTTTTATCCTGTTTAATGACCCAATAGCAATACAGAGTAGGCATAAAAATAAGGAAACTATTGTGAATGCTCTTAGGCTTGACTTGTGCTAGTTGAACTAGCGGAGGGCGTGTTTAAAATTTGAATCACACCCCTTGATTATTACAATGGAAGGTAAACTTCATTCTCCCCGTGCTCAAGCTATCCCACAAGCAGCTGAAATGGTGTGTGTAGAGCTCTTTGCGATTTCCTTGAAGGTAGATCATGATCTGTGTATCTAAAGTGTGAGATAGTTTCACACTACAATAAAAAGGCTTATTTTCGACGGAATGTTCTTTGGTAATAAGACTATTCCATCGAGGGTAACCTCATCTCCAACGGAAAATTCGGTCGAAAATTCGGTCGTATATAAGTACGTTGAAAATAAGTTCGTCGATTCTTCGGTCAGGAATACTTAAAACCGACGGACCTATTTGCGACCGAACATTCCGTCGGTGTTAATCTATCCCCGACTGAAATGTGTCTGTCGAGGATATTCGGTCGATGATAATCATGTCACGTGGCACCCTGACAAAAATGGGACATCACCTTAAGAGTGACAGAATTCCGTCGACTTTATAACGCGTCCGTCGAGGATAATCTGTGACGACCCCAAAATAAGTCCATTCCACCCAACCCATTCTGAGTCGCCAAATACATGGTACAAATATAACTACAACTTCAATAATACAAATGTCGTGTGAAATACGACAATACATACTGTGAGTTTAAATACAGATATTGCCGTCTAGACAATATCCACACGCAAATAAATCCCCATCATAATTATTGATACATTATTTTACAAAAATGATGAGGACTACTAAACAACTCTCTCTAGAACCTTCATTCCATACCCCGACTCGATCCTGCTATGTTCTCACCTCCTGAGAAGAAAATGGAACAACAAGGAAAAGGGTGAGCTCAACTAGCCCAGTAAAGAATATTATGACTAAGATAATATACAACAAATTATCGTTAGTCTTCAACAGGGAAAAATCTAATAGAATACAATAGACAACAAGTTTTAGATCAACAAATGCAGCGGAAACAACAATCCATTAGAAGAGTCACGTAGAGGATGAATTCTACTGTCTTCTAAGATTTAAAAGTCCATCATCAATATTTCATCCCTGTAACAACAATCAATATACATCTTTAATCATCTTTGCACTACAGGCCAAAGATATTCATTTGTATCACCAGTTGGTCATGTTCATCTCAACACCTAATCATCTTTGCACTACGGGCCAAAGAGATTCATTAGTTTAATCATTCATCTTTGCACTACAGGCCAAAGATATTCATCAATTGTTCATGTTCATCTCAACACCTGTATATCTTTGCACTACGAGCCAAAGATATTCATAATAAAATCAACCATCTTTGCACTACAGGCCAAAGATATTTAGTAACACCATCATTTAGGACTGAGGATGATGAAAAATATTTTAAAGGAAACGAATCCAGTGAAACAAAATAACAAGTATAAAGGATTCGTACTCTAAACAATCCGAGTTCAAAAATACTTCATAAATAATCATACTGAAGTAAAATTCAAGAATGATCAAAACATGGATACAATCAAAGCTAGTATCCAGAATAGATATTTTGGACAAAAAGAAGAATTTTTTTTTCGGTGAATAGTGCCGTATTCGTGAATAGTGCCGTATACGTGAATAGTGTCGTATACGTGAATAGTAACTCCGACACCAAAAGATAGAAATTTCACAAAAAATATCATCATGCTTCATGAATAGTACTCGTGAATAGTAACTCATGAATAGTAACTCATGAATAGTAAACCCGACATGAAAAAGTTCCAAATTTGATAAAAAGTTTCAACCAATATTTCAGCATAATGATATTGAAGAAATAATATCATTTGAGAAGAAAATAACATCCCTTACCTCAAAATAACCGTACTTCTGACTGAATTTCGGTATAGTGCTGACAGAAACTCGCACCGTATAGCAACACTCAAAGTATACTCACAAAGATACGCTTGATAATATAGAGAGAGAAAGAGAGAAAACTTTTTTTCTGGTGTGATTTTCAATTCTAACTTAGCCCTCTATTTATAGGAAAATGTTAGAACGCCAAAGGAGACTAAATTAATAAAATATATTATTATTTATTCAAAATTCTTACCCACATATTTTGAAAACACTAGCATGCCTTCTTTGGTCAAAAACATCAGCCACCCATGTGCCAACAACCACAAAAACGTTTTTCTTATATAAAATAATTAAAACTTCCAAAAATCAATTATTTCGGAACTCCGAAACTTCAATAATTCATGATAAATAGCCCTTTTGCCAGAAAATTCGAATCTCGCGACTTTTTATAGGAAATTCAATTCTCTACAACTTTGTAGAAGGAAGTTTTTCCAAATTCCAAATAGAAATTGACCGAAATCCACAAACGGGTGATTTTACAGTCTATACTCAATTTTCGGTCAAAAATTATGTCCACCGACACACAAAATATGTGTTAAACATTTAATGCCACAAAAATACTCTACCTCCTCATATATTCATATATCCCACATTCATTGTAAAAATATCACCGTTAATATATTATTAAAATAATATATTTAAATGAATTATTTTATCAGAAAAAGATAAAATATTAATTTTCAACAATTGTCACATTAAAAATTTTCTCAATCTATATCCACATAAAATAAATATTTTCTTTATCATAATAATCAATAATTAATTATTCAAAAATAATATTACAGAATCACAGTACTGACAACCAGGCCGTTCCCAGGATAGAGGGGGCTTTCCAATAAGGATTTCTCCTTACTGGCGCGTAATTAGGTGACAAAACCTCTCCTTAGATAGAACTTTATAGACATTGCCAATAATGTTATCTGATAATATTATTCAAATAATATGAATTATTGATCTGATAATGGAAAATACTGTGACAATTATTGAAACAATAACAATATAAATATCAACGCAGCAATTATTGAATCAATAAAGTAATGAACAGTAACTCCTGTAGCAATTATTGAGTAGTGCCTTCTTACGCAAGGATCAATAATTCAAAATACTGTGCAATACCGTGTGCTACTGTGCAACAACGCGTATTACTGTATTTTAACCACCGGGTATTCCAACAGTGTAAACGGTAACTACGCCGTTATTTTTAAACAACTTATATTTGTCGTTTTCTTCCTCCAATCGCTTTCCGTTGTGGGGCCCACACATGGCTGCGCTGTCGTACGAATATTCCACGACAGTACGAATATTCCACGACCAAACGAATATTCCCCGACAACAATGAATATTTTATAACCACTTGCTTATTTTGAAATATTTGCGTATTTTACCCATAACTATCCACATTAATCAAATCAACCCTTACTATTCAAAATAATAATTAAAGGAAATTCCTTTTTATTTAAAAAAATTTCGGGGTCTTACATAATCGGTCAAGGATATTCGGTCGAGGCTATGCATGCCATGTGGCACTATCCCGAAAATGGAAAGAAACTTAACCTCGACGGTTTTTCGTCGAGAATACCATTATTCCGTCGAGGTTACTGTTTCTTTTTTTAAAATTTTTTTGCAATATCCAGGGATTTAACCCAAATGTTATACTTGTACCTGTACCTGTACCTGTTTTCCCAACATCACATACACAAGCTAAATTAAGCTAAATGTCAAAAACATCCCATTACTACAACTAGCATAATCGCAACAAACCAAAGTAATGAAATGTAAAACCGCATTAATCAAAGTAAATTAAACTAATGTAAATTACAAAAGATCCCACATCCCATTAAGCTAAGTGTCAAACCACAACAAAACCAAAGTAATTAATGCTAAGGTACTTTAAACTACAATATGTACGTCAAAAGTTATGTAAAATTAATACAAAAGAATTTAAACTACAAAAGAATGTAAACTAAGTCAAGCTAGTAGAGCCCCCGGTGTGAGAATGATCATCGGGTGGGCGTCGACGCTGCTCTGGAGTATGAAAATCGTCATCCCACTCGTCAGTCCGCTCGTCACCCTATTGATACAATATAATGTAACTCATTAGTCCATATATATGATTCAGTTAAAGATAACTAAATGAAAATTAAATAACATGCAGAATATATATTTGTATTTAAAACGAAATATATCCGAGTAGTCGAGTGCTGACTCAACATCGACCCAAACGCGTCCTCGACTAAGGTAACCACCATCCGAACAATCTCGTCGCGTATCGCGGCCCACTGCTCCGGAGGAATACCCGTACTCTCGGTGGTGGCACCAGCTGCAACGTCCTGCGCAAGCTGATGGAGGCGAGAACGGCTGGGCGGGACCTGATGATGGAACATCGGATCGGTCTCAAACATCTCTGACACCGCAGCCATAACACGCTGGAACAAAACATCATCTAAGCCAGCGCCCGTATGTGATGGTCCCACGGGGGCTCTCGGACGCAGACGCTGGCTAGAGCCTACAAAAATAAATATAACATGAATAATATTACAAGTTTATTTTATTCATAAACACGAAATAAACACAAATATTATACTTCCTGGTAGTGTATAGGCTGGTATCCTCGGTAACCCCAGCACTCGATACCGGCCGATAGTACTAGTGGGAGTATCCTGAGACGCGACCCAAATAGTCGTCTCCTCGTCCTGAGATAAACTAATCTCGGGCGGAGGGACGGGTGAATCTAACGTATCAGCATCGCCCCTAGCAGCCTGCAACTCTGCTATACGCTAGCTGCGGAGCTTCTCAAACCGCTCCTGTAATTTGATATACAAGTGAGTTATCTTGGTATCATCATATAAATTACGTAATATTATCCTAATAATATCTATTATAGTAAATGTATTACCCGTATAGCTAGTGCTGCTGGAGATATCGTCGAGCCCAAAGTCGAGCCCTTTGGCGTATGGACTTTATCCCAGAACTCGATCATAGTAGGAGGTCGGCCCAAGCTACTCCGCATAGCCTAGATCATATACATTAAATAAGATCACCTTAATTTACAATAGTTGCAATATAAGAATAAACTAAACTAAAGAGAAATACATACCGACTTAACCTCCTGAAACGACTGTGAGCTAGAAATATGTACAACTCGCAGCTTGCCGCGATTCTTCTTCATCTGCTTTGACTTGGTCTTGAACGCAACATCATCCCAGTACGCACACATCGCAGCCCATGCAACATCTGATACTACCAGCGGCTGATGATCTCGCAAATTAGTCCCGGGCGTTTCTTCTATCTCCCGGACTACCCTCTGTCGCATCTCATACAACCAGCTGACATAATTCTTCGAGATGTGGGCAATGATAATGGGGTCACCATCTGCCTCAGTGATGCCGGCCTCATATCTCTAGTATCTCTATCAAACAGACATAGCATACGTATAATTAATTATTTGAACAATATGTAAATAACATGCATGGACCTTGATTTAATATAAATGTAAGTCGACTTACGTGAAATTCCCGCAACACTGTCACCATGAAGCCGGCATCGTAGCGCGCGTACTGACTAAATCGCATGCAACCAGTAGGGAGATGCGCCAGGCAGATGGCGTGTACGGTCGCCTTAGCGACAAGATCCATAATACTAGAATACAAAATTTATTAATCACATTTTAATTGATTAATCACATGATAATATCATTCTAATTGAACATAAGTGATATATTAGAGTTGAAACCTACACAGACGAGCCGACATCAACTAGAACTGTGTCAGGCACTCCCGGTGGACGACCTAATCGACCGAGGTTAAGCCCTCGCAAACGCCGACGTCTAGCATCTATATATTAATATATATAGTTATGACATTGTCCAAAAATAGTAAATGAATGTACAATATAGTTATGAAAATAATATTACTGAGCCAAAAAGAATGAAACTCACTAGCATCTGAAGACGACCGTCCCTGTCAGCCGTCACCCGATCTGGAGCGGCCGACACCACGGCCACCTCCACTGCTATGTCGAGGCATATATAGCTGTACTACTGAAATAACAGACATAGATACAATGAACGATCAAATGGCCATCCTATGTGTGGGAAATATATATATATAATGATTGATTTTAGTTGTATAGTATTTACAAAACACCAATTAGTGAAGAAGTAGTACGTCGTCAAATCCGTCAAAGTCAAAATCATTTTCATCCTCTAATTCTATCTCTTCCTCTTCTGTATCAATTTCTTCCTCAATATCATCTTCTACCATCACATACGGACAAACAACCACATCTTCCTCCACTTCGTCAACATCGAGTACGTCAACGACATCATCACCCAACACATCATCATCATATACCACAACGTGGCTGGGATTGCTAACTTGTTCTTGCAACGGGTCATCCGTTCCAGAAAAATTAGTACCATCAAATGGTCGAGTCTTCGTTGTCACAACTGTATACCAGGGGGTTCTATTGTGAACGACATTAGGGGCATAGTACACTTGAGTTGCTTGGCTGGCTAACACAAATACATCATCAAACTGTAAAATAGATTTTATATCTACTGTTAAGATTCTATTACGATCAACTTTAACACCCTTTACAGTATCAAACCAGTGACACTTAAATGTAACAACCTTTTTAGCCCCTGGATAATTGAGCACAAACACTTCCTTTAATCTTCCATAGTAATTGGATTCAGAATCTCCATAACAACTTCCCAACATGACAACGTCGGAGTTGACTGATGTCAATTCATTCAAGTCATCAACCTTGAATCTATACCCATTCATGATACAACCTGGAAATGAACTAACAAGTTTGTACGTGCCTAAAATGACATCTCTAAAATGATCATACGCGCTCTCTTCTTCGACCCTTCTCTTAAACCACTGGTGAAAATTTGCATTAATGAATGTTTTCATCTGTGATTCTGTCAACCCTGGGTTAGAAGCATACGCTTCCAATTCGAATGAACTGCGTATAATAATATGGCAATTTATTAATTTTTGATTACGGATAGATAAATCATTTTCAACTTGTAATAATACATACTCGATGTACGACGATACTTCAGGCATATTTAGAAGTACGTATGTAGACACAATCTTTAAATCTTTATTGGTTAGATAAGTCTTTGTCTCATATCCAAATGGTTTAGCTGGATAAGTGAATACAACCAACTCATCATTAGCACGACCAGATGGATCCCCGACCTCATTCCGACTTAGACGGTTATGCTTTGTTGCGACTACATCGTCAAAGTACAACGAGCAGAAGTTGACAAGCTCTTCCTCCGTATAGCGTTCAGTAATAGAACCCTCTACGCGCGCTTTGTTTTTAACTTTCTGCTTTAATCGACACATATACCTGTCACATGAAAGTATGTGATATATATTACCTGATAAGTTAAATATAAAGATGACGAATATTACACAATATATGTGATATTACCTCTCAAATGGATACATCCATCGATATTGCACCGGTCCTCCAAGCTTAAGTTCATATGACAGATGAATAGGCAAATGCTCCATGCTGTCAAAGAACCCCGATGGTAAAATCATTTCTAGCTTGCACATTGTCAACACTATATTTTTCTCCATCTGCTCCACATCACTATACCTTATAACAGTTGAGCAAATATCCTGAAAGAAATTTGAAAGTGCGGAAAAAGTATCATTAATATTCCTGGGTAACATCACATGAAATGTAATTGGCATCAACTTCTGCATGAATACATGACAGTCGTGACTTTTGAAGCCAGTAATTTTTAACTGCTCAACCTTAGTACAACGAGATATATTAGAAGCATATCCATCTGGGAGCTTCAATGCGCTAAACCACTTGCAAATGTTTTCAACCTGTTGCTTGATAAAACAAAATGGAGCTTTTGGTTTTGTGTTGTTAGTTCGGAGCCACAATTCTCGTCTGATATTCATTTACTCTAAGTCTTTACGTGCTTTATCATTGTCTTTTGTTTTACCACTTGTATCTAGTACGGTGTAAAACAAGTTCTCAAATGCATTCTTTTCTATATGCATAACATCTATACAATGACGAAGTACTAGTGTGACCCAGTATGGCAACTTAAACCAAATTGGCGAGTGAGTCCAATTATGACTTTTCCCATATCCTATAGCTCTCAACGTACCATGCTCCTTCCTAGGGGGTGGAAATGTTAGATCATTTAGCTAGCCCAATATGCCGCTGCCCGACAAGCGACCAACAACCCCTTTCTTCTTTGTCTTTATGTTAAATTATGTAGACATCTTTCTATAATTGTGCTCAGCAAGAATCTACGAGCAGTTCCAAAGAAACTAGTTTTCCAGCCATGACGTAGTTGATTGCCTTGCACATCCCCCATGCAGACTGGACATGGCAACTTTCCATGAGTCGACCAACCACTAATCATCCCAAGTGCCAGAAAGTCAGTGATAGTCCACAACAAGGCTGCCTTCATCACAAAATTCTGCCCGACATATTTATCAAAAGTCTGAACACCTGTTTCCCACAGCATCTTAAGTTCATCGACTAACGGCATGAGGTACACGTTAATGTCTTTTGTAGGACTCTTATCCCCCCAGTATAAGTAAGGTCAAGAAAAGATACGGATCCCTCATATACATTGACGGTGGAAGATTGTAAGCTACCATAATAACTGGCCAAATAGAATAAGGCTAATTAAAATTATTAAATGGACATAATCCATATGTAGCCATCTCAAGCCTGACATTCCGTACTTCTTCAGCAAATTATGGAAAATTGGCATCAAAATTCTTCTATTTATCTCCATCTACTAGGTGAGTCAGCTGACCAGGCACGACATCCCTTATTTTATGCCAACTCATATGCTAAGCATTGTGCGCAGACATGAATAGCCGTTGCAACCTCGGCGCAAGAGGAAAATACCGTAAAATCTTCTTTGGAACATGTTTCTCCTTCCCTCCACATTTTGTGATCTTGTACCTTGGCGAGTTACAGATATCACACTGCACCTTATCTTTGTCCTCCCCATAATATAACATGCAATCCTGCTCACAAGCATCGATCTTCTCATACCCAAGATTCAACCCCTTAACCATCTTCTTCACCTCCTCATAGTAATTCGCGGGCAACGTATTCTCCCTGGGTAAGAACTCACTGAGAATATCAAGTAAATTATTGAATCCTCTCTCACTACAGTTATGCTCATTCTTGAAATGTAAAAGCTTCATAACTGCAAAAAGCCTGGTGTGCTTGTCATTTCCAGGATACAATGGAACACTCGATTCAGATAACAACTTGTAGAAAGCAGCTGTTGAATTATTTGGCTTTTGCTGAGAACTGCTTGACGCATGCTCGTTTTCACCCCAGTCAATATTGGTAGGGTCATACGCATCAACCAACATATGCACGACGTCATAGTTATCTGCTTGCGAATCCCCGTGATCCGACTGGTCTACAGTACTATATGTTCGTTCTCTAAACTCTGCTGATTCCCCGTGATGAATCCATGTCAAATACCCATCCATAAACCCACGTGAATATAAGTCAAATTTAACTTCATCGGCAGTCTTCCATATCATGTTCTTACACTTAGAACACGGGCATCTCATCTTTCCGTTCGGATCATCAACATGTTCTATTACTTTGTTCATAAAATTGGACACCCCTTCACGGTACGCATCAACTAATCCCCTACCATCAATTGGTATCCTACGGTACATCCAACTTCGGTCGGCTGACATCTTTAATTGAAGAAAATACCCAATTAGAATATATATGCATGTATTTAGTTTACCTAGTATATATCTCCACTCTACAGGGGTTAGACTTCTATCCCGTTCCTAGATGCGTCTCCTCACTAGTGCTATTAACAAGGTGCGTGTTTATAATATTTTAAGAAAATTTTAGCATCACCTCCCCATGGTCTTCAAGTACATGAAATAGACCAAGACAACTTATTCTAAGTATGCACTCGAAGAACATATGTAGAGACACCAGCTGAAAAATCCTCAAAAAATTATAAACACGTACGCACCTTGTGAATTAGCATCGACCTAAGTGAGAGACATAAAATCCAGTAACAGTCCCAAATTGGAGACTATTCGGCATTCACTCCTACTGAGTGAATGTCAAACGGGTTTCTAAGTTTCAAAGTATATTACATATATATATTTATGAGTGTATTGAAGAGCAAATGGAGAGTATCATTGAGTTTATTAAAAATTATGGAAAACTAAGCAAATGCTACTTAGTTTATTAGTTGCAAATCTAAGTTTCATATTAGTTGCAGTTGCAGCTAATAGTACTCCAACCGGTTCCGTGGCAGAAATTGGACAAAAAAAAGGGTCGTAGTTCCTGTTTGTGTCCTATACTCTATTAATAAAGTTAATTGAATTACTACGGACATTCCTCACTGTTCCACCATAACAGATGACAACATCCCGAAGGAGTTCCATTAAGCTATTGAACAAAGTTCCAAGTTAAGCAACCCTCTAGATGAACGAACGATCACTTCTCTACTATGAATGAATCATTGCCTGATATGGGTTCAATCCATGCCATAGAAAGCTTCTCACTAGTCCAAATACCCATCTGAGGAATTTGGAGTGGTGAGAAGCTGTCTATGTCATGGATTGGACCCATATCAGGCAATACATCATTCCTAGTAGAGAAATGATCGTTCGCTCATCTAGATGGTTGCTTAACCTATAACTTTGTTCAACAACTTAATGGAACCCCTTCCGTATGTTGGCATCTGTTATTATGGAACAGTAAGGAATGTCTTCAATAATTCAATTAACTTTTTTATTCGAGTATAAGACACAAATAGAAACTACGACCCTTTTTTTTAATTGCTGTCGAGAAATCGGTTGGAGTACTATTAGCTGCAACTGCTACGTCGAATCCTGCATACAAGGAAGTGCTTCATTTAATTTATATGTTATTATATTTGAAAATTGGGATAAACTAAGTAATTATGGTATTTGGTTTATTTTACCAATGAAAAACTAGGTAAATGTTACCCAGTCAACATGTATTTTATTTTATTTATTGAATATGTAGACAACTTATTATTCAGTTACTTTTAATTGTAGAAAATTAAGCAAATTCTACTTAGTTTATTATTTTATTCAGTTACTTCAGCTTTTTATGTAATGGAAAACTAAGCAAATGCTACTTAGTTTAAGATAATTATTGTATTTTATTTTATTTTACTATATTTATTTTATATGTTATTTATTTTTTTATTATAATATATTGTTTAAATTAATTAATTTTAATATATTCTAGTTTATTATTAAATTTATTTTAAAATTAATTTATTATTATAATTTTATTTATTTATGTATTTTAATTTATTTTATTTTATTTTGTATTATTTTATTTTATTTTACTATATATGTTTTACTTTACTTTAATTTAGTTAAATTAAATTAAATTTATTTATTTATTTAGATTTATTTTATTTTATGTTAAAGTTTATTATAATATATTATTAAATTATATTATATTATATTATATTATATTATATAATTTATTAAAGTTATTTAAAGCTCCTAGTATTTTTTGTATTAATTTATTAATTTATATAAATATTTATTTATTATATTATAATATATTGTCTTTTATATAGTTAATTAAATATTTATTTATTACCATCTATAACTTCCACAGAAATTCAGTCGGAATTAATACTTAACACCAAAATAAGAGAAGTCTTCAATTGATTCACAAACTGGAAAAGGCAGAAATCAGAACACTGCAAACTAAGTTTATCACACTGCATTATAACTACTCAATATACACATTATATAACTGGCTGAGCACAAATTAAACACCAATACAGTAAACAAATATCAGTCACCGAGCATTAGCAACATCTCAGTCTCAAAATCAGTTTCATACCAAACGGAATTTAGCAAACTATCACAGAAAATCCCAATTTCAACAACACTGCGTTAGAAATTTAGGGTTTAAATGTACATTTCAATAGAATATTTCAACACTATCAACAATATTTCAACACTTTCAACAACATTTAAACATAAAATTTAGGGTTCAAAGTACTTATACCCAAATTCATGCATAATCATATACATATCTGAAAATTAAGGGTTCTAAATTTAAAATTAATTAAAAAAACTAACCTTAAATTGTGAGAGAAGGAGGAGCAGAGAGGGACTAGAGAGAGAGAGAGAGCACCAGAGGGAGCCGGAGGTGAGGCTGCCGGCGAGGACAAGGAGAGGTGCGGCGACCGGAGATGAGGCAAGTGACGAGGAGAGGTGCGGCGGCCGGCGAGGAGAAGGACGGGATGAGGGACAAAGAGAGAAAGCTGCAGAGCAGAGAGAGAAAAGAGGAAAAAGAAATGAGGAGAAGCTGAAGTAAGGCTCGCGTCTGTTAGTATTTTAAGGACTATTTCCGACGGAACTCAGTTGGTATTACTTCAGTCGATGATAAAGTATCCTCGACGGACACTCAGTCGATATTAATAGTTCTTCCGTCGAGGTTGTTTTTGGCACTGGAGGGAAACTTTCGCGCCACAGGCATGGTATAGGATCGACTGAATTCAGTCGAAGTATTATTATTATCGAGGGAATTATGAACGACTGAATATTCCGTCGACACTAAGTTAATCCCGAGCGACGCCATTCAGTCGACCTTTATTTCGTCGTAAATAGTCCTATTTCTTGTAGTGTCATTATCAACAACTAGGGTAGTTTCTTAAAACTATTTTGCACATCAATTAAAATTTAAAGGCGTTTCAAAGTTGTTTTTAATTTTTTGGATGTTAAGAAAGTATAATTGTGCTTCATTAGAGATAATTTCAAGGTAGATGATTGCAACTAATTATCAGTTGTTCAATTGTGTGACGTATTCTGAAAGTTTGAACTATCACAAACAATTGAAGAAAAACTTGCAATCACATACCTAACTTAATTTCTCTAGACAGTCTCTTCAGATTACTTCTAACCATTTGTTGCACTTGTCCCTTCCCTACTGAAATGTGGGTCACCTCTTTAACTGAATAAGGAGACAGGCTATCAGAAGCTATATTGTGGTGCTACCCAAGAGGATGATATGATTGCCTCTGTGTGGTGGTAGATTCGACTTGGTAAGTATATTATATATGATGAAAATGATGATCAAGTTGATGTGTTATGGATTTTGAAGATGAATAATTGAACCCATGTACCCGAGATAGTGAACTAACTGATGATAAAGAGGGAGATTCAGTTGTCCATGAAGTTGGTGATTCATTTGTTTTCAAAGCGAAAGTTCATTAGAGCATTACAGAGAAACTTGGAGATTCAAGCTTGCTAATTCATCAAGTTTGCGAATAATTGGCTCATGACAAGGTCAACTCTCTTCCCAAAAATGAATTCTCTTTTCTTAGCTTAGCCAACAACACTGTAATAGGAGAAATTGATGCATATAAAGAAAATTCATGTTGCGTGTAAGGTTATTGATGAAATTCCAGAGTCATACACAACCTTCTCCTCCAACACACTCCACTCAAACTCCTTTCTGTTAAGAATATGTTGTGATTTTGTTTGTTGGGTAGGTAAGCTAGTCTCTTTAGTTGACTTTGGACGATACTTAGGGTCTCATAGGTGCTAATGATATTTTCTTCCCCTAACACGTGTTTTCGTCCTCCCATAATAAGTTACATCATGGTCATATAATCAAGGTCGTCTTAGTAGAATATGTGCAACATCCATAGAAAGAACATCACACTAAATAATATCCTCATAACCTTGAAGATGGATCAGCACTAGACATCTCTTTGACACAGGATTTGATGTCTTGTTGACCCAAGCGATGCTAAAAAGTTGGAAATGTGATTCTGCCTTTAATTTCATTTGTGGTAAAGCGGACTCAACAACCACATTTAAGCAACTACCCACATCCATGAATGACTTGGAAGAGAAATATATCCTTACTCGTGGGAGGAATTTTGTACGTGGACTATCGACTTTCTAATAATACATAAAACATATATATTGCCTTCAATTCTCAATTTATAAATTTAATTGTAATTTAAATTAGACTAAAATACAATATGCACCCCAAACTTTACACCGATGTTGATATTTTCACCCCAAAGTGAAAAATGTGTCTAAGTACACCCCATACTTTACTTATGCGTAACAGATTGCACACTTTCGTCAATTAGCCGGTCAAAAATGACCGGCTAAAGCACACGTGTAGTTCTAAGGGGGTGTTTAAGTTTTTTCCTTCTTCCCAATCTTATTTACACAGTAAAAATGGAGACTAGTTCATCATCATCCTCATGCTCTGCATCTCTGTCCTCCTCAAATCCTTTTTTTCTCTCTTCTTTCCCTCCTCCATCAACAACAACAAGAAGAAGCTCCCGCCGAGACCCACCTCGATTCCATCAGACTTGGCTCTCGCACCGCCATGTTCGTCTCCAACCACTCCATAGCCCGCCGTGCCTTAGTCCAGAACAGCGCCGTTTTCTCAGACCGTCCCAAACCCTTCCAACCAACCGGGTCGTTTCCAGTAACCAACACAACATCAACTCCGTCGGCTATGGCCCCACATTGCAGCTCCTCCGCCGCAATCTCACCTCTGAGATCCTCCACCCCTCTTGGGGACAAGCTTGAAGAGAACCAAATCAAACAAATTGAAAAGGTGCAGTGAGATTTACTATTAAACATAATTAGAATTAACATACTCAATTTGTGGCCTAAATTGGGGAAGGTTGTATTTCGCCAGAGATGGAAGGAGTTCTTGCAGCTCTGCCAAAATCGAGAAGATGTATTAGTTCCCCTTATTAAAGCTCGAGTCGAAAAAATGGGGAAAGTTGTATTTCGCATGTTGAAGGCTATATTTAGATGAAGCACAAAAAAACCTTGAGAAACAGACAAGGGATGATTGCGCAGTAAACTAATAAATGTCAAACAAAAAATAAATATCTTGAAATTTATATGCCTGGAGAAACCTTAAAGAATGTGAAGGAGCTATTTCATTACGTTTACTTTTACTATTCGTTTTTAATTGGTTTTGGTTCGTTGTCCTGATTCCAGCAATCTTCAATTGAGAAGTAACAGGATTGGGTTTTACGGCTACTTGCTCGCTCGGTTTGTATTCTCTTTTAACCAATTTATTGCATCTCTTGATATACATAGGTAATGTGGCATTATAGTTGCTTGAAATACATTGGGGATAAATTGATATCTTTATTCAGTTGTTGGTTGTGAAGCTTTGAGGACCAGCATATCGTATAGGAATGGGAGGAGGTGCTGCGTCCAGTATGGTTAGTGGCCAGAATGATGCATAGCTTGATTTTAATGTTGTACAACGTGGAGATGCAGAGATGACACAAAAATTATATCGTGTTGTTCGTGCCTGTCTTGAAATGGGAGAGAACAATCCTGTCATCAACATTCATGATCAGGGTGCTGGAGGAAACTGTAATGTTGTTAAAGAAATCATATATCCAAAGGGTGCGAAGATTGATATCAGGGCGATTGTAGTTGGAGACCATACAATGTCTGTCTTGGAGATGAGGTGCAGAATATCAGGAGCAAGATGCAATATTGGTGAAGCCCCAAAGCCGCAATCTCTTACAGTCAATCTGTCAAAGGGAAAGGGTGTCTATGGCTGTTATTGGTACCATTAGTGGTGAGGGGCGTGTTATTTTAGTTAACAGCTTAGTTATTGAAACTGACACTGCTCCATCTGTTCTTGAGCACAATATCAGACATAATGATCCTGTGATTGAACTTATGCAGAATTTCTTCACAATTTTCGTTGTCTTGAATTGGTAGTTCTTCTTCTTCTCTAATTCCCTTGAACCAACTCCCTCGGCTAAAGAACGTAAGAACGGAGATTGTACTTCGACGGTAAAGAACGTAAGAAATAACTTCAATATAAGCATATTTAAAGGCGAATTTGTTAATGGTGGTTTTGGTTTGGTTTGGTTTGGCCTTACGTTAACATTGCATATCAGGTTTTCAAGAAAATACCTTTGAACGCCTTTTTTAGCTCTCGCAGAAAATGGGTGTTTGTTTAAGAGAGAAAGTTAATTATGGAGGAGAGAGAGATAAGGGAAAGAGATTAGAAGACAATGTGCACCCCAAGCTTAGAGAGAAGGAGAAGATAAAAGAGAAAAGACTTAAATACCCCTCAAAATTCACATTACAGCCTTAGCCGGTCATTTTTGACCGGCTAATTGACGAAAGTGTGCAATCTGTTACGCATAAGTAAAGTATAGGGTGTACTTAGACACCTTTTTCACTTTGGAGTGTAAATATCAACATCGGTGTAAAGTTTGGGTGCATATTGTCTTTTAGTCTTTAAATTATATGTTTATTACTTTCACAAGAGTGAATGTTAGTTCTCTCCAATATCTCACTACCATTATCAACTCAAACTATTATTATATAAAGATTACGATTCTTATTATATATAATCTTGCAATAGTCTCCCACTTAACAGTTAATGTTATAATATATATCACATAGAAGTAACTTATATTATACTAAATTTGCTTCAAATAGCTTCAAAAATATTGTTCACATTTCAAATATTCAACCATGCTACGTGCATATAAAAATCACACATATTTAGAATGAGGGCTAAATACAATTTATTACATCAAGTACCACCATATTCATGATTCGGACTCCTAAAAATTTGGGCTTACAATTTACTACATTAAGTGTTTAATTTGATACAATTTAGCTCCAATTTTAGAATCCAGCCAAAATTGGTTGGAATATCCGACCCGCCTAAGAATTCGTTCGGGTCTTGTGTATTTAATAACAGTTGACCGTATAAATATACAGTTTGACTTAATTTAAAAAACAGAGTAAATAATACCATATAAACACAATATAAACCATTAATTTCAAACCCACTTCCTTTCACTTTCCTTTTCCCTTTTTCTTTCCATTTCAGCCTTACCGAACCCAATTTCAAATTTGTCCGATCGATTGGGACAAAATCAGTTATGTAGATTAGTAACATGTGGACCTTTAGATTGGAACTGTTTGATGACTTAAGAACACCTTTATATGGAGGTATATTGTACATTTTCTTTGTACAAAGGGTATAGGGCTTTGTGTGAAGAAACATTTTACTTTATGTGTAAAATGTATTTTAATGGTGTATTCCTCTATAATCACACAAAAATTGTATATTTGTGCATTATAGTGTCAGTTGTAGTGTGTAATATATATATATATATATATAGGAAAAAATGTGTGTACACAGCTGTGTATTACACAGTAGGCTATAGCGAAGATTTTTTGGGCTATAGCGACGGTTTCACCCGTCGTCATAGCTATTCTGGGCTATAACCCAAAAAATATGTCGTCCTAAGCCTACTGTGTAATACACAGCTGTGTATATACATATAGCCCATATATATATATAAACCACACACACCCACTGAATTTACCCCAGTGCACACACAATACTCGGATCACCACTTAAACAGACTTGAACAGATGGAAGCCTGTAAAAACAAATAAATAACAAAATAAAAATATGTTTAAATAAACTAAATCAGTAAAAATTAATAATAAAATAACTTCTAGAATCGTTCCTCGACAACGACATCAAAAACTAGTTGTCCATTTTATATATTAACAATTCGCGCACACACGATCAATCAAATAATATAGAAGTAAGAAGGATGTCGAAACCACAAAGAACGAATACTAACAACTATTCCACTTATCCAGTTTTTACCAATTTAAATCCACTTAAACAGTCACTCTAATTGATTTGTGAAATGGTTTTAATTGGGAATAAATAAAAACTAATTAACTATAACAATTGTTGATCACCGAATGAAAAAGATATATGAATACAATTTCCCCAATTGTGTTGCAATAATCACCTTATCTTATCTCCACTTTATTAATCTAATGAATTGCGAACTAGTATTGCTTATAAATTTATTAACATCTTTCAATGACTAATAAAAACACATATTCTAATTATTTTGCTATTTTCATGTAAAACTCTTATTTCGTTGTGGGGTTCACCAATGATTGTGTCATCGTACGAATATTCCCCGATAAAAAGAATATTCACTGATCAAACGAATATTCCGATACGACGAATATTTTATGTCAATTTGTTTACTTTATAAAATTTTCACATATCACCCTTAACCTTAACCTTTTATCAATTTAACCATTTACTGAATACATTAATAATTATAAGAAAATTGAATACTTTTATTTCATAAAATTTGGGGTCTTACAATCTTCCTTCCTTCTAAAATTTTGTCCTCGAAATTTACGTTTGCTAGTTGGAAGAGGTGAGAATACCTTACTTTTATTTCAGATTCTATATTCCCGGTCATTTCCTTTGTATCATGATTTCTCCATTACTCATCTCTTGGATTTCAGATATCATTCCAGAATATAGCTTCAAAATAAAGGTTAATTGATATATCACAATTTATCAACTTATAAATAAGAAAAATTCAGCTTAGGTAGGACACACACTTGAAGGATATTACTTATCTCTCCCCTCCTAATTCTAGGCTCAGATCTCCGCTAGAGACCATATCCCTAAGCTCTGATACCAACTATGAATCCCCTAAAATAGGTCCACACAACCCATTTTGGGTCGCCAAATACACACTACATAATCCAAATGCAAATCTTCCAATTTATAACTATTAAACTATCGTGCAAAATACGACAACACATAAGTTGTTAGTTTCAATACAAATAACAGTACTCACACTCCAAACCAATGATATTTTACATAAAGGTACAGTCGATAATTATTTTAGGAATTAAAATCTTTGGAAAATGATCAAGGAAACCTTCATACATGGTAGGTCATCATGCATTTAAGTTATAATGGATATAATAGGACTTGAGAATTAATCTTGGTTAACCCATTAGACCCCAAAGAAGAACGAGGAGATTACTATCATATTCATTCCAATGGTGTATATCTTCTTACCGTATAATTATCTCCATTATCTCAAACTGAGGATTATATTCCAACCATACTTCAAGATTATATAGATAATGCTCATAGATATAGTCAGCAAATGGATGTGCACAACCATATTTTATGATAACACGAATTTATATGTGGTTAGACATCATGTATGATAGTGGCAACATACCCTTTAAGCTCTCTGTACAGTTATGTCCTTCTCATTTTAATGGGGTGCATTTTTGACACTTTCAAAGTCGAGTTCTCATCACCCTATAGTTGTTCACCTAAATTAACAATTAAATGACGTATAAAATACGACACACACATTTTAAGTTCTCAATATAATTATATATTGTCATGTTGTTTTATAATGTATTGAGAAACTTCAACAGTCACACACCATCACTCTACTCCCCTGTTATCCCCGCTCGACCCAGCTACACTTTTATTACCTGAAAGGAATTGTGAAGCAAAAGGGTGAGCACAAATAGCCCAGTAAAGAGTATTATCACTAAAGATAATTAAATTATCAATAGCCTTCATCAGTAATAAATCATATATTTAGAACATATAGTAGATGATAAAAGTTTTCAACCATAATTATAGCGGAATCAACAATCCATTAAAAAAGTCAAGTAGAACATAATGTCTACTATCTCCTTCAAATTAAAATTCCATCATTGATATTTCTTTTCTGTAACACCCATCAACAGTTCTTTGTTGTACCCAAATCAGAGAAAACTTTCATCACATGTCTTCACCAGAACCAGCAAAGATTATAGTTAAATTCACAATTCATGTTTATAATCATGTAAATTAATAGTTTCTCCTTGCCACAAAGGCTTAATAGAACTTTCACTCAATGTCATTGCCACAAAGGCTAAAGACACTCAATAATCATATCGTCTTTACACCTTACATCAAAGACATTCAAATGTAACAACAATGGTCATAATCATACCAATCAATTGTTTATCTTTGCGCTACGGGCCAAAAATATTCAATTGTAATATCAATGGTCATGATCATATCAATCAATTGTCTATTTTTGCCCTACGGGTTAAATATATCAATCAACAATTATTCTTTGAACTACAGGCCAAAGAACTTTCATCACAAGTCTTTATCTGTAACATTAATGATCATGATTATACCAATACACAGTTCCTGGTCAAAATCATAATAATCAACAATTCATCTTTGCACTACGGGCCAAAGATATTCATCAATCAACAGTTCATCTTTGCAGTACAGGCCAAAGATAACTTTAACCACAATTTAAGTCTGAGGATTATGACAATGATATAGAGAATGAATCGAGTTAGATCAAAGATAAATATTAAAGATTTATAATTCAATTTATCCAGAGTTCAAGTATGTCCAAATTGCCAACATGAAGATCAAAACATGGATTCAATTTCAAGAATAAGATTCATAAAAGATAACTTGGACAAAGAAAAAATAATTAAATTCTATTGTGAATTGTGAGATCCCGAATTTTATGAAATGAAAGTATTCAATTTTCTTGTAATTATTATTTTATTTAGTAAATGGTCAAATTGAGAAAGGGTTAAAGTTAAGGGTGATATGTGAAAATTTTGCAAAGTAAGCAAGTTGATATAAAATATTCGTTGTGTCGGGAAATATTCAATTGGTCGGGGAATATTCTTTTTAAAAGGGAATATTCGTACGATGGCATAATCATTGGTGGAACCCACAACGGAAGTATTGTCATAGTTAGAAAACGACAGAAATATCTTTTTATAAAAATAACGGCGAAAGTTTTACCGTTAAACTGTTGAACTACCCGATAATAAAAGTACAGTAATACGCGTGGTTGCATAGTACACGGTATTGATTATTGATGTTTATGTGAAAAGTCACTTAGTTATACTCAATTATTGCTACAGTAATTGCTGCATAATATCTCTCATATTATTGATTCAATTATTGTCACATGCATCATATGTTATATTATTAAATCTATAATTGAAACGACAAAGTTATTCATATCATTATTTGGAATATTGACGATGTCTAAAAAGTTCTATCGAGGAGAGGTTTGGTCACCTAATTGTGCGCCAATAAGAAGAAATCCTTATCGGAAAGCCCCATCTTTCCCGGGAATGATCTAGTTGTTAAATATTGTGAGTTATAATATTAATGATGAATAAGTTCATGTTAATTAAAGATAAAATTGATATTTCCATTGTGTTGGGATTATTAGTGTTAGTGGAAATCGACATCTATTTTGATAATAATTGATGTCTGGAGGTTATATTGACCAATCGGGTAATTAAACGGATAAATGAGTAATTAATTGCTATTAATTCATATGCTTATAACTATTTTTTCACATGTGTGTACTATTGATTCACATGCATGTACTATTAGGGGAGGTGGTGCAAGATTGATAATACTTGTGACGCCCCCAAAACAGGTATACATCACCCATCTTGGGTCGCCAGATACATGTTACAGAACTCAACTACAAACTTAATTATACAACTGTCGAGTAATATACGACAAAACATAGTTAAGAGTTTAAACAAGAATATTGCCTTCTAAATAATATCCAATCTCAATGGAGTCCTCATTATAATTATTATCACACTATTTCACAGAATAGTGAGGACTACTAAAGCCACTTATCCTGGACCATCACTCCATTTTCTGACTCGTCCCAGCTATATTCTCATTTTCTGAAGAGAACAGTGAAAGAAAAGGGTGAGCACAACTAGCCCAGTAAAAAATATTATGACTAAGATAATGCAGAATAAATTATCCTTAGCCTTCAACAATGTTAAAATGATAAAATACAATAAACATCAAATTTAACGACAGCAGAATAAGCAATCCATTAGAAGAGTCAAGTAGAACATAATGTCTACTATCTCCTCTAGATTAAAAGTCCATCGTTAATATTTCATTCCTATAATACTCATCAACAGTTCTTTGTTATACCCAAGACAAAAAGAACTATCATCACCTCTATTCACCTAAACCACCAAAGATTATAGTTAAATCAACAATTCATATTTGTAATCATGTAAATCAACAATTTCAACTATAAAACTAATGGTCATGATCATACCAATCAATTGTCTGTCAGTGCACTACGGCCAAAGACATTCAACTGTTAACTAATGGTCATGATCATGCCAATCACATCATCGAATTATCCATGCACTACGGGCCAAGGATATTCGTTATTATCACCAGTGGTTATGATCATGTCATACACCTGTCCATCTTTGCACGTAAGCCAAAAATATACAACTATAAAACTAATAATCAGCCGTCCATCTTTGTACGTAAGCCAAAAATATACAACTGTAAAACCAATAATCAATAGACCATCTATGCACGTAAGCCAAAGATGACTTTCATCACAATATAAGCATGAGGATGATGACAATGATATAAGCATTAATCAAACAAAATCAAGGATAAATATTAAAGACTTTAAATTTATTTAGAGTTTAAAAATATCCAAATTGTCAACATGATACTGCTTTGTGTAGTAAAATTCAAGAATGCTCAGAAGAATATTTTCATGAAAAGATACTGGATGAAGCGCAAATATCCAGGATATTCTACTAATTTCATGGAGTATAAAAGATAAATCTTTAACCAAGTGAGTATACTAGAATATATGAAACTGCAAATGGATTTTCACCCGCCATGTGATAATCCACGTAGACAGATCATTTTCACAATTTAATAAGGAATGAATACGAAGGATCATTCGCCATGCCTGCAGTAGTCCACACAGACAGGTTATTCCAACAGAATAATAAAGAATGGAATAACAGAAGAATTCACCAGGCATGCGATAGACCGCACAGACAGGTTAATCCAACAGAATAATAAAGAATGGAATAACAAAAGAATTCACCAGACATATAATAGACCGCACAGACAGGTTATTCCAACAGAATAATAAAGAATGGAATAACATAAGAATTCACTAGACATGCGATAGTCCACACAGACAGGTTATTCCAACATAATAATAAAGAATGGAATAACAAAAGAATTCACCAGGCATGTGATAGACCGCATAGACATGTTATTCCAATTGAATAATAAAGAATAGAATAACAGAAGAATTCACCAGGCATGCGATAGACCGCAGAGACATGTTATTCCAACAGAATAATAAAGAATAGAATGGCAGAAGAATTCACCAGGCATGCGATAGTCCGCACAGACAAGTTATTCCAACAGAATAATAAAGAATGGAATAACAGAAGAATTCACCAGGCATGCGATAGACCGCACAGACAGGTTATTCCAACAGAATAATAAAGAATGGAATAACAGAAGAATTCACCAAGCATGCGATAATTCGCACAGACATGTTATTCCAACAGAATAATAAAAAATGGAATAACAACCCTTACGAGTATTGAAAGAAAATAACTCTCTTCATGAATATGAAAGAAATAATACCCCTTACCTTAGAAAAAAACTGGATACTGAAATAGTGAGGTAATAGACTTCTCTTCTTCTTTCTCTCTATAATTTCTCTATAATAATTTCTCTTGTGACTTAGTGAATTGGTGAGAAATGAAGGAAGAATGAGCTTCAATTTATAGGAAAATATAGTTTCAATAATTACATATTTTGGGACTCGAAATATTACAGTACAATACCTTCATCTTTTTTTTATTTTTAATTAGTCCTGCAAGTATTATCAAACTTGCACCACCTCCCCTAATAGTAAATCATGTGAATTAATAGTTCATTCATGTTACTCAATAGTTCTAAACATGTAAAAAAATTAATTATAGTATAGTACCTTCATCTATACCTCCATTTTTAATTTAGTCATGCAAGTATTATCAATCTTGCACCAACTCCCCTAATAGTAAATCATTTGAATCAATAGTACACACATGTGAACACATAGTTATAAGCATCTGAATTAATAGCAATTAATTGCTTATTTATCCGGTTAATTACCCGATTGGTCAATATAACCTCTAGACATCAATTATTATCGAAATAAATGTCGATTTCCACTAACACTAATAATTCCCACACAATGGAACTATCAATTTCATCTTTAATCAACACGAACTTATTCATCATTAATATTATAACGCACAATATTTAACAACAAGGTCGTTCCCATGAAAGAGGGGGCTTTCCGATAAGGATTTCTCCCTATTGGCGCGCAATTAGATTATCTAACCTTTCCTTGACAGAACTTCTAGACATTGTCAATATTGAAAATAATAATATAAATAACTTTGTCATCTCAATTATTGATTTAATAATATAACATATTATGCAGATGATACTGTGACAATAATTGAATCAATAATATGATAGATATGATGCAGCAATTATTGTAGTAATAATTGAGTATAACTGAGTGACTTCTCACATAAACATCAATAATTAATACCTTGTGCTACTATGCAACCACACGTATTATTATACTTTTATCACCGATTATTTTATGACAACTTGTTTACTTTGAAAAATTTTCATATATCACCCTTAACTTTAACCTTTTATCAATTTAACCATTTACTAAATAGAATAATTATAAGAAAATTGAATACTTTCATTTCATAAAATTCGGGGTCTCACAATACTTGCATGACTAAATTAAAAATTGAGGTATAGATGAAGGTACTATACTGTAATTATTTTTTTCGCGTGCATAGAACTATTGAGTCACATAATTGTACTATTGATTCACATGATGTACTATTAGGGGAGGTGGATTAAGTTTGATAATACTTGCATGACTAAATTAAAAATAAAAGAAAAGATGAAGGTATTATACTGTAATATTTCGAGCCCCAAAACGTGCAATTATCGAAACTATATTTTCCTATTAATAAAAGCTCAGTCTTCCTTCATTCTCAACAATTCACTAAGACTCACAAGAGAAATTATAGACAGAGAAGCTATAGAGAGAAAGAAGAAGAAAAGTCTGCTACTTCACTAATCTAGTATCTAGTCTTCTTCTGAGGTAAGGGGTATTATTTATTTCATATTCTGAAGAGGTATTATTTTTTGTATTCGTATGAATATTATTTTCGTTTAATATTCGTAAGGAATATCATCTTCGTTCAATATTGGTAGGAATATTATTTTCGTTCAACAGTCGTAAGAGATATTATTTTTGTTCAGTAGTCATAAGGAATAATATTTCTTCCATACTCTGTAGTATGTGAGTAATATTATTTCATCTCATATTCCTGATTATACCCTCATTCTGTTAAAGTATTGCTTCTATACTCTATGAAATTAGTAGAATATCCTTGATATTTACGCTTCATCCAGTATCTTTTCATGAAAATATTATTCTGAGCTTTCTTGATAATTATTGATCTTTTCATGCCAGAATACTATTCATGAGTTACTATTTACGAGTTACTATTCACCCGGTTAGTATTCACTCAAATATTATTCACTCGGGTATTCGGGGCACTTTTCATGCCAGAGTACTATTCACGAGTTAGTATTCACCCAGTTACTATTAACTCGAATATTATTCACGCGGGTATTTGGGGAAATTTTCATGCCAAAGTACTATTCACAAGTTACTATTCACCTGATTACTATTCACTCGAATATTATTCACTCGGGTATTTGGGGCACTTTTCATGCTGGGGGTACTATTTACGAGGTATTACTATTTACGGGGTACTATTTACTATTTACGGGTACTATTCACCCAAAAAATATATTTTTTTCTATCCAAATTATTTTTGATACATGAATATTATTCTTGAATTTTACTCCACAAAGCAGTATCATGTTGACAATTTGGATATTTTTAAACTCTAGATAAATTTAAAGTCTTTAGTATTTATCCTTGATTTCGTTTGATTAATGCTTATATCATTGTCATCATCCTCATGCTTATATTGTGATGAAAGTCATCTTTGGCTTACATGCATAGATGGACTTTTGATTAATATGATTATGACCAGAGATCATTCGGTATAATCATGACCCGTAATGTTATAAATGATATGTTAAAAGTCCTCATTGGCCCATAGTGCATTGATGGATAGTTGTAATTGGTATGATTATGACCAGGGATTATTCGGTATAATCATGACCATTGATGATTACATAAATATCCTTGGCCCGTAGTGCAGGGATGATTCGATGATTTGATTTATTTATTAAGCTGAGTTTCAGTGATAAAGTGGATGAAAATTTTTTTAAATCATAGAAGATAGTAGATATCATGCTCTACTTTACTCTTCTAATGGATTGTTTGTTTCACTGCAGTTAAACTTGATGTTTATTGTATTTTATCAGTTTAACACTGTTGAAGGCTAATGATAATTTATTCTGCATTATCCAAGTAATAATATTTCTTACTAGGCTAGTTGAGTTCACCCTTTTGATTTCATTGTTCTTTTCAGGAAATGAAAACGTAGCCAGAACTAGTCAGGGAACGAAGTGATGGTTTGAGATGGTTGTTTTAGTAATCCTCACTACTTAGTGTGATAATAAATGTAATGAGGATTGAATTTGATTTTGGATATTGTCTAGAAGACAATATTCATGTAAAAACTCAGCTATGTTTTGTCGTATTTTTACACGATAGTTGTATTAAAGAAGTTTGTATTTGATTTTTGTATCATGTATTTGGCGACTAAAGATGGGTGATGTTTACCTATTTTGGGGGCATCATATGAATAGTATTCATGAATAGTACCGTATGAATTGTACCCATGAATAGTACCCTGACATAAAAAGATTAATATTTCAATAAGAGAGTTCAGACCAATATTACAGTGAAATAATATTAGATGAAGCACAAACTGTAAGACCCTGAATTTATGAAATGAAAGTATTCAATTTTCTTATAATTATTAATAAGTTTGTATTTGTATTCAGTACCATGTATTTGGCGACCCAAGATGGATGATGTATACCTATTTTGGGGGCGTCACACAAACTTCAAGGAATTTCTAATCATTTCAGGAATTATAGAAGCAATAATAAGTTTAGATTTAGGAATATGAAATGAAATAATACAAGAAACTGTAAATGTATTTTCACCCGTCATGCGGTAATCCGCGTAGACATATCATTTCCACAACTTAATAAAGAATGAATACGAAAGGTTATTCACCAGGCATGTGGTAGTCCGCGTAGACAGGTTATTCTCACAGATTAATAAGGAATAAATACGAAGGGTTATTCACCAGGCATGCGATAGTCTGCATAGACATGTTATTCCCACAAATTAATAAAGAATATAATGACAACCCTTACGAGTATTGAAAGAAATAACATCCTTTACGAATACGAAAAAAATAATATCATTTACCTTAGTAGAAGATTGGATACTGCAATAGTGTAGTAGCAGAATACTCTTCTTCTTTCTCTCTCTCTCTATAGTTTCTCTCACTATAGCTTGTGATTATAACTTTGCTCTTCAAAAATGGTAGAAAATAATGAATGGATGGAGGAGTATTTATA
The DNA here is from genome assembly GCA_020205505.1 of Panax japonicus. Lineage (NCBI taxonomy): Eukaryota > Viridiplantae > Streptophyta > Magnoliopsida > Apiales > Araliaceae > Panax > Panax japonicus. Next base: position 48,138,183 of record CM035106.1, read on the forward strand.
GCTAGGAAAAAGTGACAAATTACAAGGTTAATTATACTTTAGTACCTTTATCTTTGCCTCCATTTTTAATTTAGTCCCTCAAGTATTATCAATCTTGTATAACATCCCCTAATAGTACTTGCATGTGAACTAATAGTTCCTTGAATGTGAACCAAAAGTTCCCTGCATGTGAACCAATAATAATTAATTGCTCATTTATCCGATTAATTATCCGTTTGGTTAATTTAACATCCAGAAATCAACTATTATCGAAATAAATGTCGATTTTCACTTACATTAATATTCCCAACATAATGAAAATATTTTAATCAACAATTTCATCTTAAAATTTTTGAAGTTTAACTTTTTCCAAAAAGGTCATCTGTTGACTTTTTAACCAAAAAGTCAACCCCGATAAATTTTATGTTTATAGTCTATTTTGACTAATTTCATCGCCCTGGACTAAAATATCTCATCCACGTCTCCAAATTCAACTCCGAACTCTCAGTTTAACTTTTCTACATAAAAGTCAACTGTTGATTTTGACCAAAAATTCAACCTTGAAACCATATCTACAGAGTAGTCCACTCGTCAAAATTTTATTCCGAACTCAAATTCGAGTTTTAATTTCATTTTCTTGTGTTTTATACACACTTTTGTTTTCTTAGTTATTTCAAACTATTTAATTAGTCTTGACTAACTATTAAATTAAATCTCATCATTTATCGCTAATAAATATATATAACACATTTTTAATCTTTCAACAATTATTCATCATTAATATTTTAACTCACAATATTGATAACCAGATCGTTCCTAGAAAAGATAGTGCTTTCCGATAAGGATTTCTCCTTACTGACACGCAATTAAATAACCTAACCCCTTTTCTCAACATAACTTTGTCAATAATGCAAATAATAATATGAGTAACTGTAATGACCCCAAAATTCATACAATATAATTCTCAACTTCGGTCGTTAATAACACACCTACCTTCTGATTTTACATCATTATTCGATGTTAAACTTTATAAAATGCGGAATAATTTAAATTTATATGTCTTTCTACTTTAATTCCCTGAATCAAAACCTTTATCATCTACATGTCTTTGAATCAATGTTATTTTATGATTCACTTTATCACTGTTATTATATAAAATTTTACATTTCAATCCAATAACCTTTATATATCAGATAACTCTAACTTTATCTTTACAACTCAACATAAAACTATAAATCATAAAACATTTAGTACATCTCATGAATCTTAATCATGGTATAAAGAAATAAAAACTTTAGCTAAAATATTAATCTTCGTGTATTATTTCTGATCCACGTCATTCAAGTAGCACATAGTGTTACCTTCAATCCATAACTTGTAAAAATGGTTATTTACAAGGTTGAGCTCGACAGCCCAGCAAAATCTAACAGTTTTCATGCACCACGTAGCACATAATAACATGCTCAACATATATCTCATAAACATTGGACTAACATAACATACATGTTACAGTTCATATAACAAGTATAAAGATTGAGTTCCTTACTCAATCAGCATGTTTTACTCAATCAACGTAGTCATAAGTTGACTTTAACATTTCATAAATTCAACATATATATAACACATCATGCTCTTTATAATAAAGATTTAAAACAATCAAATTCACATAGCAAATAGGAACTGAAAGACTTGTCTTTATCGGCGTTTTACCAACACGCTAATACTTCGCATCCTTGTACAACCTACACTGTATGTGAGATTGATAATAAACAAAATCAATACTCGATCTCATGGTCAAATATATTCCAAGATCTTAATTTATCTTATTATCCTTTATAATGTCTTTATAGACATTTAACTGTGTTTTATATGCAACTCGGTTTTATTTTCATTTTCATCACCACACATGCTAGACTATCGCACTTGTAGTTTAATGTGCGTATATCACACCATTTTATTATACCAATTTGGTTTCAAAAATGCATATTCAACACATTATTTACATGCTTAATTTTCCTTCAAAAATCAAAATCGCCCTTTTTGATTTCGTTCCATTATTATTCTTGTATTATCATCTTTTCATACTAGATGCACATAACATCCAATATTAGCCATTAGTTAGACACTTTGTATACCAAAGTTTAGAAACACTATTATTCTTAGGCATTTTATCGAGCATGTTATGTGCATACATTAACTTATCTTAACTCTTGATCTTAAATGGTTAATTATGCATAGAATGTGATAACACATATCTATACTCATTACATATGTCAAAACATATTGTTAATCATCAAAATATATCATCACCCAAAATCTTAATTAAAACAGAGTTATAAAACTCATCTTCACAATTTCTTTAACAAAACGTTGTTTTCGTTAACCCTTGTCCATCTAAAACAGATTCTGCAATTCATCAACTACTCTAGAAAATTTTATTTTCTGGACAGCCTTACTAAAAATTTTATTTCAAACATGATCCGATCCATAAAATGGCTCAATCTTGCGATTCTAGCTAGTAAACTTCCATATCTACAACTTTACAGTTTAAAGTTTTTTCATATTCAAAACACACGAATTTATATGAATTTTTCAAAGTCAGAAACTGTAACAGTTTTGATTTTCTGGGAAGATTGTTTTCCCTTCGGACCATCCTTACTAAAATAGACACTGCAAGAAATCTACATGGAGTTTTCATGTGATTCCACTTTCAGAATATAGCTTACTTCCATTGCTTCGATTTGATATAAGGCTCACTTTCTAACTCATTATACCCAAAGAGATATGAATTTCACAAGATCTGTCCACAATTACTCAAAACCTACGAATTTTGTTCTTTAAATTTTCTTTCCATTTCATTTTCTTTCTTGAATCCTCTTGTTTGATTCTTGATAATCCAAGATTAAACCAATACAAACAAGATTAAGCATGATCTACTACCCTAGAACATAAATCTACCCAAAAAAATTAAAGATTAAACAAGAGTTTAGAAGTTACCTTCTTCTAGCTTTTTCTTCTTCTTCTAGCTCCTCTCAATTCCTCTATTTCTCTCTATCTCTCTCAATTTCTCTATTTCTCTCTTCCACCAAGACTTTTGCTCTAAAAAAACTCTAGGATTTTTTCTTGTGTAACTTCTCATTTGGGTAATAGTTATGTTAATAATTAATATAATAGTAACCCCCACTAATAACATAAGGCTTATGTTACAAAACTCTTACATTCATGACCAATATCACATTAAGCCATCTTAGTAGCATAACCTCATTTTTTCATCATTAGTTAAGCAACATAATGGTTAGTATATTCATTATATAATATTATTACTTTACTATGACATATAACATATTTTTAATGTCACACTTAAATAATTTAAAGTTATTTTATTAGTAAAATCAATTAAACTTTAATAATAAAAAGCACATCAATTATAAAATTATCTATCAAATTATAACGCTTAATTAAATTAAGTCATAACAACCAACATCAAATATTTATTATTCAATAAATAAATCAACTAAAATATTTATCTAACTCAAATAAATATTTTAATTAATTATAAAAATCACATTCGTTACATTTTTTCCTCCTTATTGGGATTCCGTCCTCGGAATCATCGAAATCTCCCTTACCTAGTTTTCATCTCGTCTCTTTTAGAAGTCTATTGTAAAACAACTTCAACGCATTACCTTAACATAGGTTCTAAATTTTTTGTTACTCTCAATAATTCTTGAAAGTTTTTATTTCATAACATTTACTTATACTTAACTATATTCTGAGTATTATACATTCTTTAATCCATCCATTATCTTTTATTCAACTTATAAACACTCAGGATATCACATTCACCCCTTCTTCTAAGAATTTCGTCCTCTAAATTTTATTTATTAATCTTAATTCATTCGATTTATCAAAATAGATTTTGCGTTACTCTTCATTTATTCATTGAGTTCTATGACAAAAATCCCTCCTCTAAGGATCTTCCCATCATCACCATAATCTTCACATCTCATTCTTTGAAGAACTTCATATTCTCTCTAGATAATTCATCTCTTTCTTTATTTAGTTCGTTTACGGATTTGTTATAGTTTTCTCAATTCTCCCATCACCACATGTCATATTCTCCAACTTTTCTTTTCTAAGGAATACTCTCCTTTTCACTTCCATCTTCCAGAATAACAAGAATCTTCCATAATTGTTCAATAATTGAAAAGTAGTATGAATTACTCAGGAATTTAATAGATTCTAAATCGTGCTGAGGGGTCATAAGACCTTGAACTATGTCCCTAGCTTATCAAGTATCTCTACTTGAACCTTTAACAGTCATAAGACTATACGGACCTTGAAATCTTCTCCAGGTTTAACAGTTCATCACCACCATAAACCATCTTTAACAGAATGTTTAGCAATCACACAGACTGAAAACACTCTCTGCAAGTACTCTAGGTGATCAGCCTATCGTACCACTACGTCGTGCACAACGTATTACATCTTAACATCGTAACGATTATATGCGTTACTTTCGGAACCATTGTCTCCGATAACATGTCCCCTTTTACAGGGTTGTTCACCCCAGCTTTTCAACATCTGAATCCACACCAAAAAATTTTGGTTTGGCATAACTTCTCAAGAAACGCTTGAATTTCATGAATATCTTTCAATATTCGTCTAGCTGAACCAAATAGCATAGACTTCTACAACAATCCGAACATCAATCGAAATATACATATATATATATATTCTCATATCTTAAAGAAATCTCAAAAATCTTTTTTATGACGTCATGATACCGCACTGTATTTATTGTTTGTTTGAGGATTCCGTCATTTGGTGATTTTATCATACTACATCATACCATAGTGGGCCGACGATCCTTAGATCACATTCAACACTAAGTAATACTGCATCGATGACTCCATCGTTTTTATTATCTCTGCACCAGGTTCTTGTTGCCCCTTTTATAGTTCTAATAAAAGATCTCTAACTCATGCAAGCATACATGTGTCAACAAGTAATACAAAGTAAGTAAAGTATCGATCCCACAGAGAAAGTTGTTAATTTTAAACTCTTATGCATTAATTAACTCACTATACTTATATGCTTAGACTGATGACTAAATTGTTGAATTAAACTAATTATGATTACCAACTGAAAATAAGAATACAAATGGAACAAATATAATATGGAAACAATGGGACCCTAACTTCATTTAATAGTTCATCTAATCGCCACGATCATACAAGAAGTGTTCACATATCACAGGAAAATAGCCAAGAGCACGAAGAGAGTTATAACCATTTTTTAATACACTATAACCTACTTACACAACATCTACAGATGTTAGGCTCTGTGTAATCACCAATACAATCACAATCACAATATGTCTATGCGCAATTGCAATTCTATTGATTTTAAGCACAAGCCCTTACTCTAGCTCATACGGTGAAACAGTATATGTCTATCTAATTCACAAAATACGCAAGCCATATATGATAGCCCCATATTCGTATGCTATCATGATTACAATCAATATTTATATGTTCATTGTCAATTCCATACAAATACTGAGACGAATGGTGATCTAGCATTCATACATATAAAACAACCATAACAGATATCTCATATGATATGCAAAATAATTCTAGCATTAAGTGTACAACCAAACTACATATTAAAATCCATTAGAATCCCATAATGGAGTTTAGTTCATGACTGAACCAAAGGGCATTATGGGATCAATGCTAAACATGATCAATAAACAAACAATTGAAGTAAGAGAGATATAACGATCAAACCCAATCGCTGAATAGAAATCAATGATTAACTATTAAATCCTCATAGAAATCCAATAGATAATAATCAAAATCCACGATGACAGAGAATTCCAAGAAGAAGTAGAGAAGTAGACGTTCTGGCTTTCGTTCTACGTTGGAATCTCTCCCAAGGTGTAAACCCTAGTTTTTATGATGAAAAATACGTAAAAGTTATCAAGTATGCGTCTGAAACCAGTCAGAATCGTTTAAAAAACCATTACACATCATTTAATTACGAATTAAAAATAAAACAAAATTACAGCATTAGCATCGCGCGCGGCCGCGCGCCTCTATAGCTTTTCTGTCTCGCGGCCGCGAGACTTGCAGTGTGTATATCCAGTCCAGCCGACCTCTCATGCGGCACATGTTCATCCCTCATGGGCACATCTCTTCCCTCGCGGTCGCGCGACTTGCAAAAGGTTCTCATTGTTTAGACATGTGCTCGCGCGGGCGCGAGTCGAAGCTTGTCCTGTCGCGAGGCTTGTCCTCTGCAGATTCTGGTTCTGGTTCTGGTTCTGTCCTGCTACTGCTGCTGCTCTTTCATGCTTGATCATCTTGCTTGCTTGGTCTCCATACGTCATTTTCCATCCATGCCATGCACATCCTCGCCTTGTGACTAGCCTTCACGCATCCATTAGCCTCGTGCCTCTAATACCACCAAAATTAAGCCAATTCCTGCACATATTCACTAAAAGGAGTTTTAAGTAAATGCAATGCAAAATAACGTGAATTGAAACTAAAACACAATGAAATGTACTTGAGATGGGCACAATTCGCATGAGTTGGAATGCAATAAGTTGGTAAAAATACCACTTTTCAAATACCCCCAAACTTGAACTGTTGCTTGCCCTCAAGCAATGCATATTAATGAATAATGAAAATACAACTACCAAACTATGCAACTACTCTATGATGCATACTAGTCTCACACAATCTCAGCCATAACAGAATTTTAGCCCAAATTACCTCAGTGAATTATCTAGATCCGTAAATACAGTTTCAAACCAAACTATAGACATAATATCCTACGCTCAGATAATTCATGAATGTTATAGAGATGTTGTGTGTGTGCTGTTCACAAAAACTTGATCTAAATAAAGAATATATATGTTACACTGCTCCAAATAGAAAATTATAGTCTAAAGTAAGACTCATGTATAATCATGTAACGCAGACTGTTTCAGCATATCAACACAAACTAAGGTTCAACAATGGGTTTATTGCTTTATTGCTGCTCATGAGAGCGATTTTGCACTTTCCCGCGGTGTTTATTATAATTTTTCTTTTCTTTTTCTCTTTTTTTTCACATGACTGTGCAATGTCTCAACCCATTAGGCACACTGCTGCCCCTTAGCGAGCTTTCAACTAACGACTCCCAGACCATGAAAGACCTTAGGGCGCTAGGTGTAGAGACAATCCCCTCGGGCGTACTTACTCAAGCAGCCAGGGCCCCGAATTAAGACTAGCCACGTTACTGCTATTTGATTTTTTTATATACACATAGCATACCATGTTTTTCCAAAATCTGCATGTCAATGATTCATACAGTCTACAACACTTTCCTCATGTTTCTCTTTTTAAAACTACATGTTCTATCAAGCAATGCAACATACACATCTTAAACCTACAAGTGATTGTCAACAAGTTCGTGCATACCGAAAGCATTTAAGCAGCAACATGAATCTCCTCGTGTAAAACATTATATCACAGCCCATGTTATCCCAAATATTCTCAAATCTTTCACAATTCACTATCATCATTGGCTAGGCAAAAATTTCTATTAAGCAAGAATTTGTGTAAGACATGTAACTAAATTAAAACAATCAACAAAGAATAAAAATTAAAAAAATTCTGCAAAAATTTAACTAACTAAACACTTAAACATGCAAAAATTACACTAACATGCAAAATTACACTAAACATACACCAATTAAATAAAACTAAACTACTAAACTACTATGTTATTATCTCCAATACCCCCAAACTTAAAATTTTCAATGTCCCCGTTGAATGAAGATGAAGGGTATAGAAAACTCCCCTAATGATCGGCTTGACCACCCTCCTCGGGTGGTGAATCTGGTGGTGCATACGGCACGGTTGTTCCAAATTGCGGCCATTCTAGCATTGTTCCTTGTTCTGCGAAGGCTTCGGCCAGTGCCCGAGTGAGTCCCATAGTAAATGTTCCAAAGTTGTCATACATGGCGTCGACTTTGCGCTCCAACCTCCGAAGTTGTCGATCGCTAGGAACCGGGTGTGCGCGGGTGGATGGACCTGCCTCATCGGGTTGAGGGGGCTGCTGGGATGGCTCTGGGAAGGTGGGCAGAGAATGAATCCCAATCCTCGCGGGTGTGGCTCACCACCAGCCCAGTCCTCAAATTTAGCAATGGTGGTATGTGTGATGTCTTGACTTGGATATTGCATTTGTTCATTGCCCCAGTTGCATCCCTGCTGTGCACATAGCATGGCTACCACTGAAGCATGCAGAATGCTCCCAGTGGTAGTCCCCTTCAGATACTTCATAATATTTTAATGAATTAGATACCCCACATCAATGTACTTGTCTGTAATAATCCCCCATAGAATTACAACCCTTTCCGCCGTGATCTCATGTTGGTGCGATGAAGGCAATAGCTTGGCACAAATGAATAGATTCCATGCGTTGGCGTATCGATTTAGTGCGGCTGCTGGAAATATTCGAGGCTGGGTTGTGCCAACTTTGTAAGTCCAGTTCGTGCCTGGCACGCACAACTCAGCGATGACAAGCTCCAAGTCTGTGTCTAGATGTGCCCCTGTGATCCAATTGGCCTCCCCTGTTGGTGGTCTTGCGGTGATTCTCAGTACATTTCGGATGGTGGAGGGTCTGTAGTCTACCTCGACACCACGAACCATAGAGGTATCGTTCATGGTTACTTTGGCATTAGCATAGAACTCCCGAACTATGCTCATCGAAATCGGCGTGGGCGCAGAAGTCAGTCCACCCCATCCCCGTTCGTAGATCATGACACAAAGCTGTCCATCTTGGCCTTCGGGTCTAAAACCTCTTTCCTTGATGAATGTCTTTGCAACAATGCGATAGTACTCCTACTGGGCTTCCAAACATAAGAACGTGTTGTGGTCGACAATGTCCTCCTCGTGACTGCCGGAGGAGGATAAGGAGGATGAAGATGGGTGTGCTCTCTTTGGACCCATCTGAGATTGTTGATAGAGATAGCAGATGAACTTACTGCGAGAGAGAAATGAAATTTGTGAATTGATAACCTTCACTATTATGTCTGCAAACCCAATTTAGAGCACTAGCTTTATAGAAGAGATGAGATGTGGATGGGTTTTGAACGTGGAGGAATTTGTGGAGATTTGATGGAGAGATATACGGCGTCAATCTATAACTGATAGAGAGATAGAGACATGAGTTATGGCAAGTGATAGAGTTTTGCGTCTATTATTATCGCAAATGAGAGTCCAAATGAGCCAAGACTCTCTTTTAAAAATGTTTAGATCTAGCTGGATTCTGTGCTGCACGAGAATGTAGTACACTGGGCGCGCGGGCGCGAGACTTACAGAAGGTTTGATGGTCAGAATGGCTTGGCGCGCGGGCGCGCGAGTTTATGCTGCATAGGCCACGCGACCGCGCAACCCTGGTATCTGCTATCCTGAAGTTTGATTTCATTCTCCTCATAAGTGTTGATTTCCAACAATGGTATCTGCACTGGTATTAAGGCATATGGTTAAGGCATGAATTAGTGGCCACATTATGCTATTATTGTGCAAATATTCGCCAAGCAAGTCTTGCTACGTACTAAGGTATAAAATTCCAATGTCCTAGTGAAAGTGAATTAGATGAAACTAACTACAATAATCCAAAATGAACAACTTAAAAAAAATCAATGGAGATAGAAATAATGGGTTGCCTCCCATCCAGCGCTAAGTTATAGTCAATTAGCTTGACTGTCTCTGGATTTTCACGTTACATCAAGAATTGAGATGCCTTCCTTATTGTCCATCGCACCTCAAAATTTAATGACTGCGGCTTCCGTTAACGGCTCTACCTACAATTCTGAACTTTCGACCATTACACACCTCTTTGATTCATTCTTCCTTGGTTTCTGAACCTAATCCTTTAGGTTACAATCTACCAGATCAACCAGAAAACACTCTTCTTCATCTGTTGGGAGCTTTATTTGCCTTGAAGACGTTAAAGGTGACCTCCTGATCTTGTACACGCATAGTTAGTTCCCCTTTCTGCACATCTATCGAAGTCCTGCTAGTGGCTAAGAATGGTCTCCCTAGTATGATCGGTATGCTTTTATCCTCTTCGAAATCTAGAATGATAAAGTCGGCCGAAAAAATGAACTTATCCACTTTAACCAACACATCTTCGACAATTCCCCGTGGGTATGTGATGGACCTGTCAGCTAACTGTAACGATATGTTCGTTGGTCTTGGAGCCGGCAATCCCAACTGGTTGAATACTGACAACGGCATCAAATTTATACTTGCCCCCAAATCACATAAACACTTGTTAAAATTCATCTTCCCAATGGTGCACGGAAATGTGAAGCTGCCCGAATCTTTCAGCTTTGGAGGTAGTTTACGTTGGAGCACTGCGCTGCATTCCTCTGTCAAGGCTACTGTTTCGAACTCATCTAATCTTCTCTTCCTCGACAATATACATTTCATAAACTTTGCATAGCTTGGCATTTGTTCCAATGCCTATGCGAAAGGTATGTTGATCGGCAGCTTTTTAAATACCTCCAAAAACTTGTTGAACTGTCTGTCATCTTTCTGCTTAATTAACCTCTATGGATATGGAACTTGAGGATGCAGTGGTCGTACTGGACTCTTTACCTTCTCTTCTGAACCTGCTTTATTCTTCTCTTCCTGCTGAACCACAGAATTTTCCAGATTTTTCTCCTCTTCAGTTTCCTGCTCTGCCTCGCGCGACCGCGTGGCCTCCTTAGTATTATCATGCGCGGGCGCGCGACTTGCAGACCTTGTCAAATCTTTTCTCGATCGCAATGTGATTGCTTGACACTGCTCCTTCCCGTCTCTTCTAGGATTTGTCTCTATGCTACTTGGCTATGCACCTTGGGGCCTGTTAGTAAGCATGCTCGCCATTTACCCCATCTGAGTCTCCAAATTCTTAATAGCCACTGTTTGGCTTTTGATCATGACTTCAGTGTTTGACATGTATTTTAAAATCATCTCCTCCATCTCTGATTTCTTTTCTGGATGTGGTGCAGCTGGAGTGTGGTGTTGTTGCTGTTGAGGAAATCCCGGTGGAAACGATGGTTTTGGTGTAAACTGTGACTGCGACGGTTGCGGTTGAAATTATTGGTTCGGCTGAAACTGATTTTGCTGTTGTCCTTGGTTGTTAGACCAACTGAAGTTTGGATGATTGCGGTTGTTGGGATGGTATGTGTTCTGAAATTGACCTTGGTCTTTCCTGTAGTTGCTCACATACTGTACTGACTCCGAGCTGATAGCACATTGATCCGTGGAGTGTGACCCCGCACAAATCTCACAAATTAAAGCAACTTTTTTCACTTTACTGTCTGCCAAAGTATCTATCTTTTTAGCCATTGCTGCCATTTATGCTGATAACTGTGTAATTGCATCAACCTCCAACACACCTGTAACCTTGGGTTGTGGCATCCGAGCTGTAGGATTCTGATAATCATTCGCAACCATAGTCTCAATAAGTGTATAGGCCTCATTATAGCTCTTTGCCCATAATGCCCCTACTGCGGCCGCATCCACAATCGGTCTCTACTGCCATCCCAAACCATTGTAAAACGAATTTATTACCAACCAATCTGGCAAACCGTGATGCGGACACTTCCTAAGCATCTCTTTATAACTCTCTCATGCCTCGTACAAGGACTCGCCCTGCTGTTGCTCGAACTGAGATATGGTCGTCCTCATCTTCGCAGTCTTAACCATTGGGAAGAACTTGGCTAAGAATTTATGTGCTAAGTCCTCCCATGTGGTGATTGACCCTGCCGGCAGAGAGTGCAACCAACTTCTAGCCTTATCTCTCAATGAAAATGGAAATAACCGTAGTCTGATGGCATCCTCCGTCACACCGTTATATCTGAATGTGTCGCAGATCTCAATGAAGCTTAATAGGTGTTCATTCGGATCATCCGTAGCAGAACCCCCAAACTGTACTGAGTTATTCATCATGACCATTGATGAATACACAAATATCCTTGGCCCGTAGTGCATGGATAATTTGTGGTTGTGATACTAATGAATATCTTTGGCCGTAGTACAGGGATGATGTGGATTATTTATTAAGCTTAGTTCCAGCGATAAAAGTGATGAAAAACCTTTTAAATCATAAAAGATAGTAGATTTTATTCTCTACTTGACTCTTTTAATGGATTGCATGTTCCGCTGCAGTTAAACTTGATGTCTATTGTATTTTATCAGTTTAACATTGTTGAAGACTAATGATAATTTATTCTGCATTATCTTAGTCATAATATTTCTTACTAGGCTAGTTGAGCTCACCCTTTCTTTCATTGTTCTCTTCAGAAAATGAGAACGTAGCCGGGACTAGTCGGAGAACAGAGTGACGGTCCAGATTATAGTATTAGTAGTCCTCACTATTCTGTTAAATAGTGTGTTAATAAATGTAATGAGGACTTATTCTGAGAGTGAATATTGTCTAGATGAAAATAGTTGTATTAAAACTCACAGCTCTGTTATGTATATTAAAGATTGTATTTGTATTCTGTACCATGTATTTGGCGACTTAGAATAGGTGATGTATATCTATTTTGGGGGCGTCACACATAGTGTTTGCATAGTGCCTGTATAGTGTTTGTATAGTAAAATCTTTTTTATATAAAATAGAATACTTTTATAAAGTTATTCATTTTATTAGATTATAAATAGAATATATTATATTTTATTTAAAAGATTTTGTTTTATTAGAATATTTTATTAATACTACATAGTAAATCAATATGGATCATCCGTTTAAAAGTAAATCAATCTGGACCGTTCATGAATTAGTTACTATTCAGTCCATTCTCCTATAAATAGAAGCTCATTCCTTCATTATTTCTTACGAATTCACTGAAACTCTAGAGAGAGAAACTATAGAGAGAAAGAAAAAAAGTATTATGCTACTCCATTACTCCTATATCCAGTTTCTTCTAAGGTAAGGGGTATTATTTTTTTCGTATTCATGAAGAGAACTTCTGTTATTTCATTCTTTATTATTCTGTTGGAATAAACTGTATACGCGGGCTACCCTATACTTGGTGAAATTCTTCTGTTATTCCATTCTTTATCATTATGTTGGAATAACCTGTTTATGCAAAGTACCGCATACATGGTGAAATTCTTCTATTATTCCATTCTTTATCATTATGTTCGAATAACCTGTTTATGCAAAGTACCACATACATGGTAAAATTCTTTTGTTATTCCATTCTTTATTATTCTGTTGGAACATCCTGTCTGTGCGTTTACGCATGACCTGGTTCTGTTATTTATTATTCTATTGGAATATCCTGTCGGTGCGTTTACGCATGACTTGATTCCATTATTTATTATTCTGTTGGAATAACATATCTTTGCGGTCTATCGCATGCTTAGTGAATTCTTTTGTTATTTCATTATTTTTTATTTTGTCGGAATATCCTGTTTGTGCGTTTACGCTTGACCTGGTTTCATTCTTTATTATTCTGTTGGGAATAACCTGTCTGTGCAGTCTATCGCACGCATGGTGAATCCGTCTGTTATTCCATTCTTTATTATTCTGTTATAATAACTTGTCTATATGGATTACCAATGCATGGTGAATGATCCTTTGTATTCATTCCTTATTAAATTGTGGAAATGACCTGTCTACGTGGATTACCGCATGGCGGGTGAAAATCCATTTGTAGTTTCATATATTCTATTATACTCAGTTGATTAAAGTTTTGACTTCTATACTCCATGAAATTAGTGAATATCTTGGATTTTTGCGCTTCATCCAGTATCTTTTCATGGAAATATTCTTCTGAGCATTCTTGAATTTTACTCTACAAAGCAGTATCATGTTGGCAATTTGGACGTTATTGAGTTCAGGATAAATTAACTTATAAATCTTTAAAATTTATTCTTGAACTTGTTTTATTGAATTATTATGTCATTGTCATCATCCTCATGCTTATATTATGATGAAAGTCATCTTTGGTTTACGTGCATAGATGGACTTGGTATGATTATGACCAGGGATTATTCGGTATAATCATGACCTATAATGTGATAAATGATGTGCTAAAAGTCCTCAGTGGCTTGTAGTGTATTGATGGACAGTTTTTGGTATGATTATGACCAGGGATTATTCGGTATAGTCATGACCATTGATAATTTAATAAATATCATTGGCCCGCAGAGCAGGGATGACTTGATGATGTGGTTTATTTATTAAGTTGAGTCTCAGCGATAAAAATTGATGAAAAAATTTTAAATCATAGAAGATAGTAGATTTTATTCTCTACTTGACTCTTCTAATGGATTGTTTGTTTCGCTGTAGTTAAACTTGATGTCTATTGTATTATATCAGTTTAACATTGTTAAAGACTAATGATAATTTATTCTGTATTATCTTAGTCATAATATTTCTTACTGGGCTAGTTGAGCTCACCCTTTCTTTCACTGTTCTCTTCAGGAAATGAGAACGTAGCCGGGACTAGTCGGAGAACGGAGTGATGGTCCAGATGATAGTATTAGTAGTCCTCACTATTCTGTTAAATAGTGTGATAATAAATGTAATAAGGACTCCATTGAGTGTGAATATTGTCTAAAAGACAATATTTGTATTAAAACTCATAGCATATATTTTATCGTATTTTACACGATAGTTGTATAATTAAGTTTTTATTTGTATTTTGTACCATGTATCAGGCGACTCAAGATGGGTGATGTATAACTGTTTTGGGGGCGTCAAATCAAAGGTGCACTCCATTAGAATGAAGAGAACAGAAATCTTCTCGTGTTCCTTCGGGGACTTGATATATTTGTTGTTGTACTTTATATGGCATTGTAATAATTTAAATATAATTTTTTTGTATTATATAAGTAAAAATATTTGTATTGAAACTCACAGTATATATGAGAATTTTTGAGTTTTAATACTGTCTAAAAGACAATATTTGTATTAAAACTCACAGCTCATGTTGTATATTTAAGTTTGTATTTAAATTTTGTACCATTATCTAGCGACCCAAGATGGGTGGCGTATACCTATTTTGGGGGCGTCACAATTTTGATTAAAGATTTTGATTAAAATAAAATAGTTTATTTTATTCAAAATTGGATAAATTAAAATAAAAGAGGCTTATTTTGATTTAAATTAAAATAAAGGAGTTTATTTTAATTTAAAATTAGATTTTATATTAAATAAATTTTTCCATTAAATGATATCAATATATATATATTGAATGTTTATTATTCATAAGATGAATGTTATTTATTGATGCATATGGTGATGTGTATGATAATAAATGGGATTGATTATGGACTATTGACCAATGTGATTGAATTTTATTTTAGTTGGATGCATGAATGTATGGGTTTTATTAAATGGGGTCTGTGTGACGCCCCCAAAACAGGTATACATCACCCATCTTGGGTCGCCAGATATCAAACTACATAAATCAAATACAAACTTCTTTAATACAACTGTCGTGTAAAAATACGACAAAACATAGCTGAGTTTTTAAAACGAATATTATTTTTTAGACAATATCCACACTCAATGAAATCCTCATTATAATTATTATCACACTATTTCACAGAATAGTGAGGACTACTACAGCCACTTATCCTAGACCATCACTCCATTCCCCTACTCGTCCTACCTATATTCTCATTTCCTGAAGAGAACAATGAAAGAAAAGGGTGAGCTCAACTAGCCCAATAAGAAATATTATGACTGAGATAATGCAGGATAAATTATCCTTAGCCTTCAACAGTATAACAACTGATAGAATATAATAGACAACAAGTTTTAGATCAACAACTACAGCAGAACAAGCAATCCATTAGAAGAGTCAAGTAGAGCATGATATCTACTATCTTCTATGATTTAAAAAGTTTTTCATCAACTTTATCGCTAAGACTCAGCTTAATAAATAAAC
Organism: Panax japonicus; assembly: GCA_020205505.1. Taxonomy (NCBI): domain Eukaryota; kingdom Viridiplantae; phylum Streptophyta; class Magnoliopsida; order Apiales; family Araliaceae; genus Panax; species Panax japonicus. Next base: position 48,154,114 of record CM035106.1, read on the forward strand.
CACATCATCGAATCATCCTTGAACTAAGGGCCAAGGATATTCATATAATCACCAATGGTCATGATTATACCGAATAATCCCTGGTCATAATCATACCAACAACTGTCCATCAATGCACTACGGGCCAATAAGGACTTTTACCACATCATTTGTAACATTACGGGTCATGATTATACTGAATGATCCCTGGTCATAATCATACCAATCAACAGTTCATCTATGCACGTAAGTCAAAAATGACTTTCATCACAATATAAGCATGAGGATGATGACAATGATATAAGCATTAATCAAACAAAATCAAGGATAAAAATTAAAGACTTTAAATTTATCTAGAGTTTAAAAATATCCAAATTGTCAACATGATACTGCTTTGTGAAGTAAAATTCAAGAATAATATTCATGTGTCAAAAAAAACTTGGACAGAAAAGAAATATATTTTTCGAGTGAATAGTACCCCGTGAATAGTACCTTTTGAATAGTACTTCGGGAATAGTAACTCGTGGATAGTACCCCGACATGAAAAGTACCCCAAATACTCGAGTGAATAATATTCAGATGAATAGTAATTAGGTAAATAGTAACCCATGAATAGTAACTCATGAATAGTACTCCGGCATGAAAAGTACCCCGAATACCCGAGTGAATAATATTTGAGTGAATAGTAATCGGGTGAATAGTAACCCGTAAATAGTAACTCATGAATAGTATTCTGTCATGAAAAGATCAATAATTATCAAGAAAGCTCAGAATAATATTTTTATGAAAAGATACTGGATGAAGCGCAAATATCAAGGATATTCTACTAATTTCATGTAGTATAGAAGCCAAAACTTAAATAAAAAGAGTATAGAATTCAGAATCTGAAACGAAATAATATTACTTACATACTATAGAGTATGGAAGAAAATATTATTTCAAGCGAATATTGAACAAAAATAACATCATTTACAACTGTTGAACGAAAATAATATTCCAACGAATATTTAACGAAGATAATATTCCTACGAATATTGAACGAAGATAATATTCTTTATGAATATTGAAAGAAAATAATATTCATACAAATACGAAAAATAATATCTCTTCAGAATATGAAATAAATAATACTCCTTATCTTAGAAAAAGACTGGATACTGGAGTAGTGAAGTAGCAGACTACTCTTCTTCTTTATCCCTATAGCTTCTCTCTCTATAGCTTCTCTCTCTATAATTGCTCGTGTGAGTTTTAGTGAATTGGTGAGAATAAAGGAAGAATGAGCTTCTATTTATAGGAAAATATAGTTTCGATAATTGCACGTTTTGGGGCTCGAAATATTACAGTATAATGCCTTCATCTTTTCCTTTATTTTTAATTTAGTCCTGCAAGTATTATCAAACTTGCACCACCTCCCCTAATAATATATCATATGAATAAATAGTACAATAATGTGACTCAATAGTTCTATACATGTGAAAAATCAATTTCAGTATAGTACCTTCATATATACCTCCATTTTTAATTTAGTCATGCAAGTATTATCAATCTTTCACCACCTCCCCTAATAGTACATGCATGTGAATCAATAGTACACACATGTGAACAAATAATTACAATCATGTGAATTAATAGTAATTAATTGCTCATTTATCCGATTAATTACCCGATTGGTCAATATAACTTTCAGACATCAATTATTATCGAAATAAATATCGATTTCCTCTAACACTAATAATCTCAACACAATAAAACTATCAATTTCATCTTTAATAAACACGAACTTATTCATCAATAATAATATAACTCATAATATTTAACAACCAGGTCGTTCCCAGGAAAGAGGAGGTTTTTTGATAAGGATTTCTCCCTATTGGCGCGCAATTAGATGACCAAACCTCTCCCGACAGAATTTTCTAGATATTGTCAATATTACAAATAATAATATGAATAATTGTGTCATCTCAATTATTGATTTAATAATATAAAATATTATGACAATAATTAAATAAATCTGAGTGACTTCTCACATAAGCATCAATAATCAAAGATACTGTACAATATCGTGTGCTACTATGCAACCACGTGTATTACTATACTTTTATCACCGATTATTTTATGAAAACTTGTTTACTTTGAAACATTTTCTCATATCACACTTAACTTTAACCTTTTATCAATTTAACCATTTACTAAATAGAATAATTATAAGAAAATTAAATACTTTCATTTCATAAAATTCGGGGTCTCACAGTCTGCGTATCTCATCTTCTCTAACTTTTCTTAATGTAAATTCTATCTCCCTCCTATGTACTTCCCCTTGACTGTTGATCAAGGTTTCTATTTATTTTAAATAGTTTTGTAATAGGAATAGTTAGAATTAATTTTGAAGAATTGGAGATCAAGGATCAAGGAGCGCTTGAAGACCTGTTTATAATGGAGCCCGAGTTTAAATGTAATAGTTATATTTAAATATTAATTTTTGCACCCCTAGGGTTTGACCTTTTGGTTCGCTTGATGGCTCTAGTGAATCAAACTAAAATAAAAGTCCATAATCAATCCAGGTAGAATATAGTATTCTATATGTGCATTTTTATACTATATATATTATATATTATGCAAACATGCTTCGCATGTTAATTAATATGACGCGTATATTATATATATATATATGTGTGTGTGTGTGTGTGTGCATGCGCGTTAAACAAGATGAGACAAATTAATAACAAACCCCTCAAATATTTTATATTAAGTTGTAACGTTCAAAGATATTTAGAATATCGAACGTCATCTTCTAGCATGATAGAAACAATAGAGTATTGAATATTTAATATGAGTTTATTGAGCACACACAAGGCAAGTATTAAATATTTAAGATATTTTTATTACATATGATGATGTTTATAAAGAATTGAACATTACTGCTTTGTTGTGCACATACAAGGGCTGTAGTTTTCTCTTCACTTATATGAAAATACTGGGTCTGACTTAACTTAAATCATTTTAGTTTAGATGTGCACACATTTGACCATTATGATTTAAGAGGCAAAATACAAGGAATTACATAGTTGATGTAATTGACAAGAGTTGTCTACCTATTTATTTATATATAGTTTGTTGTGCACACACAAGGCTATATACATTTAAATGGGATCCTTATTCTCACTAACATATCTTTAATTAGATATTGCCGAACTATATATATTGAGGGTAATATAGTTTGAAGAAAATAGTGGGAGATACCAATTTAAAACAAGACCTAATTTATTTTGGTAATTAATAAAAAAATATATGCTAAAATGTTGTTAATTACAAATTTATTTACAGAATTTTACAATGTCTAAAATTACTATCACTGCTTAGCATATTAGATGCTAAATTAACCGGGTCGAATTAAACGGATTGGTTAAGGAATTTGAGAATAGTTCTCATAGCTGAAAAAACTATGTTATGTCCTTAATAAGCATATCCCTGCAATGGTTGCATATAATGCCTCTGAGGAAAGATTGCTACTATTAGAAAGTGGCAAGATGATGCACAGTTGGCTCAATGTATCATGCTCGCATCCATAAGTAACGAGCTTCAGCGTCAGCATGAAACTATGGATGCTCCTACTATATTCATATACGTCAAGTAGTTGATGGTGAGGAAAGTAGGACTAATAGATATTAGATATCTAAGGAGCTCTTCCGATTTAGAATGACCGATGAAACTACAGTACAGATAAAAGTCCTTAACATTATCAATTTGATTAATCAATTAGGACAACAGGTTTTGTCATGGATGGAAAGTTGAGCCAAGATTTTATCTTTCACTCAATCCTAGACTCCTTTCACAATTGTTGTGAATTTTTCATATGAACAAGCTAGATATCAGCCTCGCTGATTTGCTTAACATGTTGAAAAATGTTAAGAGTCACTTTCCAACCAATAAAGACTATGTCTTACTGATAGGGGCCAAAGGATCTTCTAAAAGGAAGAACGATTCAAAGAAGGTAAATAGAAAGACAAAAACAAAGGATAATAAGAACAAAACTGATACGGATAGCAAAGGAGTTTGCTTCCACTACAATAAGCCTGGACACTGGAAAAGAAACTGTAAGAAGCATCTTACAGAGGCTAACCAGAAGAAGCTTAGTGAAGTTTTGGTTACAAATACAATTTTGTTCATGATTTAAAATAAATTTTTCTTTAAGTCAAGGTTCTATTTGGGTATTGGATACCGACTTTGGTTATCATAAATATCGATTTATGAAGGGACCAAACAGAAGTAGAAAGCTAAACAAAGATAAGTAATACTATATGTGGGAAAGGAAACAAAGGTTGTTGCATAGCCATAAAAACTTATAGTTTTAGCATTGCCTACGGGTAAATCTATTAAGTCAATAAGTTGTTATTGTATTCCAGTACTTGTTAGAAACATTATTTCCATTTGTTGTTAGACAATAAAATCTTTGGTATTATATTTAAGAACAATTGTTGTTCTATATATAATAATAATAATGTTTTGTATTGAACTGGAATATTACTTAATGGATTTTATATACTTGACTTACGTGAAAAAATATTTTGCAAATTGAGCAAACTAGTATTAAAAAAAGGAAATGATCATTCAAAGAGTTGAATGTTTGTATTTGATGAAATACAAGTATGAATTATTTGAAAGGTTCAAAGAATTCAAAAGTGAAAATAATTTAAAATGTATTAAGATTGTTTGATTAGATCGAGGAAGGAATACTTGTGCAATAAGTTTCTAGATCATCTCAAATGGTTTTCTCACAATGGATGCCTCCTGATACGCAATAATTGATTGATGTGCCTGAAAGGAAAAATCTTACCTTATTAGACATGGTACGGTTCATAATGATTTTACCGACATTCTAGTATCCCTCTGGGGTCATGCCCTAGAAATGGCTGCATATCTACGAAAAGGTAACCTCAAAATCCAGCCTCAAGACTCCATAAAAGTTATGAACATGGAGGATTCCTAATCTTAAGTATGTTAAGATAAGGGGTTGTCAGACTTATGTGAAAAGATTTCAAAGGATAAGCTTGGGACAAGATTTGACAAGTACAGATTTGTGGGACATCCTAAAGTAAGTTTAGGGTATATGTTCTATAATCCTACTTAGCAAAAGGTGTTTGTTGTGAAACACGATACCTTCTAAGATAAAGGTGTTTATCATTAAAGGGGCTAGTGGGAGGATAATAGATCTTACAGTGTTCAAAAACCACAAAACACTATAAGTCAAATAAGAGGAACCTGTAGATAGACCTATTGTACCAGGGTTAAATGCTTTCTAGGTCACTCTACTATAGGTCGACTTACAAATGGGTCACTGAACTTTTTTTCTTACAGTCAACTCATTGAACTTTAGTTTACTAACACACCGTTACAAAAACCGTTAAGTCAAGGTTGACTTAACGAAAATGATGACGTGGCAGCTGGCTTGTCTCAAAAAAAGCCTATGTGGCAATTATGATGCGACGTGGCAGTGAAGATGTTGATTTGGAGGAAAAATTTTATGAAGAAATGGAAAAAAATATTTTAAAGTATAATATAAATTATAAAAAATTAGCCAAAAAACAAGAAAATAAATAAATAAATAAAAATAATTATTTTTAATAAAAATAATTGGTTTTGTTTATTTTTATTAAAAAAAGTAAAACTACATTTTTTTAATAAAAATAAATATTTTAAATAAAAATTAAAAATGCAATTTTTTTAATAAAAATAAAAAAATGTAGTTTTTTTTAATAATAAAAATGCAATTTTTTTAAAAAAGTGTTTTTTAATAAAAGAATTTTTTTATTACTTTTTTTATAAAATGTAGTTTTTTTTATAAAATTTTAAAAAAATGTAGTTTTTTTATAAAATTTGAAAAGAATGTAGCTTTTTTAAAATTATTTGCATACATAAATTTTTTTTAAACATGCAGTTTTTTTAAAATGCAGTTTTTTTATAAAATTTTAAAAAAAATGCAATTTTTTAAAATTATTTGCATATATAAGATTTTTAAAAAAATACAGGTTTTTTATAAAATTTTAAAAAAATGCAGTTTTTTTATAAAATTTTTAAATAATGCAGATTTTTTATAGAATTTTTAAAAAATGCAACTTTTTAAAAATTATTTGCATATATAAAAAAAATTTAAAATGCAGTCTTTAAAAAAATGCTATTTTTTTATAAAATTTTTTAAAAATTCATTTTTTTATAAAATTTTAAAAAATGCTATTTTTTTATAAAAGTTTTCAAAAATGCAGTTTTTTAAAAATTATTTGCATATATAAATTTTTTTTAAAAATGCAGTTTTTTTATAAAATTTTTAAAAAATGAAGTTGTTTTATAAAATTTTAAAAAACGCAGTTTTTAATTTTTATTAAAAATAATTATTTTTATTTATTTATTTTCTTGTTTTTTGGCTAATTTTATAATTTATATTATACTTTAAAATATTTTTTTTCCATTTTTTCATAAAAAAATTTCTCCAAATCCACATCTTCACTGCCACGTCGCATCCTAACTGCCACGTAGGCTTTTTTTTAGACAAGTCAGCTGCCATGTCGTCATTTCCGTTAAGTCAACCTTGACTTAAAGGTTTTTGTAACGCCGTGTTAGTAAACTAAAGTTCAGTGAGTTGACTGTAGGAAAAAAAATTATTGGCCCATTTATAAGTCGACCTATAGTAGAGTGACCTAGAAAGTATTTAACCCTATTGTACCACAACTGAATCGTAAATCTGGAGTAGTACCGAAGATACCTAGAAGGTATAGATTCATCATGGATGATGATGATGAGGTACACATCATAGAAAATGATAATCCAGTTACATACGATGAGGGAAGAGTTGTAGACACTCAGAGAAATGGATTGAAGCAAGCTTCTCAAAAATGGAACATTCGTGTTGATGAAACAATCAAAAGAGTTTGATTTTATCAAAAACAAGAATGAACTTAGTGTGTACAAAAGGGTCCGTGGAAGCGTCGTGACATTCCTAGTATTATATGTTGATATACTACTGATAAGGAATGAAACACTAATGCTACAATCAGTAAAGATAAAGTTGTATAAACATTACTCCATGAATGATTTGGGAAGAGGATCATAATTGGGGATACAAATCTATATAGATAGATTTAAGAGAATGCTCGACTTAACCCAAGGAACGTATATTCATTTAATTCTAAAGTCGTTTAACATGGAAAACTCCAAGAAATGTCTCATGTTGATGAGCCATAGAGTGTATCTCTCTTAATAGTCCCCATAGACTCCTGAAAAGAGAGATTGTATGAGTGACAATCATGTATACAATAAAATATATGAGACCTGATGATGATCAGTCATATTCTGGAAAAGTTCACTATGAGTCAATGAAAAAACATCTTAAAGTGCCTAACCGACACTAAAGATGTGATCATATTCATGGTGGATCTAAATTAAAACTAGAGGGCTTAACAGACTCAAGTTTTTTATACAGACCAATACGACAGAAAATCCACTTTAAGGTAAAGCGTTACCTTGAACGGTGGTGCAGTGAATTGGAAAAGTTTCAAACAGCAAAGAGTTGTTAGTTTAGTGATAAAGACAAGGTATATAGCTATAAATGAAGCTACAAGTTGATTGTTCGGATGAAAAGTTTATTACAGAACTAGGAATAGTTCCTAAGTCTCATCTTGGATCTAAACATGTGTTGTGGCACTTTCATTTGATTATAGGAATCATTGAAAGATGGGAAATCACTATAGAGATAGTGAACTCTCAAGAACAACATTACATATCCATTAATTAAAGTTTATCCAACAGTAGGATAATCGTCACTTAGAGAAGAAGGGTATGAGATACCATGACGATTGGCTTTAGTGCAAGTGGGAGATTGAAAGTAGTATGCACACAAGCCAATCACGTTTGATGATAAAGCATATACTTTGTAACAATCTTATTCATTTATTAATAAAAATTATTAATTTATTAAAGGCTTTTAATTATTTACATGATGTTATTTTATAATATGTGATAAACATATAGTTTTAAGCAAATGCTTTTAGAATAATGATTATGATCATTCTAATAAGATCTAAATTCTTAGAAAGCTTAAAACTAAAATAGTTTTCAATCATTGAATTACTAAATTGGGGATTAGTGAATCAGGAAAGATTGGTACATACGTTGCTTTCTCATTAGATTAGGATGATTGATCTCATGATCATTTGTGTGGAGACACTAAAGCAAGTATGTAGGTGCTTATTAGAGAATAAGTTCACTGAACGTGACTCGCTGAGTAATACCTAATGGAGTTTTACTTGCCTGTCAATAGGAATTCCTGTAGTGATAGTAGTACAAGTAATCCTTGGACTTGAGATCATCATAGTATCTTATGTATAATGAGTAATACTTTGACTTATTCCTTAAGACCCTTAGGATATATCAAAGGGTGTGCTTGGGTATAATAAATTGTACATGGAGATAATGTATGATCAATAAAGAATATACCACTTGTAGTAAAAGAAGAGAAATGTCCTATGTGATTCGATAAATGACAACCCAGTAGTCATTGGCCAAGGCAAAATGAAATTAGAAAGGAGTTTCTAATTTGCATTATTTATAGTTGTGCATTTAAGAGTCAAAATACATATAATTAAATAAAATTAGACTTGACAGTAATTTCATGTCTTATTTTTAATTGGGGCATTGTATGGTGGAAAGATTGAATTGTACGGTAACTATTTACTCAAAGGTTCTTTTATAATTAATGTTGAAATCTATATTATCTGAAAAGTTGTTAATCGCTAGGGAGACTTATCCCTATTGTAGAATAAATATTATTTATTTAAATAAATTAATAGTTTTATTTATTAATTTAAATAAGATTAGAATTGTTCTAGTTAATTTATTCACAATCGGTTTAATATGGAGAACCTAAAGGGTTACACCATAAAATGAAGAATAATTATTTAAGAAGTTAATGGCATAATCGTAATAATAAGTTAAGTGTATTTAATTTAATCTATGGTGATAGAATAAATTAAATAGCTTAATATTTTGGAAATATTAAATATAAATTAATAAGAGGAGTCTTATTATTATTATTATTACTATTATTATTATTTAATTCCTAAAGGAGTTTGGGAATTAATTAATAAAAGTACTCTCATGTATTCCTAATAAGATTAGGATGCAAATTAATTAAAAGATTTTAATTAATTATTCCTAATAAGATTGGAAGCATAATTAATTAAAAGAATTTAATTAATTAAAATCAAATCAAATTCCTTAATTGTTATGGGTTGTCCACATCTATAAATAAGAGGAGTCTTGTTATGGGTGATGGTGGTTGACGTTTTCATAGAATACGTAATTCCAATAGTTGGGAGAGTACGCTCTTTTTTTATAGAGATAGAAAACTAGAGTTTTGCCAAATATCCATCTTCTTGAATATTTCTTCTTCCTTAGTGGATCACCTCTAGAGGCCAAACACTTGGGTGGCTAACGTTGATCAAAGGAAGGAACCAAACCCGATGGATTCAAGTTGAAAGCAAAAAATATTGGAGGTGAACTTGTACCTGAGGAAGTTAGAATATTTAAGGGTATGATTCTTCTTCATATTTTCGTTTAATTAATAATTGTGCATAAAAGATGATCCAAGTATATGGTTTGTAAAATGTTAAAACTCTGATTTTTCACGTTTCCGCTTATTTTATGCAATTTGATTGCGTTCATGAATATTACAAATCTAACCAGCCAAACCAAAATTCACGTGAAAGGGATGAATAAATCCTAAATTATGGTTAATAAACCCTAAACAATAATTAATAAAGCTAAATCCTACCTCATTTAAAATTCTAAACAAATAAATTTAAAATTTTAATATTAACCATTAATTTTAGTATTGTACACTGTTGTCTATTGATTGTATATATCATATAATGATCCATGCTAACATATAAAATTCCTTACATTTATACAAATTAAAAATGGAGTAATATAAATTGCTTCAAATTCATTTGTTCTATTGTAAACGGAGTGCCCTAAAAAAATGTGCAATATCTTAATAGCTTCAAATTCGTATAAAATCAAAGCATTCTATCTAGGGGTGAGCATGATGCGATTTGAAGTCCAAACTGCAACCGAAACTGTTTAGGTGCGGTTTGAAAAATTCAAAACCGCACACGAAACCGCTTGTGATTGGTGCGGTGCGGTTTTAAAGTGTGCGTTGCGGTTTTAATTGGTGCATTTTCGGTTTCAAAACCAATTAAAACAACAAAAAAGTTTAAGCCTTCAATAAAATTTAACATAAAACTTACATCTAGCAATTTACTTAGTGAGAGAGTCGGCAATGAGAATTATATCAAGTATAGAACCAAAGTTCCTTCTGCCATATATGTCAAATTCACCATCAAATCATAGAACAATGAGACATGTAAAATAGTTTTAGTTTATAATAAATGAATGATGCTTTAAAACTAAAACATACGCTATATAAAATAACGGAGACCATATATTCGATAACAAGCATAAAGGTTTATCTAGTTTTCTATCTTATATATTGCAGTGAGGACTTATAAAATATAAGAATAATGCTAGAGACACAAACTATTTTATAAATATTTTACAAACTGTTGATGTGGCATACTCCACATCAGCATATTGTGTGGGACCGAAGACTATATTAAACAATTTGTTGATCAATAGGCTGACGTGGAGTATGTCACATCAGCAGTTTGTAAAATATTTGTAAAATAGTTTGTGTCTCTAGCACCACTCAAAATATAATCCTAACTATACCTAATTTGAAAAATAATCTAATAGACTATTACTATTATAGTATTGACCTTAACCAATGCATCAAGTGCTTGAACCAACGAATTTGGCCTCTCAGCTATAAGCCCCTCAAATAACGCATCAAACAAATTCAAAATTTCAAAATCTAATTGCTTAATTTTTGACTTTATAACCTCTAATAATTTCTTTCAATTGGTGAAAAAATGACAATACAATACTGAAATTTTCTGTGAGTATATTTAAGTGAAAAATAACTTTAAAATTTACTAGAGATAATACATACATACACACATATGGTGCGGTTTTGGTTTTATACGTGCGGTTTTGATTAGTAACCAAACTGGAACCATTAATTTAATTATTCAACCCACCTAAAACCGCCACATACGCCGGAACCGTTGGTGCGGTTCGTGCGATTTTAGTTACAATTTGATTACTTGCTCGGTACTAATTCTATCTTCTAGCACCCCCTCTATCGGCCGACAGAGCCAGAGAAGTCTATCCAGTTCTCCATTAATTCATCTACCGCTTCTCTTTTCGACAGAGCCAGATAACTCTGTTCTGAATCCCCTACCCCCAGCACGACCAGACTTGCCCCACTTCCCCGATAGTTGTCTTCGCCTATATTTGCACCGGCAAACCACTGTCACGGTATGATTTTCAACCATAATTACGACTGTTACATATAAATATATATACGCGCGTGTGTATTTGTATGTAAACCTAGGTCATTAAACTCTGTTTTTTTTTGAAATTTAATTCAATTATTTCTGTCTACTCAATTCAACTATCCAACTTCTAATCCACCTTATACCCAAAACGAGGTTGGTTTGGTAATTAGTTGTGTTCATAAGTTAGTCCAGAGATAAGTCCCTATGTTGTGAATATTGAATTTGCTTGAGATATGCTTGGTATTTTATAATTTGGGTTTAACTGATGTAGATATTACTGGTAATTAACCACTTGATTGGGTAGAAATTGATTGTGTTTGAGGGTCTTAGACAGTTGTGTTATTTAAGTCTTCTGTACAAAATACATTGAGATTGCAGTTCTCAATTAATATTATTTTCGATTGAAAGTTTTTGATAAATTTGATTGGCAGGAACACAAAAATCTGGTTGTAGGTTTGGGATGTAGTAATGGTTGGATTTTACTACTCAAAACCTTATCGAAAATTTGATTGCAATAAGTATAGGTCTTTGTATTTCAGTTGATCATTATTAGACCGATGATGATCACTAGTGTAGCAATAGAGTTCAAGCCTCTTCCTTTACCGTGCAAGATCACATATTTACATATTTGAATCTAGCCCTTAACAGAAATTTGAACTGAATACTTCTCTAGATTCTCCCTAGGCTCTAGGATGATATGTATCTCTAGAATTCAATTGAAATAAAATATGTTTTTTTATAAAAAAAAATGTTAATAAAAAGAGTTGATCTTTGTTATGCAACAATTAATTGTAACTAACAGTAAATTTAAACCGTTTGAAATTCAAATCCTACTTTAACTTCAAATCTAAACTTAGTGGCATAAGGGATATTGCATCTTTATGGTCAACTAAGATCTTCATCGAGCAGCATGCGCCTTCAGTTTTCCGACAAGGTCAACTTGAAACTGTAAACTCCTGATACCCACAAATAATAAATATATAGTCTTAGTAATAGGGACATTAGTCTTTGGAAGACCATTCATAATTACATGATGACCACAAAAAAATGCCAACGAAGAAATTTATAATATATTAATTTCTCTCCGCGTTTATATTAGTTATAGTTTTCTTATCCTCTAAAACATGTTATAATTTTTTATTTCATTTTATTTTATTTTTTTCATGATAAATTGTAAAACTATTCCATCTCGTTAACACTAAGTTGAAATATATACGTTAATATTTTAATTTTATAATGCTATAATCAGTGTTTTAAATTTTTACAAAACTTTTTCATTTTATAAAAATGTATTTTATACAAAAACTTCAATGAATGTATTTTATCAATAAGTATAGTGTCTTCGTATAAAAATGTACAATATCGCAATAGGTCAATTTCGGTAACGGCGCTTAAAATTTGTTCCTGGCAACGACGCCAAAAACTTGTTGTCTGAATTGAGTATTGACAATTTATGTGTAAGCATACACAATCAACAAGTAATAAAGTGATAAATAGAGTATCGTTCTCACGAGGAATATGCTAATAATTTTAACCAAGTACTAACTTTATATCAATTCAATTTTATTTAAACAAATGATTAAATTATGAACTAAAATTAATTATTCTAAAACAAATAAATTCTTAAGCATGGATTACTATCAAATGTAAAGCTAAGATCACAATTTCTCCCGATCCCTGTCTAAATCTCTTTACTCTCTTTGCAATTAATTAATCATACTAAATCGTTATCTGAGAATTCACAATTATCTATAAGCCCCTTTCAGTGGTCATATAAAAATATCCTGCCTAATTAAATCACTATATGTCTATGTGAATTAACTTAGAACAAGATTCATTAAGACCAGATTCCCACTATAATTTCCATACGACATATAGGTATATGTCTATCCTATACACAAATCAAGTTATTCAATCCTAAGAAGAATAAATTAGATGCATGTTATCACATTCATATCTAAACCTATAATCAATTTGTCAATTTCATACAGGTTATCACAATAATTGTTAGCTAGACAATTATCAATAAGTAAAAAATATGATAAACGACTCAAATATGATCAATAATAACCAATAAGAAAGTAATTTAATTAAAACTAAGCATCGAGTTCATTGCAATCTTAATTAAAAATTAGTTCATAGTGAAATTATAGAATATCCTCAAGATAAAAAAAGAAGGGATAAAAGAACAATGTGCAATAACACGATCCTTCTCCAATTTATGCTCTCCTTGGCGTCTCCCTTCCGTTCTGATCTACAATCCCAGCTTCCTATGTATATATATGAATCCCCTTTATTATCTGTCATAGATCATATATATATATAAGCTCTCATGCAGCCCTAAAATGGACAATCCTCGCCCAACTCAAATTAACTTAACATCCTAAGTCGAATAGGATAGCACAACACTTAACCAGCCAAGTCTCGTACAACAGCGCAGCAGCGCTCAGTTTCAGCGCCGCAGTGCTGGTGCCTTATACGCGCCGTTGCGCGCCCAACTGCTCAGCCAGTGGCGAAGCCAGAAAGTTAGAGCAGTGGGGTCAAAATTAGTAGTAAATTATAAAAAAAATTGCGGGGGTTCGGGGGCAGCACCTTGAGCCAATTTTTTTTAATACTTTATACTTTCGGGTTAGACAAATGCATTTAAATATCCAATTTAGTAATACTAACAAAAGGGAGAAATCACAATTTATTTCTGAAAACAAAACTGAGGTTGGAGAAATTGAAGAGAGTAATTTCTGTTACTTGCAAGGGCACAAGGCTGCAAGAGAGTCACAGTAGAATAGAGTCGCACTCCAGTCTCCACACTCGCGACTCGCCAGTCGCCACTCCGACCACTCGCGAAAGGCTTTGATGGTTCACGGTTTGGCTTTTGTCTTTTGCGATTTGGCTTTGTCCCATCTCTCTCTATTTTGTGGCTGAAGTGCTGAACAAATATTGATGTATGAGATTTATGACTGAGGCTTGGCCGATGGGGTATCTCTATTTAAAAAAAAATCTGAGTGGGGTCAAAAATTGAGTAGAGATCAAAAATTGAGTGGGATAAAAAAAATTGTAAGTGATTTCAAAAATTGAGTGGGGTCAATTGACCCCATAATTGTACCATAGCTTCACCCCTGTGCTCAGCCAACCATTGTATGCTCGCTTCGCCGTGCCATCTTGCCCCAATATGCCTATACTTGTTGCACGCCGTCGATGCTTAATGCATGTCATCGCACGCTTTCGAATCCTGATGCACGCCGACTTCCAATTGCTGCATTTCACTGCTCATTCATGACTGATACCTTATGATTTGTTGCTTTGCACACCATTTCAAACTCGGACCCATTTTCCTACACAACACTAAAATGCATAAAAAAGAACCGAAAATACCCAATAACTCACAATATCATCAAGTCAAGAATACCTGATTCGTAGGTATAAAACCTCGATTCGTAGGTATAAAACTCACTCATCACTTCAAATTCCTATAAAATCAAGCATTCAATCTTCTCGCACCCACTCTCCCCTCTCTCGGTCGTCAGAGCTAGATAACTCTCTCCAGTTCTCCGTTAATTAGTCTACCGAAGGTCAGTCTTCTCTTTTCGATTATATAATGTTTATGTATGTTTGTATGGATCTGTTTATAGTTTACACGATTTGTTCATCTCTCTCTGTCTAGTTCTTTGTTATTGTATATGTATATATGTTTGTCTGTTTGTTTTTTGATCTCTATGCTTCTTTAGATCTGTTTCTGTATTCCTAATAATTGATTGATTTAATTTGTCTAAATTTTTGTTCAAATGATTCACTTTATGCTGCTTTCAATTTTTTTTAAAGGTAAATTCAGAAGAATTTTATTGCCTATGTCAACTGCTGCTTTTGCAGGGTTTGAAATTGTAAAAGAAAGTATGATGCTTTGTCAACTGCTTTTGTAAATTATAAATGTAAAAAAAATTCTAGTATAAATTAGGACTTGAATCGAGTCTTCTATCAATTTTGAAATTACACGTATTAGAAAATCTTTCCTTTCACAAAATTATACGTATATATTTTATGAGTTTGAATATATTTATCACCTTAGATTGTTCATTGTGAATGTCAAATGTTATATTATCCTCGATAACTTTGCACTTGTCTACAGATAACTCTTATGAGCACATACTGTTTTATTTGTTAGAAATTATAGTAGGAAAAAATAAATAAATTTATTAATGTAATTTTTCTAATGTTGTCCCTTGCGTCTTGTGCAAGGGCACATGATCCGTTTTTATCCATTTTCAAAGATGAACTTTGTGAGGACGGCCTTAAACCAAACCAAGCCACTGTGACAAATGAAATCTCAAAATAGGCAGTTCTAGTAACTTCCTAAATGCTCTTGGTTGAATGGAACACCAATTGTTTGGTAGAAGTGTTGTCTAGTTGATTACCCTCCCTCCTAACTCCAATTCATTCTCTCTCAGTTTGCTTGAGTGACTACGAAACTTAGACATGTATTGTATACTCTCGTCATGCTCTCTATTTCCTATCATGGAAACCCATCTTCTATATCCACTTGACCAATCCAAAATAGTTCCAACCCGAAGATGTTATTCAAATGAATATAACATAATGTCTTTGGCGCGATCAAGTACCAGAATTCACCATAAAAAACCACCCAAGAACCTTCGGTATCCGAGGCGAACTAAGCTTCCACCAGATTTTGGTGTCAACACATTCTTAAAGAAGAAAACAAGTCCTGTGAGTGATCCCACTTCTAGTGAGGATTCAATTCCTGAAAGTCTTGTGTTGGATTCCAGTAATGGGTCTGAAGCCGATGATGATGATGATTATGGAGATAAAGAAGAATACATGAATGAAGTGGATGTTGAAGAAGATAGAGATGATAATAATGTTGATTGGAGTTCAGATGAGATTGAAGCAATTTCATCTCTCTTTAGAGGGAGAATACCCCAAAACCCAGGAAAATTAAATAGGGAAAGGCCTCTTCCACTTCCACTTCCTTACAAGATTCGACCTCTAGGACTTCCTACTCCTAAAAAACATGCAATTTCTTTGCGAAAATCGGTAAGTAAACAGGAGTACAACAACCCAACTTTCTTGATTGAGCTAGCCAAAGAAATTAAAAACCTTCCACCTGATAAAGATGCCTCCACAGTTCTTGATGAGTATGCTCGGTTTCTTCGCAAAGGGTCTTTATCGTTAACAATCCGGGAGTTGGGTCACATGGATCTTCCTAACAGAGCTCTACAGATATTTTGTTGGGCTCAGAAGCAATCCCTATTATTTCCAGATGACCGTATTCTTGCGTCAACTGTTGAAGTCTTGGCAAGAACCAGGGAATTAAGGATGCCATTCAATCTTGAAAATTTCATTAGTTTGGCTAGCAAGAATGTATATGAGGCGATGCTGAGGGGTTTGATTAGAGGGGGAAACCTTAAGCTCGCTTGGAAGCTTCTCTCAGATGCCAGGGTTGGTAATAGAGTGTTAGATGCCAGCATTTATGCTAAGCTAATATTAGAACTTGGGAAGAATCCGGATAAGTATGTGCTTGTATCAGTGTTACTAGACGAGTTAGGAGAAAGAGAAGAGCTGAATTTAACACAACAAGACTGTACTGCGGTTATGAAAATTTGTATAAGGCTTAAGAAATTTGAAATTGTTGACAGTTTATTTAACTGGTTCAAACAGTCTGGGGGTGAGCCAAGTGTAGTAATGTACACTACTCTAATTCATAGTCGTTATTCTGAGGAAAAGTATAGGGAGGCGTTGGCTGTGGTCTGGGAAATGGAAGCTTCAAGTTGTCTTTTTGATCTTCCAGCATATAGTGTAGTAATTAGGCTTTTTGTTGCTTTAAATGATATTGCACGAGCTGCAAGATACTTTTCTAAGCTTAAGGAGGCAGGTTTCCACCCAACATTTGGCATATACAGCGATTTGATTAAACTTTACGTGGATTCTGGGAGGCTGGCCAAGTTTAGAGAGGTCTGCAAGGAGGCCGAATTGGCAGGATTCAAGCTGGATAAAGAAACAAGGTCAAAATTATTGCAACTTGGGTGATAAATCAGATCATTTTGTAACAATTCCAATGGTACATTTTAGTGTAACTATCATTGTTGATTTTTTATCAATATATTTTTATTTTCAACTATATTAATGACATAAAAAATTATAGTTACAAATTTGTTTTGTGCACGTAGTAATGTCCAAACTGGGAACAGCTCAATAATTTTGTCAGTTAATATGATACGAAAGGAGTATATAATTCTTTCAAGACATTGATTGATGAAGTTAATCAAGGAAACAAATGGAATAAGGGTCTATAGGACTTGGTAAAATGAAATCCCCTATTAATAAACTTCAATGAATAGTAGATCCAAATAAGTGGATCCCTTGGTAGTAGGTGGTACCTTTAGAACTTTCCCATAATTTTCAATTGCGTGGTAATGTGAAAGAGGTTGTGTACCATTTGTTTACCTTTTATAGGTAGATTTCTGACTAGAAATCCATTGTGGGGCTAAGAAGGAACCGTAGATAGGTGACTATATTTTCCCCTGATTCAATGTAGTTAGTCATGAAAATCATTAGTTTTCTACTATTCGAGTTCAATATCTCATGTCCTTGTAGCTTTTACGTTTTATTATTTATTGATAGTTTTAGAGAAGGAAACTTTGTCTCATCTGTTGAGAAAGGTTTCTAATTTTATGCTTTAGATAATTCAAAAGAAGAGAAATGAATTAATTTTTTTGAAGAGGTGGATTACTAGTATTTTACATTTCTTTTGTGGTATTCCTTAGTTGGGCGTTTGTTTTACAATTTAGTTTTAGATTTTACTTCTGGTTTCGGTTCTTGTTTGCATTTTGGCCTTGTTTGATACCTTAGTTTTACATGGACTTCAAAATTACTGTTTTCTTCCTTTTCATATGATGGCAAATTATTAGTTGTTCATTGGAAAGACAGAAAATTTAGATGTTTCTGTAATAAAAATAAAGTAGTGTGATGACTGATGGGGATGTGGTTACTTTGCGGGACATATCATTCCTTGCAAGGGCTGTGGCCATTACTATTTTTATTTGTTAGATGTCAAATAGAAATAATTGTTGTAGTTGTACATTTCTGTAATAAGAATGGGTTGATTGATTGTGTGTATGAGAGAATGGATATGTGTTGATTGAGAAAGTTTGTGATTGTAGATGGAGCCAGAAGTGATTGAAGCAGAGATAGTATTGCCGACTCATCTATAAGCTTTAAAAAGGTTCAAATGTATGAGAAATTCCCAAAGGGGCAATCTAGAGGAAGACACTGGAAACATCTAAAGCAGATCATTCAAGCTGAAAATTACCAAAATTACCCCCCTGATGAACCAAATTGTAAGTTCCCTTTTTCTCACCTTGTAGCAAAATACGCAGTGGTATTTGATGCAATTCATGGCATCTCATTGTTTCTTTTGTAATTTCATGTTCACTTGTGGTAGATTGTCTTTATTAGCACTTTAACAGAACTTGTGATTATAAGCTGCATTTACAGTAGAACTCTATGTATGATTATTTTTTTATAGTTTACTGTCTTTCAGCAACTGAGCAAATCCTATACTCAACATCATGCACAGGGCATAGTTCTCATGGAGTAGCTGTATTATATTGTACTATATATAAATGAACTTTATGTATAATGTTCTTTTTATAGTATATCGTCCAATCACATAAAATTAGCCGGAGGTCAATTAGCAAGTTGTAACTAGGTCTTTGACTCTTAGTTAGTTATTTGTATTCTAGCTTTGTCTATATACAGCACAATGCAACTCTGGTAACAACCTGGAATATACATGATAAGATCAGATCAGATAATCTTTTCTCTCTCAACTGAATCTTTTTTTTAATATGCAATTCAGATGTATTTGTATGTTAGAAAGTTGCCAAACAAAAATCTGCTGGATGAACGGACCTGTTTTACAATAAAATTTAACATGTTGAATGAGGAGTGTAATACAACTATAGTCTAAATATTGAATTAATAAAATAGTTAATAATGCCAGTTACCAGATTAATGGTGAGAGGGTCATGCTTGGCGTGATGGTTGACTGTTTACTTGTTAAAATGTTTGGTTAAGTGTTCAAGTCCTAGAAACAACCTTTCTCTAAATAGAGGTAAGATTGCCTACATCTTACATTCCCCAGGCTCTGCTATTTGCCAAACCTTGTGCACGGAGTACTAACAGATTGATATTGGGGTTGATGTCCACTTTGTATGTAATATATTGTCTATGAATTCTTGAGTGTTGGTGCTAGGTTTTGTTTGTTCTTTAATATATTCAGTTCTTTCTATATGGCATGTTTTAAGTTTTCAGCAGTCAATACTTTTTATGTTCATTTAATGGCACTTTACATTGTCAAGTTTTACATGTCATCTTGATTTTATTATGCAGATGTTAATATTGAGACACCGCCCTCTATGCACCCGTGCAAGAAAATTTGTGATATAACTGGATATGAGGTATGTGGCTGGTTAGAATTGTGTCCTTGATCTATATTCCAGTTTTCACTTGATTAACTTTTATAATCTAGTCCTTTGGTCCCAAATAGCCTCAGGCATAGTCCTAAGAAATACTGCTATTGTTTTTATGAAAAATGATCGAAAAAGCGATCGAGGCGTGCGCCTCAAGGCGCGCCTCGTGGTGAGCCTTGAGGCGGGAGTAAAATGTAGCGAGGCTTACGCCTCACAGAGAAATCGAGAGATTTGGGCTTTATTCAAGCTTACAAGTTAAGCCTCATAGCTTTGCGTCTCGAGTGTATCAAGGCTTACGCCTTGACTTCAGTTCTTCTTCTTCTCTTTCTCTCTCTTCGTCTCTCTGTTTCTTCTTATTCTTCTCTCTCTCTCTTCGTTTGATAATTACAGTTAGGTACCCCATAGTCTTTATAAATTTTTAGTTTAGCCCTAAAAGTTTTCTTAAATTTCAAAATAGCCCTTAAAATTTTACATATCAGCCCCTACAGTTTTATTTTCTTTCATTTCAGCCCCTGACGCTTCAGAAGTTTCAGTTCGGCCCCTATTTCATTATATTTCCTGCACTTAAGTCCCTAGAGCGAAAAAAACAAACATTTCTTGTGATGATAACTCGACGGAGTCGAGTGTTGATAACTGAATTTTTTTCTCTAAATTATTGATCACCACAAAATTTGTATATATTCAATATTTATCAATAACATATGTTTTCAAATTGAGGCTTACGCCTCGCCTTCGTACCGCTTTTAACTTTTTCGAACATTGTTTATGAACGTTTGCATTTTGGAGGCAGGATCCAGTTAAGTTGAGTATACTATTGATATTTTCAGTTGGTTTTTGGTTGTCCAATTTCAAATCTAAAAGGTGTTCTGTATTATGCATTCTTAAGTTTTGCCTGAGCTTATGGTGGTCTTTTCTTTTTAAGGCTGCTTTTGGTGATTCGCTAGCATAATGACGTAATCTACCTCCTTAAATTTACCAAATGCAATTTAATATGTCAAAACTGAAAGTGAAGATACTTTTTCTTTCTATTTTTTAATAAAATTTGAAAGTAAGATCCTTTGAGCGCGAAATTTAAACTGGTATTGAGAACAAAAATAGAATACTAAGATACTGATCATTTTCAATGATGGCATGATAACTTTAATGATAGCATAGCACCGTGATGATCTCATTTTGTCTTGAAGTTAGGGAAAGAGTTTATACCACTGTATACCAATATCGAATATAGAAGGCTTAGAAGCATGAAGTGTATATTTCTTCGGCAGTCTCTCATTTCATGTCTTAATTTATCAAGCAACTTCCTTGCGTCGAAGAGTGGTTACTGGTGTATAATGAAACATTATTTAATAGATTAATTTAGTACTTGAAAAGTAAATAAATACTGGTATGTCTTTTTATGGCCTATTTTATACTGGAAAATGGACATAGTTAGCTTGAGGTGGATTAGTTACACTAGCTGTACTTGATATGAGATCAAATGATCCATATTAATTAAATATGCAAAATAAACCCTTTCTATATTCTATGTGAAGCAACATACGACCACTCTCAACGTGCCGTGTAATGTTTATTTTAGAAACTATATATTTATTTTACTTATTCCATGCCATCAATCAATACATGACAAAATTATTGTATTAAACTTCAGGCACCTTACCATGATCCAAGGACAAACCTCCGTTATGCTAATACGGATGTCTTCAAGCTCATTAGATCGCTTCCTATGAGTACGTTCAGAGTTATCTGGCCTGGCCCTAAGAAATGCAGCAGTTGTTCTGAGATAACTTTGGAACTACCCTTCTAACTTTGCTCATCAGTGAGTGCGTCCTTGCGCGCCTTTGCTCATTTCTGGTAGCCGATTGATCGACCTAAAGAGTTGCACAAAAACAATATCACGAAAGAGTTGCACAAAAGAGTTATACGTAATTCTTTGCCAAACTAATATAAAGACTAACCCAATTGCAGAACAGGAATTGTTATTGAAGTTATACGTAATTCAGGATGTAGATCAAGGCTAGTGTTTGACACTCCTTACACACGGTGCTTATGGAATACTACTGTACGTCTGCCTCCCATGATACAACGATATAGAAACATTTGCTGTGTACTCTCGAAATGCAAACTGTATGAATGCCTTAAAGGACTTATGAATGAAAAAAATATATATTTTCTGCATAATGAAATGAGCCCAAGTATTTATAGATATTGAATAACTGTTCTCCATGAACAGTTACAACTTAATTTCGAATTGAAAGGTAGCAACAATCCGAACCAGTGCAATCTAACGGGTACCGAAAATTAATTTTGGGTCAGAAACTCTCGATCATTTACTTAATTGAATTAAACAAAATATGGCTTAGCCACACCCACACCCACACCCACACCCATACCAGGCCCGATCGTGGCGAAGCGGGCGGGCGGGCGATATTGCACTTCCTTTATTTTCATATTTCAAGAGGGTCACTTTGGAGCCTATTTTCTCATTCATTAGTATATTATTTTTCTAACATTTATATTTATACATGACTGCTTGCATTATCAGTAGTATCTACCAAACTCTTTCTAAATCATTCTAAACATGAATATCCCTTCAGCTGCTCTACTGATTTTTTTAAACCAACATATATAGTTCTTTCTCATTCTTTGTTAAATGGACAACACCTTCCAATATATAACAAGCATGCAATAGTAAAGCATACTGAATAAAGCATGAAAATGGGGTGATTTAATTAACCTTACTGAATTACTGGATTCAGCTGGTATTGAATCACAACTACCCCTGGTTTTGATCTTGATTTTGATTTTGATTTTGATTTTGAGAGTATAGTTAGAGCTATATGTGATGATTGAATTTAGCTAAGGATGGCTGTTAATTTTGAGACTATATATGTAGATGAGTTGAATTAATTAAGTGTTTATTAATTAGTTTAGATTTTGGTTTTGAGAGTGGTTAGCATTATTCATATATGTTAAGGTTGTTACTGGTACAATTTTGAGACTATATAAGTAGTGATGGAAATTGAAATTGTGTAGCTCATGACTACTCTGTTTTCCTCTGTTTTTGGACTAGTCAACCTACTTAAACCTGGAAAAATGTCTAAAAAACAATATCCAAGCTTATCAGCTTCTTTATAAAGCATGAACAGAAATAAAAATGGGATACAAGAGTTGTCTCTGCCTAACTACTAAATTCTACATGCATACTCGATACAAACAAACCCCCGATCACCGGCCTCTTGGCTGCAAACCTGAAAGCTTAGCAGTTACATTACATGACCTTCATAACTTATCATCAAGAATCCTGGACAACAACAGCCCCTGAGCAAACTCGCACCTCCTTGTCCTCTCCTCCTGGTCCTTTACTGATAATGGAGATGACTGGACATTTCTGTTGGCAGAAACCGGTATTAGACAGGAAAGAGATAGCTGAATCTTAAATGCATAATAAGATTGATAACTTCCACAGTCCGCTGCCACGAAAAATATTAAAGCATGGATCCCTGCTATTCAATTAAAGGGATGGAACAGTTCCACCAATAAAAATCTTAAAACCAAAATAACTGCTAGAGGTCAATAAAGGATATATAAGAGTTTGCTCTCCTTTGGAGAAAGGTGGTCGTGGTATTGGCGATTTGACATATTACCCATTTCAATATGGCACTGCTTGGGACATGGTTGTGGAGGTTCCCGATGGAAGAAGATTGTTTGTTGAAACGAGTGGCGGTGAGTCGGTTAAGTTTGGTGAATTTCTAGGAGTACATACAATTGCTAGAAGGTTTTTGTACGGGTTAGGGATGTGTAAAGCTATTGCTCGGAGGGAGAATTTTTTCCCATAATCGATCATTTTTGGTCACTTTATTTTTGAACTTGTTGTATTGGTATTAATTATGACCTAAAGAAAAAACATGTCCTCGATCATAATAGACCATACACTAAAAGTTTGTCCTATTCCATTTCTATTTCATCATCTATAACTTTCCTTCAAGAAGAAAAACTTTGGAGAATCAATTTCGGGAAGAATCCCTCGAGAAAACATAGCCACAGATGTCATTTTTTTAGGTATTTCATATTGCCTACGCCCCATATTAATTGCAACACATCTTTAGTGTTTGTAGCACGGATTTTAAGTCGTCTAAAAAGTATATTTAAATATTATTATTTTTGAAAATAAGTAATATAGTTAATAATATAACATTTGAATCTACCAAAATAAAAAATATTTAAATAAACAAAAATACTAAAAGATGTGCGTTGCAATAAATCTGGACAGGAGAGCATATAATTGGTTGTGGATGGTGTTCCCAATTGCCATCACTTGGGGTTTGGGATGGGCCTTAACTACCCTGAATTTCACCAATCCATAACCAACACTCAAACAGGTCAATCTTCATGAAATTCTTCATGACTTTCACAAATAAAAGAACCTGAAACTCTAGGTATTTAAAGTTGGATTCACTTATGGCATTCAAAGCAAACTGTCAAGAGGTCAGAAAAATGTATCTAAAAGAGTGATTCTCTTCCCATCTTCGACATTAAAGATAAAGGCCCTTTCACCCTATAATCTTAAACCTAACACTTGTCCTGTTGCATTTCTAGTTCTTCATTTATAACTTTCTTTCCATCAAGAAGAAAACATTGGAGAATCAACTCAAGGAAGAACCCCTCGAGAAAAACCAAAAATGTTATTTTGCGTATTTCATACTAACTCCATCCCAGATTTATTGCAACACATCTTTTAGTGTTTGTAACAAAATTTTAAGACGACTTAAAAGAATATTTAAATATCATATTTTAAAAAATATGTAATATCATTAATAATATAACATTCGAATATACCAAAATACACACACATAAAAATATATAATACTTAATATACTTTTAGCATGTCTTGAGCTTTGTGCCAGAAATACTAAAAACTTTGTTGCAATAAATCTGGGGCGGAGGGGAGCATACAATTGGCTCTGGATAGTGTTCCCAAGTGCCATCAATTGGGATTTGGGATGGACCTTAAGCCACCCTGAATTGCACCCATCCATAACCAACACTCAAATAGGTCGATCTTCATGAAGAATTGCATGACTTCTACAAATAAAAGAACATGAAACACCATGTCTTTAAAGTTGTATTCATTTATGGCATTCAAAACAAACTGCCAAGAGGTCAAAAGAATGAATCTCCTTCCCCCGACCTCCGATATTTAAATAAATAAGGCATGTTTACCCTACAATCTTAAACCTAGCATTTAGCCTAATTGGGTTTTTTCTCCATGAGAAAATATGGCTTCAAAATAGAGTTTCTCTTTGAAAACAAGACATCAAAAGAGATAAGTTGGCATTAAAATGGGTACTAATTATGCAGAGCCATATATGAAAATTAAAGGAATTAATTATTTTATATTAGGTCATTCATCCCATTATTATTGCAATACTTCTTTTAGTATATGTGGCACGGATTTTAAGACATGCCAAAAACATATTTAAATATTTAATTTTGAAAATTTTGTAATATAAATTAAAATATAACATTTGAGAAAATATATACCAAGAGATGCATATAAATAATTATTATATCCAAATATGATTTTGGCATGTCTTAATCTCCATTGTCACACATACTAAAAGAAGTGTGCAATAATTATGGGATGGGGGAATATTATTTAGGGAAAAAATTATTGTTTCCAAATTATAACTTTAGTTATGGTTGGTTATGTAGTAGACAATTATTAGTAGTTTCTTTCTTAAATTAGATTATCTTAAAAGTAGGATCTATGTCTACATAAACAGATTTTATCATTGTTGGAATTTCAAAGTTGAATTATTAATTGATTTGAGATTGGCTTTGTGTCATTGTGGCTTTCGGGCGTTATTTTTCTCCCCCTTTCCCCTTATTTCTACTCATTTACCCACACCCAAACTTGTCCAGACTCCAGCATCACTTAAGCTACGTGCCAGAAGACCATTATAATGTGTTGGGACAAATATTAGCTGTCCAAACAACATCATAACAGACCATATCAGCTTTTATGATACTTATGATGGGTCCAAAGCTACAAATCCCACCAAGGTATACAAATGCGGTCCTAACAATTAGGAAGCCATGAATTCGGATGCAGTGTCAGCTAAGCATATCTACAACAAGAGTTAGACACTCTGGAGTTCATATTGCATGCACAATATGTACAGTTCTAGTTTAATACAGGAACTAAATCTAATCATACCATAATTCGAAGGAAAAAGGCAGGTGAACAAGTAATACCTTTCTAAAACACTCTCATTTGTGCTTTTCTTGGTGGAAGGAGACTCAGCTGAAGAGTGGGATGGAGCACTCCCAAAATCATCAGCCATAGGCAAAATAAATGAAGACAATAATGGGTCAGGTGCCACACTTGTTGAAGAAACTACATACGAAGACCCTCCAAAAAGGGACTGCAGGTTTCCTTCTCGCAGTTCCCTCCTCAACAAAGTAAGTGTTGAATGTGATCCACCTTTACGCGATTTTCTCTTGCGCTGCATGTAAGTCGAGTCAAGGAATTCATGGCATATGGCTAATCCTTAATGGAATTGTTGGAAAACTTTGATAAAAGGAGAAGCTATAAAGATTTTTCTGTCCAATAGTTGTCGAGATTACATATTTGAAGGCCTCCAACACCTGGCCCAAAATAATTGGACAGAAAAAGGACAAAGAAAGATACACAACAGAATTCCAAAAAGAGACAAGGCGGAACTTAACTATGCTAACACTCGGAGAATCTTTTTAAGCAAATGACACTCTTGTAAAGGCAAAAGGGAAAAAGAAGATCTATTACTTGGTTATTAGGGCTGAACGGTTTTTTTACATATTACTCCAACCTGTTTATAGGAGAATATTTTGAAGCATAAGCTATTTGACATGCAAGATTACTACATCCTTACTTGAACAATGAACCAATTTATGACAAATGCATCCAAAGCCCAAACTAGTAATGCGAACGAGCTATGAGCTAGAAGTACTGAGTTAGAGTACTAACTTCTTTTTTTGATAAGTATCAATTATCAAACTAGTACTGAATAAAAAAAAGGATATCTTGAAAATATTTCCATGTTGCAATGTTATATGAGCAACCATGTCAACCCCCACCCTCATCGCACAAACCGGACATACCTGCAAAGCAGAACACACTTTTCTTATAAATTAGACTTGGAAAATTAAACTACATAATTGTTTTAGCAAAAATTGTATCAACAATTAAAATAATACTAAAGTAACACATGATACTGCATCCTCCATTTTGTAGGACAATGCTTAAGAATTCAAATCCTGTATTCGCTTCAAAAAATATCCACAGAGGGTACACTTTACAGCAAAATGAACACAACGATGGCTTCCAATCCCTTAACTTATATTCAATCTTGTTTGACAAAGCCTCGCCACTATAAATTAACCCCTTTCTTAAATCTTATTAATTATCAGTAAGAAAACCATCTCTAATATCATCCTTATCCCCTCCCATAAAAGAAGGGGAGGGGGGAAAGCTCCCTCCGTTCAATAATATAAGATCAAGTTTGACTTTTAGAAGTCGCACTAAGATATTATCAAACACAAAATTGATATATTATCAAACTCAAAATTTTGATGTAATACTCCCTCCATCCTCAAAAGGATAAGTCAAGGACAATTGTCACACTATCTTTGGGTTTTGGGTTTAGAGAGAGAATTAGTGTGAACCTTTCATTTGCGATGTGATTGATTCACTATTTGGCAAAGTAAACTATGATGTATATCCAAGGGTAAATTAGTCTATGCAAAAAATTATTTAGTTGACTTGTTTACTTTGCTCATACTTTTGAAGACAAAATATTTTTATCACTTAACTCGTCCTTTTGGGGATGGAAGGAGTATATTTAAAGTTTGAAATTACTAATACTTTTTAGACAATATTTACAATTGTATTGACTAAAATTGAGTAAAACCATATTAATATTGAATTTGACACTTTGCCAAATTGACTTAACTTGATCTTATATTTAAAAACGTAGGGAGTATAAAGTAAATTCCTTTCATCCAAAATGAGAGTCCAATTAAAAAATCTAGCATTTTAAGAACTGTTGACTCAATTTAATAACATTAAAAACATCTAAATAAATGCTAGGTTTAGTCACTATTCATTAAGGGGAAAACTAGAATGTCATGTCACTTTTCTGTCAACTTTCAGAAAGTGCGCTCTCACCAAGACAAATACGAAAAGAAAGATGGGTTCTCATATTTGTAAAGAGTGATGAAAAGGGAAAGATGGAGTAATATATACACACAAGGAACACTTGCACGTAACTATTAATGTGCCATAAACATGCATAATCATCCAATAAATAGCATAAATATAATTTCTATTAATATGTCTATGAACATAACCACTCAGCACAGAAAGGACAGAAAGAATTAAACTTTATTAGTTTATTTCATTTTGTTGTACTGAAACAGCATAAAGATTTAAGCTTTGCTAACATATTTCATTTTATGTTATAGTAAGTAAATTTTGTACAAGTAAAACAACCTCCATCCCAATAAAAAGAGTAAATTGACCATATATGTCAACAACTGATACAAATAAAACAATACCCCATTCTTCGCCTCTATAGGATGCTCATCATCAATATGACCACACAATCCGATAATATCGAAATACTCCGAACAAAATGGGCATGAAAACTCTTCCCTAATATCATCTACATCAATTTCTTCAAAACCCATAAACATATCTGCATCAAAATCATACGCCTCATTTCAGATAAACGAAATTACATGTAAACATGACTAATAACACCTGCCTGGAAGAAATTTGAGCTTACCAGATCGCGATTGAAGAGCGGATTGGTAGCGCTTTGAAGCAGAAGATAGACGAGCACTCCACGAAACAGCGTCCATGCTTTGAAATTGAAGCTCTTTGAGATCAAATCAATTAGGGTTTCAAGGGATTAGATTGATTTTTTTGAGTGGTTGATTAGAAACATCAGAAATGATGAGATTAATAGAGATGAGTGAATTGGGGCTTTTTTGGTTTTGATTTGTGAGGGCTGAGAAATGAGAGAGATAAGAAACAGCTTTAGGTGAATCACCCAAAGGAAGGAAGCAGTTGTCTTCTGGACGCGCTTTATATTGTTCACTAGCGATAACCCGTGCCTGAAGGCACTGTATAATTCAAAAAAAAAGTCATGAACACAAAAAAATGAAGCATTGAATATGGACGCACACTAAATTAAAAGCTTAAATTAATTCTTAACACACCCGCACTTTCCATACATACTCTACAAAACATTTAAATGAAAATTCTTATGAAGACAAATTTCAATGAATAAATAAATAATATCGAACTTTAATAGTCAAATTCTCATAAATTTAAACTAAGTTTAACTATATTTCAAGATTTATTTTTTATTATTTATAAGCCTTTTTGATTGATTGTAACTTTTTAAATAGTAACTTGACAATTAAAAATTATTGTTTGCTTGTTATAACAATATTTTTTTTTTGTCGCACGTAGATTGGTATACAGTTTTGCAGAGCCGTAACTTGATACAAAAACTGATTGCAGGTCATTATATAAATTTAAAATTATCTCAGCAACGAAGTTTAAAAATGAAGAACCAAGACAAATAAGAGAGGGAGAAGTCAAACAAATAAGGTGACGAATGACTAATGGTTAAGTTATATGGTCAATTTTACAACTTGCTTGCAGGATCAAATCTTTATGAATTTTTATCCATAGATATATGGATGACCCATGTAGCTTCCTTCATTAGATCAATCAAATAATGGTAAACAATTATAAAAGGACATGCAAAAACAAAACTTTTTAAAACAGCCAAAGAAAAAACACATCTATCCATGCCAAAAAGGAAGGCACAAGAGCACACAGTGAGGTCAATAAATGAGGTCACCCACAAAAAAACTTTTCCAAATAAGGGAAATGGGAAATAGGAAATAGGAAATAAGATGGGGGAACATAAACTTATTTATAGTCTTACTTTGACCATCTAGGCAAAATGACAAGGGCTCCAACAGGGACATGTCAATAAAAGCATATAATCTCAAGCCAAATTTTTTTAAAAACAATTGTTCTCCTCCAACCCAGATCAAAATATACAGAAGATGGAAAACAACAAGAATTTACAATTTCAAATCACATGTATTCAAACAAATTTTAAAAAATGGGTAAATTCCAGCTGGGTCAAATACTTGATATAATTGAAGTAGCAATAAAATAAGAAACATCAATCAAACATAAATTTTGTTAGCTTAAGAATATGAGCAATAAAAGTAATAACAATATAGAAAAGCTTAAATTTTTTTCATGCCTTGAGACACCAGAGAAGACAAACATTCACCCAAGGAGGCATAACATAGCCTTTTGACTCTAAACTATGATTTTGTTTCTTTCATTCTTTCTTGGGAAGTCAGAATCAACATAATGACTACACCCCAACAATCAATATAGTTCTATTTATTGTTTTAAAAATAAAGAACACCCATAAATCCATTTATCAAAATAAGAAAATTGAACAAAAAACAATAACCACTAAAAAGGGGAAAAGAAAGGACTCAAAACTTTTCAATCAAATTTCTGCTAGTTTATTCTACTTTCTCAGCTACCAAACATGTCCAAAGTTTCAATTGGTATTTCTGATTAAATACATATAATAAAGTGCATTCAGGCAATTGGTATAATTATATCAAAGATATTTGAATTATTATAATAATAATAATAATAATTAATTATTACTTGTTAGAAATAAATTAGTGTAGAAAATAAACACACAAATTTTTTATATTAACATTGAAATTTAATAAATTGGGTTGTGTAAAGTTGGTTGTAGTTTGGCAAAATTTTCTCTTCATTTTTAATTTTAATTTTAAAATTAAAGATAAAATTTAAATAATATTTTTTAATTAAAAATTTAATAATGATAATGCGATACACTAAAAAGGTTAAGAATTTTACCCTACGTTGTAATATTAAAATAAAAAATTATAATCAAATTTAAAATTCGAGTGACTTGTTCTATCTATCCGTCCGTCTAACTTAGGAAGGCTATAGAATATGAAATATGGAATACGAAATATGAAATAATGGAAGATTGGATTCACCGTGATAGACGTACGTCATTGGAATACATCATACATTATAGTAAGTTAAGTTATGAAAATTGTTACTTTACACTAATTTCATAATTCCTTATATTTAAATATAATTGCCTATTTTTAAGAATAATAAAAAAATTTACGCTACTTTCGTGAATTTATTTTCAGTCATTTTAGAGTTTATATACACTCTTGTCTTGTTTACTTTAAATTTTCTATTAAGGGTTAAAACTCTCCCTTTCAAAGTTTCACAAAAATTTACTTTTAACTTTAAAGTATCACTTTTTTTAATGTTAATTAATTTTTTTTATAAAACTGATTCATTTTAAGTGTGTGTGTTCAAATAATGGTGTTTTTTGGG
Organism: Panax japonicus; assembly: GCA_020205505.1. NCBI lineage: Eukaryota > Viridiplantae > Streptophyta > Magnoliopsida > Apiales > Araliaceae > Panax > Panax japonicus. Next base: position 48,185,499 of record CM035106.1, read on the forward strand.
AAGTGAAAGAGTGAGAAAGTGAGAGAGTGGATGTGTGTTTGAATTTTTGAAAGATAAATTATTGGCCGTCGGATCTTAAAGCCCCAAATGATTTGAGACCGTTTGATGTTGAAGCCTTGGGATTGATTTGAGGCCGTTGGATGTTGAAGTCTTGGGATTTGAGCCGCTCTGTTTTATTATATAGATATTTTTGTCAAATTTTATTTTGTTGGTAGGTATTTTTGTCCAAATTTTACTCATACAAAATACAAATCTTTCAATAATTTTATTTTTGTTAGAAAAAAAGTAATTGAAAGATAACCACCAAAATAAATGGTGGAACCTTAAAAAGGCTATAAGTTGCTTTAAATTTTAATGCAATTTTAATGCAGAATGTTGAATCTTTTAACAGTTCAGATTTATCTTAATTCTTCCAATTTAATCTAAAAACTCACATTTCATTTCACACTACAAATTTTCGTCTAAATCAAATAATAATAATGATAATAATAATAAAAGTTATTATTATTATTATTATAATAGTATTAATAAAAATAATAATAACAATAATAATAACAATAATAATTATAATTATAATTATAATAGTAATAGTAATAATAATAATAATAATAATAATAATTATAATTATTATAATAATTATTATTATCATAATAATAATAATAACAATTATAATTATAATAACAATAACAATAATAATACTAATTATTATTATTATAATAATAATAGTACAAATAATAATAATAATAATAATAATAATTGTAATAGTAATAGTAATAATAATAATTATTATTATTACTATTATAATTATTATAATAAAAGTAATAATTATAATTAATATTAATAATAATAATAATATTAATAATTATAGTAATTATGATAATAATTATAGTAATTATGATAATAATAATAGTAATTAAAAATAATAGTAGTAGTAATTATAATAATTATTATTATTATAATAGTAATAGTAATTATAATAATTATTATTATTATAATTGTAATTGTTATTATAATAATAGTAATAATAATTATAATTATAGTAATAATAATTATAAAAATTTTAATATTATTATAATTATAATATTAATATTAATAATATAATTATAATTATAATAATAGTGATAATTATATTAATAATTATTATAATAGTAATAATAATTGTAATAATAATAACAACAATAATAATAACAATAACAATAATAATAATAATAATAATAATAGTAAAAGTAATAATAAATATAATAATAATAATAGTAATAATTATAATAATATTATTAATAATAATAATAATAGTAATAATTATTATTATTATTATTATTTATTAATTAATAGTAATAATAATAATAATAACGATAATAATAATAATAATAATAATAATTAATAATAATGATTATATGAATAGTAATAATTATAATAATTATTATTGTGGCTGTGTGGTGAATTATAAAAATTGTTATTGATAATTTGCAAGTTTTGTAGACACGTTTAGATTTTTTCTGATATCTATTTTTAAAGGAAATTTAATTATTGTGCTGATATGATGAATTAAGATAATTTTTATGTGTGATTGTAAGTTCTTTTAAGTTGCAAAAAGTCTTTAGGTAGTGTAGTGTTTTTTGAATTTTAATTTAATTTTTCGTTACGTCGTGCCTTCAGGCACGGGCAATTACTAGTCTCTATATAATAAAACATAACCCATTTTTCATTTTTCATTTGACAAAGCATAAGGACGGTTCAGATTTCATCTCAATTCTTCTAACTTAATCTACAGGCTCACATTTCATCACATACTAAAAATTCCAGCTCAAATCAAATTCACCCTTAAAAATTCCCTCCTAAATCAAATAACAATAACAACAACAACAACAATAATAATAATAATAATAATTACTATTATTTTATAATGTAAGGTAAATTTTAAAAATTTTAAGTATTATATATAAATTGACCCTACTAAAATTTAAAAAAAAATCTATTGTGACGCCCCCAAAATAGGTATACATCACCTATTCTGAGTTGCCAAATACATGGTACAAAATACAGATACAATCTTAAATATACAACAAGAGAGATGTGTGTTTTAATACAACTATTGTCTTCTAGACAATATCCACTCTCAGAATAAGTCTTCATTACATTTATTATCACACTATTTAACAGAATAGCGAGGACTACTAATACTATCATCTGGACCGTCACTCCGTTCTTCGACTAGTCCTGGCTACGTTCTCATTTCCTGAAGAGAACAGTGAAATAAAGGGTGAGCTCAACTAGCCCAATAAAAAATATTATAACTAAGATAATGCAGAATAAATTATCATTAGTCTTCAACAATGTTAAACTGATAAAATATAATAGACATCAAGTTTAACTGCAGTGGAACATGTAATCCATTAAAAGAGTCAAGTAGAGAATAAAATCTATTATCTTTTATGATTTAAAAAGGTTTTCATCACTTTTATCGCTGGGACTCAGCTTAATAAATAATTCACATCATCCATGCACTACGGCCAAAGATATTCATTAGTATCACAACCATAATTTATCCATGCACTACGGGGCCAAGGATATTTATGTATTCATTAATGGTCATGATCATTCCAACAACTGTCCATTGATGCACTACGGGCCAATAAGGACTTTTACTACATCATTTGTAACATTACGGTCATGATTACACTGAATAATCCCTAGTCATAATCATAACAAGTCCATATATGCACTCCATCTATGCACTATAGGCCACAAATGAATTTTAACAAAATATAAATATGATGATGATGATAATGATATAAGAATTCAATAAAACAAGTTCAAAAAATTATGGAAATGATCTGTTTACGTCGATTACCGGATGGTGGGTGAAAATCCATTTGTAGTTTCGTAATTTTTCTGATCCTCAAAAATTCTGAAAAAATTTGAAGTGATAATTTGATGAGTTTTCTATATTGTGGTTAAAGATGACGATTTTTGGATGTATAGATTAAGAGTTATGGATTTTATTAGAAAATACTATTTTAAAAGTAAACTCATATAACTCCTTGTGGTTAACTCCAAAATTGGTGGAATTTTTATTGGGAGTACATATATATAACAGAAGTATACCCTGTAAATTTCATAATTTTTGGACAAAAGTACAATTTATGATAAATATCTAAATATTCGGCAGTTTTGGCCATATGAAAAATAGTAAATGAATTTTAAAAATTCTGATAAAAATACATGTTCAACATGGGACTATATTCTGCTAAATCCCAGAAAAGAAATATTTTTGTGACTGATTTGGTATTTTCATGAAAATAAACTAGTTATGAGTAAATGAATTAAATATGTTATGTGAAGTAATAAAATTGGAAAATAGGATTTTATGGCTTGGAAATCCTATATATGGTATATGCAGATTTTTGATGAGGGATTTGATCATTAGTGATGAAATCTTATGAGTATGGCATTTTTGAATAATTAAATACATTATTTGATAAAGTGTAAACAATTGAAATAAATTGTTTATAAGTTTAAGAAGTGATTAAAATATTGTTATAATATTAATAATATTAGATTATGAGTTTATTAAGTGATTGATAATATTTGGATAAATTTAAAGTCTTTAATATTTATCCTTATTTTCGTTTGATTAATGCTTATATCATTGTCATCATTCTCATGCTTATATTGTGATGAAAGTCATATTTGGCTTACGTGCAAAGATGGACTGTTGATTATTAATTTTACAATTGTATATATTTGGCTTACGTGCAAAGATGGACAGTTGATTATTGATTTTATAATTGTATATCTTTGGCTTACGTGCATTGATGGAAAGTTGTTGGTATGATTATAACCATGGATTATTCGGTATAATCATGATCATTGTTGAAAACACGAATATCCTTGGCCCGTAGTGCATGGATAATTTGTGGTCGTAATACTAATGAATATCCTTGGCCATAGTGCAAGAATGATTCGATGATGTAGATTAATTATTAAGCTGAGTCTCAGCGATAACATATTGATAATACACTTTTAATTCGTAGAAGATAGTAGATATCATGCTCTACTTAACTCTTCTATAATACAGTTGTATGTCTTTGGCCTGTAGAGCAAAGATGAATTGTTAATGAATATCTTTGGCCCGTAGTGCAAAGATGAATTTATTAGTATGATTATGAACAAGAATTGTGATTTGGTATAACCATAATTTTTGATGTTTCAGGTAGAGATAGGTGATGAAAATTATCTTCGTCTTGGGTGCGAAGAGGAATTTAGAATCACAATTATGATTATGAGTTATTCACATGATTGTGGATAATAATTTTGATTGATGTTATATGGATAAAATATTGTTGGTGGACTTTTAACATAGAGAAGATAATAGACCCTATGGTCTATTTGACTTTTCTAATGGATTGCTCGTTCCGCTGCAACTATGGTTGAAAAGTTTTATCATCTACCATATGTTCTAAATCTTTGATTTATTACTAATGAATGCTATTGATAATTTGATTATCTTTAGTCATGATATTCTTTACTGGGCTAGTTGTGCTCACCCTGTTTGCATCACAATTCCTTTCAGGTAATTAAAGTGTAGCTAGGTCGAGCGGGGGTAACAGGGAATTAGAACGGTGGTCTATAGCTGTTGAGGTTTCCCCTGAAACAGTATGAAAATAATTTTATTGAGAATTTCAGATAAGTGTGTCGTATTTTATACGTCATTTTAACCGTTGATTTTGGTTAACCAAATAGGGAGAGGTGAACCCAACTTTGGAAGGGTATTTTGTCATTATCATACAAGATGTCTAATGACAGACAACTTTGTGTTATCACAAGACAGGGTTGTGCACATGTACTTGCTGATTATATCTATGAGCACTACCTATATAATCTTGGAGTTTGCTTGAATTATAATTCTCAATTGGAGACAATGACGATAATTATATATCAAAAGAAGACTCACCATTAGAAAGAACATGATAGTAATCTTCTCGCTTTTCTTTGGGGTCTATTGGGTCAACCAAGTATATGATAATTTTGTGGACATATGATATCTATCATAACCTTGACGCATGGGCTCCCATGTACGAAGGTTTTCTTGAGCATTTCCCAGATATTTTAATTTCTAAAACAGTTTTTAACTGTACTTTTATGTAAAGTACCATTGTAAGGTTGTGGTCGAGGAACTATGAGAGTTACATACATTTGTATTAAAACTCACAGTTTAACTGCGGTCGTATTCTGTACGATAGTTCAACAGTTGTATAAATGAAGTTTGTAAATTATTTTTATAGTGTGATATCTGGTGACTCAGAATGGGTGATGTATACCTGTTTTGGGGGTGTCACATACTATGCATCAACTACTGTTGCAATAATTGAAAAAAATTGAGTGACTTCTCATGTAAGAATCAATAATAAAAAATACTATATAATACCGTGTGCTACTATGCAACCACACGTATTACTGTACTTTTATTACCGTTTATTTCAACAGTTAACGGTAAAAGTCTTGTCGTTATTTTTATAAAAAGGTTATTTATGTAGCTTTATATATCCGACAGTAATTCCGTTGTGGGGTCCACCAATAATTGTGCCTTCCTACGAATATTCCCTGATAAAACGAATATTCTCAGACCAAACGAATATTTTATAACAACTTGTTTACTTTGTAAAATTTATAAATATTACCCACAACTATAACATTATATCAAATCCACACCTTATTATTCAAAATAATATTTAGAGAAAATTAAATCTTTTTTCATAAAAATTGGGGTCTTACAAAAAAATAGTGATTTTAGGATATAATTGTTTTAAATATTTTAAACTGTATAATATTATGTTGTAATATAATTAAATTAGTAATGATAATATCCACACAATTTATATAGGTAGTTATTTTGTTATATACATGTATTATAATATTATACCATACATGTATGATATAATGTATAGTATAATTAGGAATGATATAATATTATAAAAGTAGTGATTTTAAGATATAATTGTTTTAAATATTTTAAACTGTATAATATTATGTTGTAATATAATTATAAATGGTATAATATTATGTTGTAATATAATTAAACTAGCAACAGTCCCGTGCCTCCGGCACTATGGACGTTTAGATTTATTCCAAATTTTGGACGACCCAAATAATTTATTGAGTGAGCGAGAAATTCAAAATTATTTATATTTTATTAGATAGATGGATGGTGGGATTTATCCCAAACTTTGGACGTCCTAGATGATTTATTGAGTGAGTGAGAAATTCAAAATTATTTATATTTTATTAGATATAATTAAATATATAGAATATAGATATAGATAGATAGAATTAGATAGATTGTATTTTATTAGATAGATGGATGGTGAGATTTATCCCAAACTTTGGACGGCCCAGATGATTTATTGAATGAGCGGGAAATTCAAAATCATTTGTATTTTATTAGATAGATTAGTAATGATAATATCTACACAGTTTAGATAGGTAATTATTTTGTTATATACATGTATTATAACATTATACCATACATGTATGATATAATGTATAGTATATTACGAATGATATAATATTAAAAAAGTATTGATTTTAAGATATAATTATTTTAAATGTTTTAAACTGTATGTAGGACATGATATAATTATAGTTATAATTATGAATGATATAATAAACATATTAGTGTTAGATGCACATTAATTATGTAGGATAATTATTGCAATGTGAGAAAGACATATGCCATGCAATGGTGTTATATATTGCAATTTAGTTTATATAATAATATAATAATAGATTAATTAATAATAAATATTAGAAAAATGAATAAATTATTGTTTTATATATTTAGAAATTAAAACATGGGGTATATTTAATTGAAAAATTAATTAAGTGCAAATTAGATTTTTGTTGTAAACTATGGGGTAGTCTACTACCTGAGCAAGCGAACCTCCCCACGCCGCTGCCTGCTACTACATAACCTTTCCTTCGAATTATGTTGACCAATTTTCATTTCTCTCTTCTCTCTCTCCCTTCAATTTACCTGACTCGCGCTTTGACTCAGCCTATCCAGCCGGTGGCCTGACTCACCGATCTGCGATCCACATCGGCAAAACCCTCATATTTCCCACCATCTTGGAACATTTTTTACCCAAGTTATATGATTATCTCATTTTCTCCAGATCTATGCGGAACCCATTGTTTTTGAGCGTTGTATAGATAATTTGGCTTTGAATTTTGATCAAATGGCGACGAGGAATAGGACATTTATATATAAAAAGTATAGAGATTCTTCACCGCCGGGTTCCAGCTCCGGCGGTCCGGTAATTGAATTGGCAACCACTTCTCTAATTAATCCCAATCGTTCTTATGCTCCTCTCAGTACTGAGGATCCTGGAACTTCTTCCAGGTATATTTTTCCCTCGTATATTATATGGATTTGAGTTTTCTGTTGGGTTCACAATTTCATACTGAAATTTATGAGGTCAATGTTTTATTCATGTGGCAAATATAATTCATGCATCTGGGCAAACTTAATACTATATTAGAAAGATTGCTAGAATGTTATTTACAAATTAGAAAGATAATATTTTTATGTTCAAGGTACCATTTTAATGGACTAAAATTATGAATTTATAATATTAGAGGTTGGATGGGCAAATCTTAAATTCTGGTTGATGGATGGATTAATGGACAGACAAGTTTTGGGATAAACTGAGATCCAGACAATTTTGCTGAGTTTAATTATGCTTGTGTAGATCTTCTTAGAAGGAGTGAGTGTGTATATATTGTATTAATTGACTTATATGACTAGTGATTCTGAAATTGTGCTGATATATATGAGCAAGTGCATATTTTGATGATTGCTTCAGTTGAGCTAAGATGACTTCAGACTTTAGTGGTAACTAAAGGTAGAATTTCGGATTTCCAATGCTGTGATTTGTGATGATAAGCATTTGTCATGTGCAGCAAGATAGATTGTTTATCTCCTGATTTGAACTAAGAACGATTAGTGATAAGCTTTTTAATTATGGATCATCATGTCCTTTGTGTATGTGTCTTTATTTGTGGTCGTCAGATTACAAATACTGCTGGTAAATAAGTTCCATAAAGTTTATTAGACAACTTGAGTATTAATATTTGTTCATGTAATCTAAGTGATGATTATCCTGGCTGTTATAAGACATCATAATCAATGGTTTTTTAAAGGCTGATAGAAATTAATCACTGATGCATGATCAGCATTATATTTATATGGAACAACTTTAAGAATCCGATTCTGATGATATAGAATTCTTGCAAGGAGTGAGTTATGTAATGTGTAGTGTGTATGTGTAGAGTATGTCATTTTACTTATACGACTAGTAATGGTATTTGTTATGTCCATATATTTTTATTGGGTAATGGATAATGGGTCACCAATGGGTTGGGTAGTTAATGAATATTTCCAAATGGGTTATATATGGGTAATTTTAAATGAATACGGATAAAATCCATCAACCGGTATATAACCCACAATTAACTTTTGAACCTCTAGTATTGTAAGAAGAGGAGAATTGCAGTCTGTTTGTTGACTTTTTCCCAAATGGCAACCACAATTCAGGACATGTACTACCCCACTTGGTAATATTCTTTTTAGGTATCATATCTTCAATAATTAATAAGCAACAAAAATATTTATAAACTGTGAGAGAACAAAGCTCTGCAAGACTGAAGTTTAACACCCCATCTAACAAATTTATGCACATTTCATCTGATGTGTATGCCACTCACAGAGCAATCTAAAGAAACAATCAAACCCAACTATATATAAAAAAGAATTGAATAAAGAAAATGAAACAGGAAACCCAATAGAAAAAAAGAGCTCAAATAAATATTGCTATCAATTAAACCATTAGTATATCAAAAGCAGCTTCTTTACAGTATCATCATCGTACCAAAGAGAGAAACAAACAAACTAACAAAAAGACAAGAAAGTTCCTCTTGAAGATCATTCTCATTTGGAAGAGTAAACAAGAAGGAACATAGAAATATTGTTCTTCCTTCTCTTATGAAATTAACTAATAATGAGAACAACCTTGCCCCGATGATGAGAAGAAGGTGCCTCCATAGCAGTCAGAGCCGAAGATGTAGCGGTGGAGAATAACGCTTTTGAAAAATTAATCTGGAGATGGAGAGATCGACTGATTTGGAGTTTGGAGATGAAGATATCGACTGAGCAAGATAGCAAAACCCTTGACAGCCTCGACAAAGAAAAAATAACTCACAATTTTATCCAACTCATGGTTTTATCAACCCAGTTATGACATGTTAATATAAATGGATAATTTCACCCATTTATTCATGGGTTAGTGGACGGGTTAATGGGTTTGGGTAAAACTTTACCAGATCTACCATATATATTTCATCGTCATGTTGCCTAGACTTTATTGATGATTGTAGGAATAAAAGAAAGAGGTCGATTCTAATCTGGATGACAAGATTTTTTTTTTGGTGCTGGAAAATATCTTTATTATTATTTTTTTGAATTTTTTAAACTCATATATTATTTATTATTAAGGTGGGTGAGAGGGACATAGAACCTAACTTTAACTCTACAAGAATGACGAGATTTGAACCAGGTAGAGCAACCGGAAAAGATTGTGTGCTAGATCATTAATTATTACTCATGCTATTTAGCAATCATGTCATTTAAGGTCTCTGTATCTTTACATTTATGTGGTCCTCAGCCAAGTGAATCTGAGGTTTATTAAGAAATGAATAATAATTGAAGAAACTGATAAAATGGAAAATATCATAGCTTAACAAGTACAATGTTGAATTATGCTCTAATTCTAGAACATCTCAATCCTCAAATTATCTTTATCACTTTATGTACAATTTTATTTTCTAAATTCATGTCAAATTACATTTTTCCTCTTTCCCTGAAAAGAACAACTTGTATGCGTTTTTGTGAACTTGTAAGCTGCTTATTCAGCTGCCAGGACTAAATTGGAATTCTGGTATATGTCTGGTGTTTCTTGTTTTTCTAGCATACACAAGTTTCTCCCGTCCTTAATGGAATCTTTTGTAGCTCTTGAAGAGCTAGAGAGAGAGAGAGAGAGAGAGAGAGCATTTTTATAATGTTTTTAACTCACCATCTCTCTCTCTCTCCTGAGTCCTATATATTAAATAGCCACTAGATCAATCATCCTTGCTCAACATTTATTTGGGTTTTCTTTCTTCCATGAGTAGATCAGTATATCTAATTGAGTTTCCAGCTCAAAGTAAGCACAACAGACCACAGGAAAGAAAACCCAATCAATTTGAATCTTATGATTTGTCAAATTTATAGAATAATTAAATATGTCTTTCTTTTCAAGCCAAGGAAAGATATCTTGCAACATATCATTTGCATGGAACATCTAGAGGCACCCTTATGCCTCAACTTGAAACGAGTTTCAGATTACCAATTTTTTTTCAGATTAAGCCATTATTTTTTCCTAACTTCTTTTAACTAATATTAGTCTACTGCAGTAGAGGTGCACTTACTGTTGGACTACCTCCAGCTTGGGTAGATTTATCGGAAGAAATAGCGGCAAATGTGCAGCTGTTACGAGGAAAAATGGCTGAGCTAGCAAAGGCTCATTCTAAAGCTTTAATGCCCTCATTTGGAGATGGTAAAGAAGATCAGCGCAGGATTGAGGCTCTTACGCATGAAATAACTGGTCTTTTAAGGAAATCGGAGAAGCGATTACAAAGACTCTCTGCTGGTGGGCCTTCTGAGGATTCAAATGTCAGGAAAAATGTTCAGGTACTACTCAACATATAACTTGTTGTGTGGGTTACAACTCATCGCTGCGTTGAAAATTCATTAAGCTTTTCGAAAAAAATTAATATTCCCACAAGTCCTTTGCAATTTATATTTTATCTCTAGGGATGACTTTGTGATTTTATATATTGTGGGATGCCCTTGGTTGAGGACTTTGCATCTATTTCAAGTTATTTTTAGAGGGCTCTTTGTTCTCCCTTCTTTCAATCTTCTTTTTTCTAGGAAAATATTTTGTTTATCTAAGAAAAAATTTATGTCAGACTGCTGAATATAAGCAGCCATGTGTTCATTAGCATGGTTATCTCTCTTTCTCCCTCCCTCCCTCCCCTCTCATGGCTTGAGGTTTATGGTTGGCTAAAGTGCTATTGTTCCTTCCCTAAAATGTCTTCTGTATCTTGTTCGTTCCCTGATTAGTTTGATTAACCCTGAATGCTGGCAACTTATAACTACTATTTATGTCAGATTATTAGGGGGCCATATATCATTGATGATCTTTTCAGACTCCAGATGCATAAAACTAAAGGAACTTCTAAAATGTTATCTTGTATTATTTTATTCGAGAACTCTTTTGTAGGAAAACTTGATCCAACTTGCTAGAAGTTAGTGATATAGTGTAGGATGCTCACTCTGAGTAACAGTGATTACATAGCTTTGCTTAGTGGCACTGGTAATAATCAATCTTGTTGTATTGTATCTTTACAAATTATGGTCATTCTAGGGAGCTGTACTAACGTTCTAATGTTTTTATGTCAGCGTTCTCTTGCAACTGACCTTCAGAGCCTCTCAGTAGAACTTCGCAAGAAACAGTCAACTTACTTAAAGCGCCTTCAGCAGCAGAAAGAGGTACGAGAAGAATTTCCTTTCTTTCAAGTGAGATTTTAAATTTGGAGATGGTTCTAATTTTGCAACTCAAGATTTATTTTAGTTATGCCCTTTTTTTGAAATTGTTTGTAATGTTCGAGTTACTAACAGCTCAAAACTGGAATTTTTTTCCCATTCAGCAGAATTTTCATCTTGTAGTCAAGGAATTATGTGTTTCTAAGTTTTTCCTAATATATTGCCTTTTGATTTAGGGTCCAGATGGGGTTGATTTAGAAATGAACTTGAAAGGAAATCTTTCCAGAACGGAGGATGATGACTTGGACGACATGGTATTCTGACTTCTTATATTCTTATTTTTATTATATAGTTTCCTTTATTCCATCTAAATGTATAAGCACTTAACTATATGATATCCAGACATCGGCACATTTTTATAATGGGAGATCATTCCACTAGATTTATTTTATATCAAGAAACATAATTTTTCAAAGAGGTGAGTAAAATATATAGAAAAGCATCCCAAGGAGGTACAACCAATTAACATTTTTTAAGAAGTAAATAAATCTACTAGAAGAGCCTAAAGGGAGTGAACACAAGTAACCTCGCAGTATCAAAAACATGAAGAAATAAAAGGCACTCCCGTGTGACAAACAAGTGTGGGTTTATTGAGTTGGAAAATTGGAAACCTATATTATGTATAAGATATTCTGAATCTTACCTTACTGCTTCATTCTTCTTTTCTTTCCTGGCTGTGGTCTTGCTTGTGACTTTTTGAGTGTTCTTTTTTCTTTTTCTTTTCTTTTTCCTTTTGGTGTTTTAGGAAGTGTTTGTCCTTAAAAATGTTGGGAGTTTGTTCTCCTTCTAAAATATAACTTGTAAGTATAAGAGGTTTTCCACATTCTTTCTATCAGAATATAATTTAGTATAATTTTACAAATGTTCTATAGGTATTCAATGAACACCAAATGGCCAAACTAAAGAGAAGTGAGGCTTTCACTGCAGAAAGGGAGAGAGAGATTCAACAGGTAAGTGTATAGCTTTTGACTGGTATTTATTTCTTTGCTGCCTTGATGCTTCTAGTGACTGCGAATATATGGAAAGTGTTATTTCCACAAAAAAATTTTGATATTTCCACAAGGCCTCACTCACATGAACGTGGGTCCCATTTAATATTAATGTGAGCGGATCTTTGTTGAAATATTAGTTCCATATATATATGAACATTTGTAATCCCTTATCTTGGTTCTGGTAGGTTGTAGAATCAGTGGGTGAGCTTGCCCAAATTATGAAGGATCTGTCAGTCCTTGTTATTGACCAGGTTAGAAGCTTCACGTTCAATTTAATAGGGTGCCGGAACTTCCTCAAATATATGTGGTGATTGACTGAATGTACTTCTCCAAACAGGGCACTATTGTTGATAGAATAGACTACAATATTCAAAACGTTGCTGCATCAGTAGAAGAAGGCTTTAAACAGCTGCAGAAGGTCTTCTTTTCCTTATATGTTCAAGCTTCTCTTTTTAAATACTACATTCGTCTGGAAATGAGAGGCCTACTTTTATCTCTTAACCCTCCCCCCCAGCGCGAAAATTGAGATTTGTACAGAACAAGTAGGACAAATCTTTTCAATGTTTTTTTAAAAAATTATAAATGTTAGTCTTTGACGTTTAGTTTTAGAAAGAAATTATGTCTAAACATGTCTTGTATAAACCTAATATTTAAAGTCCCCCAAAAAAAAGAGGTAGGATTCTCATTTTTGGAGACCTACAAAGCTTTTGCTACACCCTGCCCCTAGCTTTTTACTCTCCCCTCTCTTGTCTATTTTCCTTTTTTCTAATATCATGTTGGAATTAATTGAACTTGCAGGCAGAAAGAAGTCAGAAAAAAGGTGGAATGGTGAAGTGTGCTACGGTACTTGTTATCATGTGCTTTGTAATGTTGGTTCTCCTAATTCTGAAGGAAATCCTTTTCTGACCTTTCAACGTATACTATCATCTTGCTTACGGCTTCTTGTTGTGACCCTCCCCTGCGACTTGCTTGCCATGCTTAATGGAAGAATGCGGGAGTTTTGAATTGCCCCAGTTATTTGTTTTTTTACTTTCTTATTATTACCTTATTATACGGGGAGGGTATTGTATATTTAAGAGAGTTGCTGTTCCATGGACATGTATAGGGCTTTAATAGAATTTGGTAATACTGTTTTCAAGGTCAGATTGATTCTTTCCCTGGGAAATTTTGTAATTCGACTCCCTAATGCTTATGTGCATGGGAAAACGAGATAAAAATTTCTGTTTGTATCAATTCATTTTGAAATAAAATGGATATATATATATATATATATATGGGGTTTCATTCACAACAATCAGTTGCTGTAGAACAACTCCTTTTTTGGCTTGATTTTTTTTTTCTCTAGTCGAAATTTTAACAGGCCAAAAAAAGTTGTTCTACAAGGTCGGTACAAGCTTTACCGGCTGGCCAAAATGAATTGCTCCCCAACAACCGGTTGCTGTGGATGGAGACCTTATATATATATATATATATATATATATATATATATATATATATATATATATATATATATCTAATAAAATACAAATGATTTTGAATTTTCCGCTCACTCAATAAATCATCTGGGCCGTCCAAAGTTTGAGATAAATCCCACCGTCCATACATCTATATAATAAAATACATCTATCTATCTAATCTATCTAATAATGATTTTGAATTTCCCGCTCACTTAATAAATCATCTGGGTCGTTCTAAGTTTGAAATAAATCTCATTGCTCATACAGTGCCGGAGGCACGGGACCCAGCTAGTATATATATATATATAGAATATCCATCCACAGCAACCGGTTGTTGGGAGCAAACATTTTGGTCCAGCTGCTACAACCTGTAGCGGCTTATAAAAAAAAATAAATTTGTTTAAGGCCGGTACAGGTTGTAGCGGCTGGGCCAAAAGGGATTGCTCCCCAACAACCGGTTGCTGTGGATAGAATCCTATATATATATATATATATATATATATATATATATATATATAGTCCGGATTCAGTCAGGGATCTCAGACTTTATAAAAATACGGACTTTTTTTTTGCTTTTTTTTTTAAAACAACTAAAAAAAAGTTTAATAATTTATGGAATTGTACAGACATGTTTTGTTATATGTATTCAAATTACACTCAAAACACTGTATTATGTAAAAATTTTAGTTTCATAAAAAAAAAATTGTTTTAAAAAAAAGAAAAAAAATTCGAATTTTGGTCAGGTCCGGAAGTTCGGACGTGATCTTGATTCTCTATCTCTCTCTCTCTATATATATATATATTTATTTAAATACGAATCTGCATCTGGAATGGTCACAAAAATTTTTTTGAATATGGATCTACTAACAGAAACACAATGCGTATTTCAAAATAATCTCATTTTTTAATTATTTAATCATTTTATTTTATCAAGTTGAATGTTAATCAGATTACTCAACAAGTGTAAACATCTAATAATAAGTTTCGCTGCCTATTTTTTCTTTTCTTTTTTCTATATTATTAGTGCACAAATTTTTGTGTATATATAACATTACTCTAATTTTAATAGATCACCATGTTTATTTTGGCCTCATTATTTTTTCAAATTCCTTGTATTTCGTTTTAAATTGTCCATCTTTACATTATTTATTTAAAATGTTATATATATATAAAAGAAAAAATGAACAACTGCTTTCATAGCTCAGTTGGTTAGAGCACCCGTTTAGTAAGCGGGAGGTCTTGAGTTCAACTCTCAATGAAAGCATTTTTTTTTAAAATTTGCAAAATTACTTTAATGATGTTAAAATAGTCTTTCCATTGGACAACGGTAAAAAAAAAATTAAAAAATAGCTAATTCTTTCCATTGGACAACGGTAAAAAAAAAATTAAAAAATAGCTAATTAATACTCCACTTACTAATTAATAAAATGAGTAGTAGACTAATATAAGGAATAGTACTTAACTAGATAATTTGAGAGTAATAATTAATTACATACTTTGTTTATGAGTATGAATATAATATAAATTCAATCATCATTTCAGTATTCTCACTTAAATAACCTACTTACCTATATGAATTATTAATAATACTAATTAATAAAATAACTTACGTTATTTATAATCATATATTCCTACTCATTTATAATTAATAATTATACTCAATAATATTATTAATTATATTCCTACTCATTTATAATATATTATAACTATTATATTATATTTATAATATTATAATAATAATTAATAATATTAATTATATTATATTTAATATTATTAATTATATTCCTACTCATTTATAATATATGGCATATACTTATTATCTCCATATATTTATAATTATTAATTATAAATCGTACTTGGGTCCAAATCATGAAATGGTGACTGA